>JASSZA010000296.1:600000-1075608 GCA_031835075.1 Saguinus oedipus | reverse complement strand
CCTGAATCTAAAGGGAGATTTAACTCACTTAGCTGAACAAACGCACAGCAGAGCAGATTGAAGGATACGTTTCTTCTGTGTTTTAGGCAGAGTTTTACTGCTATTTCGTTATATGCGGGAATAGTGCTGGAAATGCCTGTTTTGAGATCTCTCCACAGAAAGCGTTTCCAGACTTCCCCTTCAACACACGAGTTTAACTCTGTAAGTTGAATGCACACATTGAAGACCGTTCTGTTAGGTAGCTCCGTTTTGGTTTTAGAAGCAGACAGTTCTCCTTACAGCATATACTCCCATTCACTGAGAAATGTCCAAACGCAGCTCTTACCAGAAACGTGTTTCTAACTCCTGAATCTAAAGGGAGATTTAACTCACTTAGCTGAACAAACGCACAGCAGAGCAGATTGAAGGATACGTTTCTTCTGTGTTTTAGGCAGAGTTTTACTGCTATTTCGTTATATGCGGGAATAGTGCTGGAAATGCCTGTTTTGAGATCTCTCCACAGAAAGCGTTTCCAGACTTCCCCTTCAACACACGAGTTTAACTCTGTAAGTTGAATGCACACATTGAAGACCGTTCTGTTAGGTAGCTCCGTTTTGGTTTTAGAAGCAGACAGTTCTCCTTACAGCATATACTCCCATTCACTGAGAAATGTCCAAACGCAGCTCTTACCAGAAACGTGTTTCTAACTCCTGAATCTAAAGGGAGATTTAACTCACTTAGCTGAACAAACGCACAGCAGAGCAGATTGAAGGATACGTTTCTTCTGTGTTTTAGGCAGAGTTTTACTGCTATTTCGTTATATGCGGGAATAGTGCTGGAAATGCCTGTTTTGAGATCTCTCCACAGAAAGCGTTTCCAGACTTCCCCTTCAACACACGAGTTTAACTCTGTAAGTTGAATGCACACATTGAAGACCGTTCTGTTAGGTAGCTCCGTTTTGGTTTTAGAAGCAGACAGTTCTCCTTACAGCATATACTCCCATTCACTGAGAAATGTCCAAACGCAGCTCTTACCAGAAACGTGTTTCTAACTCCTGAATCTAAAGGGAGATTTAACTCACTTAGCTGAACAAACGCACAGCAGAGCAGATTGAAGGATACGTTTCTTCTGTGTTTTAGGCAGAGTTTTACTGCTATTTCGTTATATGCGGGAATAGTGCTGGAAATGCCTGTTTTGAGATCTCTCCACAGAAAGCGTTTCCAGACTTCCCCTTCAACACACGAGTTTAACTCTGTAAGTTGAATGCACACATTGAAGACCGTTCTGTTAGGTAGCTCCGTTTTGGTTTTAGAAGCAGACAGTTCTCCTTACAGCATATACTCCCATTCACTGAGAAATGTCCAAACGCAGCTCTTACCAGAAACGTGTTTCTAACTCCTGAATCTAAAGGGAGATTTAACTCACTTAGCTGAACAAACGCACAGCAGAGCAGATTGAAGGATACGTTTCTTCTGTGTTTTAGGCAGAGTTTTACTGCTATTTCGTTATATGCGGGAATAGTGCTGGAAATGCCTGTTTTGAGATCTCTCCACAGAAAGCGTTTCCAGACTTCCCCTTCAACACACGAGTTTAACTCTGTAAGTTGAATGCACACATTGAAGACCGTTCTGTTAGGTAGCTCCGTTTTGGTTTTAGAAGCAGACAGTTCTCCTTACAGCATATACTCCCATTCACTGAGAAATGTCCAAACGCAGCTCTTACCAGAAACGTGTTTCTAACTCCTGAATCTAAAGGGAGATTTAACTCACTTAGCTGAACAAACGCACAGCAGAGCAGATTGAAGGATACGTTTCTTCTGTGTTTTAGGCAGAGTTTTACTGCTATTTCGTTATATGCGGGAATAGTGCTGGAAATGCCTGTTTTGAGATCTCTCCACAGAAAGCGTTTCCAGACTTCCCCTTCAACACACGAGTTTAACTCTGTAAGTTGAATGCACACATTGAAGACCGTTCTGTTAGGTAGCTCCGTTTTGGTTTTAGAAGCAGACAGTTCTCCTTACAGCATATACTCCCATTCACTGAGAAATGTCCAAACGCAGCTCTTACCAGAAACGTGTTTCTAACTCCTGAATCTAAAGGGAGATTTAACTCACTTAGCTGAACAAACGCACAGCAGAGCAGATTGAAGGATACGTTTCTTCTGTGTTTTAGGCAGAGTTTTACTGCTATTTCGTTATATGCGGGAATAGTGCTGGAAATGCCTGTTTTGAGATCTCTCCACAGAAAGCGTTTCCAGACTTCCCCTTCAACACACGAGTTTAACTCTGTAAGTTGAATGCACACATTGAAGACCGTTCTGTTAGGTAGCTCCGTTTTGGTTTTAGAAGCAGACAGTTCTCCTTACAGCATATACTCCCATTCACTGAGAAATGTCCAAACGCAGCTCTTACCAGAAACGTGTTTCTAACTCCTGAATCTAAAGGGAGATTTAACTCACTTAGCTGAACAAACGCACAGCAGAGCAGATTGAAGGATACGTTTCTTCTGTGTTTTAGGCAGAGTTTTACTGCTATTTCGTTATATGCGGGAATAGTGCTGGAAATGCCTGTTTTGAGATCTCTCCACAGAAAGCGTTTCCAGACTTCCCCTTCAACACACGAGTTTAACTCTGTAAGTTGAATGCACACATTGAAGACCGTTCTGTTAGGTAGCTCCGTTTTGGTTTTAGAAGCAGACAGTTCTCCTTACAGCATATACTCCCATTCACTGAGAAATGTCCAAACGCAGCTCTTACCAGAAACGTGTTTCTAACTCCTGAATCTAAAGGGAGATTTAACTCACTTAGCTGAACAAACGCACAGCAGAGCAGATTGAAGGATACGTTTCTTCTGTGTTTTAGGCAGAGTTTTACTGCTATTTCGTTATATGCGGGAATAGTGCTGGAAATGCCTGTTTTGAGATCTCTCCACAGAAAGCGTTTCCAGACTTCCCCTTCAACACACGAGTTTAACTCTGTAAGTTGAATGCACACATTGAAGACCGTTCTGTTAGGTAGCTCCGTTTTGGTTTTAGAAGCAGACAGTTCTCCTTACAGCATATACTCCCATTCACTGAGAAATGTCCAAACGCAGCTCTTACCAGAAACGTGTTTCTAACTCCTGAATCTAAAGGGAGATTTAACTCACTTAGCTGAACAAACGCACAGCAGAGCAGATTGAAGGATACGTTTCTTCTGTGTTTTAGGCAGAGTTTTACTGCTATTTCGTTATATGCGGGAATAGTGCTGGAAATGCACTGTTTTGAGATCTCTCCACAGAAAGCGTTTCCAGACTTCCCCTTCAACACACGAGTTTAACTCTGTAAGTTGAATGCACACATTGAAGACCGTTCTGTTAGGTAGCTCCGTTTTGGTTTTAGAAGCAGACAGTTCTCCTTACAGCATATACTCCCATTCACTGAGAAATGTCCAAACGCAGCTCTTACCAGAAACGTGTTTCTAACTCCTGAATCTAAAGGGAGATTTAACTCACTTAGCTGAACAAACGCACAGCAGAGCAGATTGAAGGATACGTTTCTTCTGTGTTTTAGGCAGAGTTTTACTGCTATTTCGTTATATGCGGGAATAGTGCTGGAAATGCCTGTTTTGAGATCTCTCCACAGAAAGCGTTTCCAGACTTCCCCTTCAACACACGAGTTTAACTCTGTAAGTTGAATGCACACATTGAAGACCGTTCTGTTAGGTAGCTCCGTTTTGGTTTTAGAAGCAGACAGTTCTCCTTACAGCATATACTCCCATTCACTGAGAAATGTCCAAACGCAGCTCTTACCAGAAACGTGTTTCTAACTCCTGAATCTAAAGGGAGATTTAACTCACTTAGCTGAACAAACGCACAGCAGAGCAGATTGAAGGATACGTTTCTTCTGTGTTTTAGGCAGAGTTTTACTGCTATTTCGTTATATGCGGGAATAGTGCTGGAAATGCCTGTTTTGAGATCTCTCCACAGAAAGCGTTTCCAGACTTCCCCTTCAACACACGAGTTTAACTCTGTAAGTTGAATGCACACATTGAAGACCGTTCTGTTAGGTAGCTCCGTTTTGGTTTTAGAAGCAGACAGTTCTCCTTACAGCATATACTCCCATTCACTGAGAAATGTCCAAACGCAGCTCTTACCAGAAACGTGTTTCTAACTCCTGAATCTAAAGGGAGATTTAACTCACTTAGCTGAACAAACGCACAGCAGAGCAGATTGAAGGATACGTTTCTTCTGTGTTTTAGGCAGAGTTTTACTGCTATTTCGTTATATGCGGGAATAGTGCTGGAAATGCCTGTTTTGAGATCTCTCCACAGAAAGCGTTTCCAGACTTCCCCTTCAACACACGAGTTTAACTCTGTAAGTTGAATGCACACATTGAAGACCGTTCTGTTAGGTAGCTCCGTTTTGGTTTTAGAAGCAGACAGTTCTCCTTACAGCATATACTCCCATTCACTGAGAAATGTCCAAACGCAGCTCTTACCAGAAACGTGTTTCTAACTCCTGAATCTAAAGGGAGATTTAACTCACTTAGCTGAACAAACGCACAGCAGAGCAGATTGAAGGATACGTTTCTTCTGTGTTTTAGGCAGAGTTTTACTGCTATTTCGTTATATGCGGGAATAGTGCTGGAAATGCCTGTTTTGAGATCTCTCCACAGAAAGCGTTTCCAGACTTCCCCTTCAACACACGAGTTTAACTCTGTAAGTTGAATGCACACATTGAAGACCGTTCTGTTAGGTAGCTCCGTTTTGGTTTTAGAAGCAGACAGTTCTCCTTACAGCATATACTCCCATTCACTGAGAAATGTCCAAACGCAGCTCTTACCAGAAACGTGTTTCTAACTCCTGAATCTAAAGGGAGATTTAACTCACTTAGCTGAACAAACGCACAGCAGAGCAGATTGAAGGATACGTTTCTTCTGTGTTTTAGGCAGAGTTTTACTGCTATTTCGTTATATGCGGGAATAGTGCTGGAAATGCCTGTTTTGAGATCTCTCCACAGAAAGCGTTTCCAGACTTCCCCTTCAACACACGAGTTTAACTCTGTAAGTTGAATGCACACATTGAAGACCGTTCTGTTAGGTAGCTCCGTTTTGGTTTTAGAAGCAGACAGTTCTCCTTACAGCATATACTCCCATTCACTGAGAAATGTCCAAACGCAGCTCTTACCAGAAACGTGTTTCTAACTCCTGAATCTAAAGGGAGATTTAACTCACTTAGCTGAACAAACGCACAGCAGAGCAGATTGAAGGATACGTTTCTTCTGTGTTTTAGGCAGAGTTTTACTGCTATTTCGTTATATGCGGGAATAGTGCTGGAAATGCCTGTTTTGAGATCTCTCCACAGAAAGCGTTTCCAGACTTCCCCTTCAACACACGAGTTTAACTCTGTAAGTTGAATGCACACATTGAAGACCGTTCTGTTAGGTAGCTCCGTTTTGGTTTTAGAAGCAGACAGTTCTCCTTACAGCATATACTCCCATTCACTGAGAAATGTCCAAACGCAGCTCTTACCAGAAACGTGTTTCTAACTCCTGAATCTAAAGGGAGATTTAACTCACTTAGCTGAACAAACGCACAGCAGAGCAGATTGAAGGATACGTTTCTTCTGTGTTTTAGGCAGAGTTTTACTGCTATTTCGTTATATGCGGGAATAGTGCTGGAAATGCCTGTTTTGAGATCTCTCCACAGAAAGCGTTTCCAGACTTCCCCTTCAACACACGAGTTTAACTCTGTAAGTTGAATGCACACATTGAAGACCGTTCTGTTAGGTAGCTCCGTTTTGGTTTTAGAAGCAGACAGTTCTCCTTACAGCATATACTCCCATTCACTGAGAAATGTCCAAACGCAGCTCTTACCAGAAACGTGTTTCTAACTCCTGAATCTAAAGGGAGATTTAACTCACTTAGCTGAACAAACGCACAGCAGAGCAGATTGAAGGATACGTTTCTTCTGTGTTTTAGGCAGAGTTTTACTGCTATTTCGTTATATGCGGGAATAGTGCTGGAATGTGGATGCCTGTTTTGAGATCTCTCCACAGAAAGCGTTTCCAGACTTCCCCTTCAACACACGAGTTTAACTCTGTAAGTTGAATGCACACATTGAAGACCGTTCTGTTAGGTAGCTCCGTTTTGGTTTTAGAAGCAGACAGTTCTCCTTACAGCATATACTCCCATTCACTGAGAAATGTCCAAACGCAGCTCTTACCAGAAACGTGTTTCTAACTCCTGAATCTAAAGGGAGATTTAACTCACTTAGCTGAACAAACGCACAGCAGAGCAGATTGAAGGATACGTTTCTTCTGTGTTTTAGGCAGAGTTTTACTGCTATTTCGTTATATGCGGGAATAGTGCTGGAAATGCCTGTTTTGAGATCTCTCCACAGAAAGCGTTTCCAGACTTCCCCTTCAACACACGAGTTTAACTCTGTAAGTTGAATGCACACATTGAAGACCGTTCTGTTAGGTAGCTCCGTTTTGGTTTTAGAAGCAGACAGTTCTCCTTACAGCATATACTCCCATTCACTGAGAAATGTCCAAACGCAGCTCTTACCAGAAACGTGTTTCTAACTCCTGAATCTAAAGGGAGATTTAACTCACTTAGCTGAACAAACGCACAGCAGAGCAGATTGAAGGATACGTTTCTTCTGTGTTTTAGGCAGAGTTTTACTGCTATTTCGTTATATGCGGGAATAGTGCTGGAAATGCCTGTTTTGAGATCTCTCCACAGAAAGCGTTTCCAGACTTCCCCTTCAACACACGAGTTTAACTCTGTAAGTTGAATGCACACATTGAAGACCGTTCTGTTAGGTAGCTCCGTTTTGGTTTTAGAAGCAGACAGTTCTCCTTACAGCATATACTCCCATTCACTGAGAAATGTCCAAACGCAGCTCTTACCAGAAACGTGTTTCTAACTCCTGAATCTAAAGGGAGATTTAACTCACTTAGCTGAACAAACGCACAGCAGAGCAGATTGAAGGATACGTTTCTTCTGTGTTTTAGGCAGAGTTTTACTGCTATTTCGTTATATGCGGGAATAGTGCTGGAAATGCCTGTTTTGAGATCTCTCCACAGAAAGCGTTTCCAGACTTCCCCTTCAACACACGAGTTTAACTCTGTAAGTTGAATGCACACATTGAAGACCGTTCTGTTAGGTAGCTCCGTTTTGGTTTTAGAAGCAGACAGTTCTCCTTACAGCATATACTCCCATTCACTGAGAAATGTCCAAACGCAGCTCTTACCAGAAACGTGTTTCTAACTCCTGAATCTAAAGGGAGATTTAACTCACTTAGCTGAACAAACGCACAGCAGAGCAGATTGAAGGATACGTTTCTTCTGTGTTTTAGGCAGAGTTTTACTGCTATTTCGTTATATGCGGGAATAGTGCTGGAAATGCCTGTTTTGAGATCTCTCCACAGAAAGCGTTTCCAGACTTCCCCTTCAACACACGAGTTTAACTCTGTAAGTTGAATGCACACATTGAAGACCGTTCTGTTAGGTAGCTCCGTTTTGGTTTTAGAAGCAGACAGTTCTCCTTACAGCATATACTCCCATTCACTGAGAAATGTCCAAACGCAGCTCTTACCAGAAACGTGTTTCTAACTCCTGAATCTAAAGGGAGATTTAACTCACTTAGCTGAACAAACGCACAGCAGAGCAGATTGAAGGATACGTTTCTTCTGTGTTTTAGGCAGAGTTTTACTGCTATTTCGTTATATGCGGGAATAGTGCTGGAAATGCCTGTTTTGAGATCTCTCCACAGAAAGCGTTTCCAGACTTCCCCTTCAACACACGAGTTTAACTCTGTAAGTTGAATGCACACATTGAAGACCGTTCTGTTAGGTAGCTCCGTTTTGGTTTTAGAAGCAGACAGTTCTCCTTACAGCATATACTCCCATTCACTGAGAAATGTCCAAACGCAGCTCTTACCAGAAACGTGTTTCTAACTCCTGAATCTAAAGGGAGATTTAACTCACTTAGCTGAACAAACGCACAGCAGAGCAGATTGAAGGATACGTTTCTTCTGTGTTTTAGGCAGAGTTTTACTGCTATTTCGTTATATGCGGGAATAGTGCTGGAAATGCCTGTTTTGAGATCTCTCCACAGAAAGCGTTTCCAGACTTCCCCTTCAACACACGAGTTTAACTCTGTAAGTTGAATGCACACATTGAAGACCGTTCTGTTAGGTAGCTCCGTTTTGGTTTTAGAAGCAGACAGTTCTCCTTACAGCATATACTCCCATTCACTGAGAAATGTCCAAACGCAGCTCTTACCAGAAACGTGTTTCTAACTCCTGAATCTAAAGGGAGATTTAACTCACTTAGCTGAACAAACGCACAGCAGAGCAGATTGAAGGATACGTTTCTTCTGTGTTTTAGGCAGAGTTTTACTGCTATTTCGTTATATGCGGGAATAGTGCTGGAAATGCCTGTTTTGAGATCTCTCCACAGAAAGCGTTTCCAGACTTCCCCTTCAACACACGAGTTTAACTCTGTAAGTTGAATGCACACATTGAAGACCGTTCTGTTAGGTAGCTCCGTTTTGGTTTTAGAAGCAGACAGTTCTCCTTACAGCATATACTCCCATTCACTGAGAAATGTCCAAACGCAGCTCTTACCAGAAACGTGTTTCTAACTCCTGAATCTAAAGGGAGATTTAACTCACTTAGCTGAACAAACGCACAGCAGAGCAGATTGAAGGATACGTTTCTTCTGTGTTTTAGGCAGAGTTTTACTGCTATTTCGTTATATGCGGGAATAGTGCTGGAAATGCCTGTTTTGAGATCTCTCCACAGAAAGCGTTTCCAGACTTCCCCTTCAACACACGAGTTTAACTCTGTAAGTTGAATGCACACATTGAAGACCGTTCTGTTAGGTAGCTCCGTTTTGGTTTTAGAAGCAGACAGTTCTCCTTACAGCATATACTCCCATTCACTGAGAAATGTCCAAACGCAGCTCTTACCAGAAACGTGTTTCTAACTCCTGAATCTAAAGGGAGATTTAACTCACTTAGCTGAACAAACGCACAGCAGAGCAGATTGAAGGATACGTTTCTTCTGTGTTTTAGGCAGAGTTTTACTGCTATTTCGTTATATGCGGGAATAGTGCTGGAAATGCCTGTTTTGAGATCTCTCCACAGAAAGCGTTTCCAGACTTCCCCTTCAACACACGAGTTTAACTCTGTAAGTTGAATGCACACATTGAAGACCGTTCTGTTAGGTAGCTCCGTTTTGGTTTTAGAAGCAGACAGTTCTCCTTACAGCATATACTCCCATTCACTGAGAAATGTCCAAACGCAGCTCTTACCAGAAACGTGTTTCTAACTCCTGAATCTAAAGGGAGATTTAACTCACTTAGCTGAACAAACGCACAGCAGAGCAGATTGAAGGATACGTTTCTTCTGTGTTTTAGGCAGAGTTTTACTGCTATTTCGTTATATGCGGGAATAGTGCTGGAAATGCCTGTTTTGAGATCTCTCCACAGAAAGCGTTTCCAGACTTCCCCTTCAACACACGAGTTTAACTCTGTAAGTTGAATGCACACATTGAAGACCGTTCTGTTAGGTAGCTCCGTTTTGGTTTTAGAAGCAGACAGTTCTCCTTACAGCATATACTCCCATTCACTGAGAAATGTCCAAACGCAGCTCTTACCAGAAACGTGTTTCTAACTCCTGAATCTAAAGGGAGATTTAACTCACTTAGCTGAACAAACGCACAGCAGAGCAGATTGAAGGATACGTTTCTTCTGTGTTTTAGGCAGAGTTTTACTGCTATTTCGTTATATGCGGGAATAGTGCTGGAAATGCCTGTTTTGAGATCTCTCCACAGAAAGCGTTTCCAGACTTCCCCTTCAACACACGAGTTTAACTCTGTAAGTTGAATGCACACATTGAAGACCGTTCTGTTAGGTAGCTCCGTTTTGGTTTTAGAAGCAGACAGTTCTCCTTACAGCATATACTCCCATTCACTGAGAAATGTCCAAACGCAGCTCTTACCAGAAACGTGTTTCTAACTCCTGAATCTAAAGGGAGATTTAACTCACTTAGCTGAACAAACGCACAGCAGAGCAGATTGAAGGATACGTTTCTTCTGTGTTTTAGGCAGAGTTTTACTGCTATTTCGTTATATGCGGGAATAGTGCTGGAAATGCCTGTTTTGAGATCTCTCCACAGAAAGCGTTTCCAGACTTCCCCTTCAACACACGAGTTTAACTCTGTAAGTTGAATGCACACATTGAAGACCGTTCTGTTAGGTAGCTCCGTTTTGGTTTTAGAAGCAGACAGTTCTCCTTACAGCATATACTCCCATTCACTGAGAAATGTCCAAACGCAGCTCTTACCAGAAACGTGTTTCTAACTCCTGAATCTAAAGGGAGATTTAACTCACTTAGCTGAACAAACGCACAGCAGAGCAGATTGAAGGATACGTTTCTTCTGTGTTTTAGGCAGAGTTTTACTGCTATTTCGTTATATGCGGGAATAGTGCTGGAAATGCCTGTTTTGAGATCTCTCCACAGAAAGCGTTTCCAGACTTCCCCTTCAACACACGAGTTTAACTCTGTAAGTTGAATGCACACATTGAAGACCGTTCTGTTAGGTAGCTCCGTTTTGGTTTTAGAAGCAGACAGTTCTCCTTACAGCATATACTCCCATTCACTGAGAAATGTCCAAACGCAGCTCTTACCAGAAACGTGTTTCTAACTCCTGAATCTAAAGGGAGATTTAACTCACTTAGCTGAACAAACGCACAGCAGAGCAGATTGAAGGATACGTTTCTTCTGTGTTTTAGGCAGAGTTTTACTGCTATTTCGTTATATGCGGGAATAGTGCTGGAAATGCCTGTTTTGAGATCTCTCCACAGAAAGCGTTTCCAGACTTCCCTTTCAACACACGAGTTAAACTCTGTAAGTTGAATGCACACATTGAAGACCGTTCTGTTAGGTAGCTCCGTTTTGGTTTTAGAAGCAGACAGTTCTCCTTACAGCATATACTCCCATTCACTGAGAAATGTCCAAACGCAGCTCTTACCAGAAACGTGTTTCTAACTCCTGAATCTAAAGGGAGATTTAACTCACTTAGCTGAACAAACGCACAGCAGAGCAGATTGAAGGATACGTTTCTTCTGTGTTTTAGGCAGAGTTTTACTGCTATTTCGTTATATGCCGGGAATAGTGCTGGAAATGCCTGTTTTGAGATCTCTCCACAGAAAGCGTTTCCAGACTTCCCTTCAACACACGAGTTTAACTCTGTAAGTTGAATGCACACATTGAAGACCGTTCTGTTAGGTAGCTCCGTTTTGGTTTTAGAAGCAGACAGTTCTCCTTACAGCATATACTCCCATTCACTGAGAAATGTCCAAGCGCAGCTCTTACCAGAAACGTGTTTCTAACTCCTGAATCTAAAGGGAGATTTAACTCACTTAGCTGAACAAACGCACAGCAGAGCAGATTGAAGGATACGTTTCTTCTGTGTTTTAGGCAGAGTTTTACTGCTATTTCGTTATATGCGGGAATAGTGCTGGAAATGCCTGAAATGCCTGTTTTGAGATCTCTCCACAGAAAGCGTTTCCAGACTTCCCCTTCAACACACGAGTTTAACTCTGTAAGTTGAATGCACACATTGAAGACCGTTCTGTTAGGTAGCTCCGTTTTGGTTTTAGAAGCAGACAGTTCTCCTTACAGCATATACTCCCATTCACTGAGAAATGTCCAAACGCAGCTCTTACCAGAAACGTGTTTCTAACTCCTGAATCTAAAGGGAGATTTAACTCACTTAGCTGAACAAACGCACAGCAGAGCAGATTGAAGGATACGTTTCTTCTGTGTTTTAGGCAGAGTTTTACTGCTATTTCGTTATATGCGGGAATAGTGCTGGAAATGCCTGTTTCGAGATCTCTCCACAGAAAGCGTTTCCAGACTTCCCCTTCAACACACGAGTTTATCTCTGTAAGTTGAATGCACACATTGAAGACCGTTCTGTTAGGTAGCTCCGTTTTGGTTTTAGAAGCAGACAGTTCTCCTTACAGCATATACTCCCATTCACTGAGAAATGTCCAAACGCAGCTCTTACCAGAAACGTGTTTCTAACTCCTGAATCTAAAGGGAGATTTAACTCACTTAGCTGAACAAACGCACAGCAGAGCAGATTGAAGGATACGTTTCTTCTGTGTTTTAGGCAGAGTTTTACTGCTATTTCGTTATATGCGGGAATAGTGCTGGAAATGCCTGGAAATGCCTGTTTTGAGATCTCTCCACAGAAAGCGTTTCCAGACTTCCCCTTCAACACACGAGTTTAACTCTGTAAGTTGAATGCACACATTGAAGACCGTTCTGTTAGGTAGCTCCGTTTTGGTTTTAGAAGCAGACAGTTCTCCTTACAGCATATACTCCCATTCACTGAGAAATGTCCAAACGCAGCTCTTACCAGAAACGTGTTTCTAACTCCTGAATCTAAAGGGAGATTTAACTCACTTAGCTGAACAAACGCACAGCAGAGCAGATTGAAGGATACGTTTCTTCTGTGTTTTAGGCAGAGTTTTACTGCTATTTCGTTATATGCGGGAATAGTGCTGGAAATGCCTGGAAATGCCTGTTTTGAGATCTCTCCACAGAAAGCGTTTCCAGACTTCCCCTTCAACACACGAGTTTAACTCTGTAAGTTGAATGCACACATTGAAGACCGTTCTGTTAGGTAGCTCCGTTTTGGTTTTAGAAGCAGACAGTTCTCCTTACAGCATATACTCCCATTCACTGAGAAATGTCCAAACGCAGCTCTTACCAGAAACGTGTTTCTAACTCCTGAATCTAAAGGGAGATTTAACTCACTTAGCTGAACAAACGCAGAGCAGAGCAGATTGAAGGATACGTTTCTTCTGTGTTTTAGGCAGAGTTTTACTGCTATTTCGTTATATGCGGGAATAGTGCTGGAAATGCCTGGAAATGCCTGTTTTGAGATCTCTCCACAGAAAGCGTTTCCAGACTTCCCCTTCAACACACGAGTTTAACTCTGTAAGTTGAATGCACACATTGAAGACCGTTCTGTTAGGTAGCTCCGTTTTGGTTTTAGAAGCAGACAGTTCTCCTTACAGCATATACTCCCATTCACTGAGAAATGTCCAAACGCAGCTCTTACCAGAAACGTGTTTCTAACTCCTGAATCTAAAGGGAGATTTAACTCACTTAGCTGAACAAACGCACAGCAGAGCAGATTGAAGGATACGTTTCTTCTGTGTTTTAGGCAGAGTTTTACTGCTATTTCGTTATATGCGGGAATAGTGCTGGAAATGCCTGTTTTGAGATCTCTCCACAGAAAGCGTTTCCAGACTTCCCTTTCAACACACGAGTTAAACTCTGTAAGTTGAATGCACACATTGAAGACCGTTCTGTTAGGTAGCTCCGTTTTGGTTTTAGAAGCAGACAGTTCTCCTTACAGCATATACTCCCATTCACTGAGAAATGTCCAAACGCAGCTCTTACCAGAAACGTGTTTCTAACTCCTGAATCTAAAGGGAGATTTAACTCACTTAGCTGAACAAACGCACAGCAGAGCAGATTGAAGGATACGTTTCTTCTGTGTTTTAGGCAGAGTTTTACTGCTATTTCGTTATATGCGGGAATAGTGCTGGAAATGCCTGTTTTGAGATCTCTCCACAGAAAGCGTTTCCAGACTTCCCCTTCAACACACGAGTTTAACTCTGTAAGTTGAATGCACACATTGAAGACCGTTCTGTTAGGTAGCTCCGTTTTGGTTTTAGAAGCAGACAGTTCTCCTTACAGCATATACTCCCATTCACTGAGAAATGTCCAAGCGCAGCTCTTACCAGAAACGTGTTTCTAACTCCTGAATCTAAAGGGAGATTTAACTCACTTAGCTGAACAAACGCACAGCAGAGCAGATTGAAGGATACGTTTCTTCTGTGTTTTAGGCAGAGTTTTACTGCTATTTCGTTATATGCGGGAATAGTGCTGGAAATGCCTGGAAATGCCTGTTTTGAGATCTCTCCACAGAAAGCGTTTCCAGACTTCCCCTTCAACACACGAGTTTAACTCTGTAAGTTGAATGCACACATTGAAGACCGTTCTGTTAGGTAGCTCCGTTTTGGTTTTAGAAGCAGACAGTTCTCCTTACAGCATATACTCCCATTCACTGAGAAATGTCCAAACGTAGCTCTTACCAGAAACGTGTTTCTAACTCCTGAATCTAAAGGGAGATTTAACTCACTTAGCTGAACAAACGCAGAGCAGATCAGATTGAAGGATACGTTTCTTCTGTGTTTTAGGCAGAGTTTTACTGCTATTTCGTTATATGCGGGAATAGTGCTGGAAATGCCTGGAAATGCCTGTTTTGAGATCTCTCCACAGAAAGCGTTTCCAGACTTCCCCTTCAACACACGAGTTTAACTCTGTAAGTTGAATGCACACATTGAAGACCGTTCTGTTAGGTAGCTCCGTTTTGGTTTTAGAAGCAGACAGTTCTCCTTACAGCATATACTCCCATTCACTGAGAAATGTCCAAACGCAGCTCTTACCAGAAACGTGTTTCTAACTCCTGAATCTAAAGGGAGATTTAACTCACTTAGCTGAACAAACGCACAGCAGAGCAGATTGAAGGATACGTTTCTTCTGTGTTTTAGGCAGAGTTTTACTGCTATTTCGTTATATGCGGGAATAGTGCTGGAAATGCCTGTTTTGAGATCTCTCCACAGAAAGCGTTTCCAGACTTCCCTTTCAACACACGAGTTAAACTCTGTAAGTTGAATGCACACATTGAAGACCGTTCTGTTAGGTAGCTCCGTTTTGGTTTTAGAAGCAGACAGTTCTCCTTACAGCATATACTCCCATTCACTGAGAAATGTCCAAACGCAGCTCTTACCAGAAACGTGTTTCTAACTCCTGAATCTAAAGGGAGATTTAACTCACTTAGCTGAACAAACGCACAGCAGAGCAGATTGAAGGATACGTTTCTTCTGTGTTTTAGGCAGAGTTTTACTGCTATTTCGTTATATGCGGGAATAGTGCTGGAAATGCCTGTTTTGAGATCTCTCCACAGAAAGCGTTTCCAGACTTCCCCTTCAACACACGAGTTTAACTCTGTAAGTTGAATGCACACATTGAAGACCGTTCTGTTAGGTAGCTCCGTTTTGGTTTTAGAAGCAGACAGTTCTCCTTACAGCATATACTCCCATTCACTGAGAAATGTCCAAACGCAGCTCTTACCAGAAACGTGTTTCTAACTCCTGAATCTAAAGGGAGATTTAACTCACTTAGCTGAACAAACGCACAGCAGAGCAGATTGAAGGATACGTTTCTTCTGTGTTTTAGGCAGAGTTTTACTGCTATTTCGTTATATGCGGGAATAGTGCTGGAAATGCCTGGAAATGCCTGTTTTGAGATCTCTCCACAGAAAGCGTTTCCAGACTTCCCCTTCAACACACGAGTTTAACTCTGTAAGTTGAATGCACACATTGAAGACCGTTCTGTTAGGTAGCTCCGTTTTGGTTTTAGAAGCAGACAGTTCTCCTTACAGCATATACTCCCATTCACTGAGAAATGTCCAAACGCAGCTCTTACCAGAAACGTGTTTCTAACTCCTGAATCTAAAGGGAGATTTAACTCACTTAGCTGAACAAACGCACAGCAGAGCAGATTGAAGGATACGTTTCTTCTGTGTTTTAGGCAGAGTTTTACTGCTATTTCGTTATATGCGGGAATAGTGCTGGAAATGCCTGTTTTGAGATCTCTCCACAGAAAGCGTTTCCAGACTTCCCCTTCAACACACGAGTTTAACTCTGTAAGTTGAATGCACACATTGAAGACCGTTCTGTTAGGTAGCTCCGTTTTGGTTTTAGAAGCAGACAGTTCTCCTTACAGCATATACTCCCATTCACTGAGAAATGTCCAAACGCAGCTCTTACCAGAAACGTGTTTCTAACTCCTGAATCTAAAGGGAGATTTAACTCACTTAGCTGAACAAACGCACAGCAGAGCAGATTGAAGGATACGTTTCTTCTGTGTTTTAGGCAGAGTTTTACTGCTATTTCGTTATATGCGGGAATAGTGCTGGAAATGCCTGTTTCGAGATCTCTCCACAGAAAGCGTTTCCAGACTTCCCCTTCAACACACGAGTTTAACTCTGTAAGTTGAATGCACACATTGAAGACCGTTCTGTTAGGTAGCTCCGTTTTGGTTTTAGAAGCAGACAGTTCTCCTTACAGCATATACTCCCATTCACTGAGAAATGTCCAAACGCAGCTCTTACCAGAAACGTGTTTCTAACTCCTGAATCTAAAGGGAGATTTAACTCACTTAGCTGAACAAACGCGGAGCAGAGCAGATTGAAGGATACGTTTCTTCTGTGTTTTAGGCAGAGTTTTACTGCTATTTCGTTACATGCGGGAATAGTGCTGGAAATGCCTGGAAATGCCTGTTTTGAGATCTCTCCACAGAAAGCGTTTCCAGACTTCCCCTTCAACACACGAGTTTAACTCTGTAAGTTGAATGCACACATTGAAGACCGTTCTGTTAGGTAGCTCCGTTTTGGTTTTAGAAGCAGACAGTTCTCCTTACAGCATATACTCCCATTCACTGAGAAATGTCCAAACGCAGCTCTTACCAGAAACGTGTTTCTAACTCCTGAATCTAAAGGGAGATTTAACTCACTTAGCTGAACAAACGCACAGCAGAGCAGATTGAAGGATACGTTTCTTCTGTGTTTTAGGCAGAGTTTTACTGCTATTTCGTTATATGCGGGAATAGTGCTGGAAATGCCTGTTTTGAGATCTCTCCACAGAAAGCGTTTCCAGACTTCCCCTTCAACACACGAGTTAAACTCTGTAAGTTGAATGCACACATTGAAGACCGTTCTGTTAGGTAGCTCCGTTTTGGTTTTAGAAGCAGACAGTTCTCCTTACAGCATATACTCCCATTCACTGAGAAATGTCCAAACGCAGCTCTTACCAGAAACGTGTTTCTAACTCCTGAATCTAAAGGGAGATTTAACTCACTTAGCTGAACAAACGCACAGCAGAGCAGATTGAAGGATACGTTTCTTCTGTGTTTTAGGCAGAGTTTTACTGCTATTTCGTTATATGCGGGAATAGTGCTGGAAATGCCTGGAAATGCCTGTTTTGAGATCTCTCCACAGAAAGCGTTTCCAGACTTCCCCTTCAACACACGAGTTTAACTCTGTAAGTTGAATGCACACATTGAAGACCGTTCTGTTAGGTAGCTCCGTTTTGGTTTTAGAAGCAGACAGTTCTCCTTACAGCATATACTCCCATTCACTGAGAAATGTCCAAACGCAGCTCTTACCAGAAACGTGTTTCTAACTCCTGAATCTAAAGGGAGATTTAACTCACTTAGCTGAACAAACGCACAGCAGAGCAGATTGAAGGATACGTTTCTTCTGTGTTTTAGGCAGAGTTTTACTGCTATTTCGTTATATGCGGGAATAGTGCTGGAAATGCCTGTTTCGAGATCTCTCCACAGAAAGCGTTTCCAGACTTCCCCTTCAACACACGAGTTTAACTCTGTAAGTTGAATGCACACATTGAAGACCGTTCTGTTAGGTAGCTCCGTTTTGGTTTTAGAAGCAGACAGTTCTCCTTACAGCATATACTCCCATTCACTGAGAAGTGTCCAAACGCAGCTGTTACCAGAAACGTGTTTCTAACTCCTGAATCTAAAGGGAGATTTAACTCACTTAGCTGAACAAACGCACAGCAGAGCAGATTGAAGGATACGTTTCTTCTGTGTTTTAGGCAGAGTTTTACTGCTATTTCGTTATATGCGGGAATAGTGCTGGAAATGCCTGGAAATGCCTGTTTTGAGATCTCTCCACAGAAAGCGTTTCCAGACTTCCCCTTCAACACACGAGTTTAACTCTGTAAGTTGAATGCACACATTGAAGACCGTTCTGTTAGGTAGCTCCGTTTTGGTTTTAGAAGCAGACAGTTCTCCTTACAGCATATACTCCCATTCACTGAGAAATGTCCAAACGCAGCTCTTACCAGAAACGTGTTTCTAACTCCTGAATCTAAAGGGAGATTTAACTCACTTAGCTGAACAAACGCAGAGCAGAGCAGATTGAAGGATACGTTTCTTCTGTGTTTTAGGCAGAGTTTTACTGCTATTTCGTTATATGCGGGAATAGTGCTGGAAATGCCTGGAAATGCCTGTTTTGAGATCTCTCCACAGAAAGCGTTTCCAGACTTCCCCTTCAACACACGAGTTTAACTCTGTAAGTTGAATGCACACATTGAAGACCGTTCTGTTAGGTAGCTCCGTTTTGGTTTTAGAAGCAGACAGTTCTCCTTACAGCATATACTCCCATTCACTGAGAAATGTCCAAACGCAGCTCTTACCAGAAACGTGTTTCTAACTCCTGAATCTAAAGGGAGATTTAACTCACTTAGCTGAACAAACGCACAGCAGAGCAGATTGAAGGATACGTTTCTTCTGTGTTTTAGGCAGAGTTTTACTGCTATTTCGTTATATGCGGGAATAGTGCTGGAAATGCCTGTTTTGAGATCTCTCCACAGAAAGCGTTTCCAGACTTCCCCTTCAACACACGAGTTAAACTCTGTAAGTTGAATGCACACATTGAAGACCGTTCTGTTAGGTAGCTCCGTTTTGGTTTTAGAAGCAGACAGTTCTCCTTACAGCATATACTCCCATTCACTGAGAAATGTCCAAACGCAGCTCTTACCAGAAACGTGTTTCTAACTCCTGAATCTAAAGGGAGATTTAACTCACTTAGCTGAACAAACGCACAGCAGAGCAGATTGAAGGATACGTTTCTTCTGTGTTTTAGGCAGAGTTTTACTGCTATTTCGTTATATGCGGGAATAGTGCTGGAAATGCCTGTTTTGAGATCTCTCCACAGAAAGCGTTTCCAGACTTCCCCTTCAACACACGAGTTTAACTCTGTAAGTTGAATGCACACATTGAAGACCGTTCTGTTAGGTAGCTCCGTTTTGGTTTTAGAAGCAGACAGTTCTCCTTACAGCATATACTCCCATTCACTGAGAAATGTCCAAACGCAGCTCTTACCAGAAACGTGTTTCTAACTCCTGAATCTAAAGGGAGATTTAACTCACTTAGCTGAACAAACGCAGAGCAGAGCAGATTGAAGGATACGTTTCTTCTGTGTTTTAGGCAGAGTTTTACTGCTATTTCGTTATATGCGGGAATAGTGCTGGAAATGCCTGGAAATGCCTGTTTTGAGATCTCTCCACAGAAAGCGTTTCCAGACTTCCCCTTCAACACACGAGTTTAACTCTGTAAGTTGAATGCACACATTGAAGACCGTTCTGTTAGGTAGCTCCGTTTTGGTTTTAGAAGCAGACAGTTCTCCTTACAGCATATACTCCCATTCACTGAGAAATGTCCAAACGCAGCTCTTACCAGAAACGTGTTTCTAACTCCTGAATCTAAAGGGAGATTTAACTCACTTAGCTGAACAAACGCACAGCAGAGCAGATTGAAGGATACGTTTCTTCTGTGTTTTAGGCAGAGTTTTACTGCTATTTCGTTATATGCGGGAATAGTGCTGGAAATGCCTGGAAATGCCTGTTTTGAGATCTCTCCACAGAAAGCGTTTCCAGACTTCCCCTTCAACACACGAGTTTAACTCTATAAGTTGAATGCACACATTGAAGACCGTTCTGTTAGGTAGCTCCGTTTTGGTTTTAGAAGCAGACAGTTCTCCTTACAGCATATACTCCCATTCACTGAGAAATGTCCAAACGCAGCTCTTACCAGAAACGTGTTTCTAACTCCTGAATCTAAAGGGAGATTTAACTCACTTAGCTGAACAAACGCACAGCAGAGCAGATTGAAGGATACGTTTCTTCTGTGTTTTAGGCAGAGTTTTACTGCTATTTCGTTATATGCGGGAATAGTGCTGGAAATGCCTGGAAATGCCTGTTTTGAGATCTCTCCACAGAAAGCGTTTCCAGACTTCCCCTTCAACACACGAGTTTAACTCTGTAAGTTGAATGCACACATTGAAGACCGTTCTGTTAGGTAGCTCCGTTTTGGTTTTAGAAGCAGACAGTTCTCCTTACAGCATATACTCCCATTCACTGAGAAATGTCCAAACGCAGCTCTTACCAGAAACGTGTTTCTAACTCCTGAATCTAAAGGGAGATTTAACTCACTTAGCTGAACAAACGCACAGCAGAGCAGATTGAAGGATACGTTTCTTCTGTGTTTTAGGCAGAGTTTTACTGCTATTTCGTTATATGCGGGAATAGTGCTGGAAATGCCTGGAAATGCCTGTTTTGAGATCTCTCCACAGAAAGCGTTTCCAGACTTCCCCTTCAACACACGAGTTTAACTCTGTAAGTTGAATGCACACATTGAAGACCGTTCTGTTAGGTAGCTCCGTTTTGGTTTTAGAAGCAGACAGTTCTCCTTACAGCATATACTCCCATTCACTGAGAAATGTCCAAACGCAGCTCTTACCAGAAACGTGTTTCTAACTCCTGAATCTAAAGGGAGATTTAACTCACTTAGCTGAACAAACGCACAGCAGAGCAGATTGAAGGATACGTTTCTTCTGTGTTTTAGGCAGAGTTTTACTGCTATTTCGTTATATGCGGGAATAGTGCTTGAAATGCCTGGAAATGCCTGTTTTGAGATCTCTCCACAGAAAGCGTTTCCAGACTTCCCCTTCAACACACGAGTTTAACTCTGTAAGTTGAATGCACACATTGAAGACCGTTCTGTTAGGTAGCTCCGTTTTGGTTTTAGAAGCAGACAGTTCTCCTTACAGCATATACTCCCATTCACTGAGAAATGTCCAAACGCAGCTCTTACCAGAAACGTGTTTCTAACTCCTGAATCTAAAGGGAGATTTAACTCACTTAGCTGAACAAACGCACAGCAGAGCAGATTGAAGGATACGTTTCTTCTGTGTTTTAGGCAGAGTTTTACTGCTATTTCGTTATATGCGGGAATAGTGCTGGAAATGCCTGGAAATGCCTGTTTTGAGATCTCTCCACAGAAAGCGTTTCCAGACTTCCCCTTCAACACACGAGTTTAACTCTGTAAGTTGAATGCACACATTGAAGACCGTTCTGTTAGGTAGCTCCGTTTTGGTTTTAGAAGCAGACAGTTCTCCTTACAGCATATACTCCCATTCACTGAGAAATGTCCAAACGCAGCTCTTACCAGAAACGTGTTTCTAACTCCTGAATCTAAAGGGAGATTTAACTCACTTAGCTGAACAAACGCACAGCAGAGCAGATTGAAGGATACGTTTCTTCTGTGTTTTAGGCAGAGTTTTACTGCTATTTCGTTATATGCGGGAATAGTGCTGGAAATGCCTGTTTTGAGATCTCTCCACAGAAAGCGTTTCCAGACTTCCCCTTCAACACACGAGTTTAACTCTGTAAGTTGAATGCACACATTGAAGACCGTTCTGTTAGGTAGCTCCGTTTTGGTTTTAGAAGCAGACAGTTCTCCTTACAGCATATACTCCCATTCACTGAGAAATGTCCAAACGCAGCTCTTACCAGAAACGTGTTTCTAACTCCTGAATCTAAAGGGAGATTTAACTCACTTAGCTGAACAAACGCACAGCAGAGCAGATTGAAGGATACGTTTCTTCTGTGTTTTAGGCAGAGTTTTACTGCTATTTCGTTATATGCGGGAATAGTGCTGGAAATGCCTGTTTCGAGATCTCTCCACAGAAAGCGTTTCCAGACTTCCCCTTCAACACACGAGTTTAACTCTGTAAGTTGAATGCACACATTGAAGACCGTTCTGTTAGGTAGCTCCGTTTTGGTTTTAGAAGCAGACAGTTCTCCTTACAGCATATACTCCCATTCACTGAGAAATGTCCAAACGCAGCTCTTACCAGAAACGTGTTTCTAACTCCTGAATCTAAAGGGAGATTTAACTCACTTAGCTGAACAAACGCGGAGCAGAGCAGATTGAAGGATACGTTTCTTCTGTGTTTTAGGCAGAGTTTTACTGCTATTTCGTTACATGCGGGAATAGTGCTGGAAATGCCTGGAAATGCCTGTTTTGAGATCTCTCCACAGAAAGCGTTTCCAGACTTCCCCTTCAACACACGAGTTTAACTCTGTAAGTTGAATGCACACATTGAAGACCGTTCTGTTAGGTAGCTCCGTTTTGGTTTTAGAAGCAGACAGTTCTCCTTACAGCATATACTCCCATTCACTGAGAAATGTCCAAACGCAGCTCTTACCAGAAACGTGTTTCTAACTCCTGAATCTAAAGGGAGATTTAACTCACTTAGCTGAACAAACGCACAGCAGAGCAGATTGAAGGATACGTTTCTTCTGTGTTTTAGGCAGAGTTTTACTGCTATTTCGTTATATGCGGGAATAGTGCTGGAAATGCCTGGAAATGCCTGTTTTGAGATCTCTCCACAGAAAGCGTTTCCAGACTTCCCCTTCAACACACGAGTTAAACTCTGTAAGTTGAATGCACACATTGAAGACCGTTCTGTTAGGTAGCTCCGTTTTGGTTTTAGAAGCAGACAGTTCTCCTTACAGCATATACTCCCATTCACTGAGAAATGTCCAAACGCAGCTCTTACCAGAAACGTGTTTCTAACTCCTGAATCTAAAGGGAGATTTAACTCACTTAGCTGAACAAACGCACAGCAGAGCAGATTGAAGGATACGTTTCTTCTGTGTTTTAGGCAGAGTTTTACTGCTATTTCGTTATATGCGGGAATAGTGCTGGAAATGCCTGGAAATGCCTGTTTTGAGATCTCTCCACAGAAAGCGTTTCCAGACTTCCCCTTCAACACACGAGTTTAACTCTGTAAGTTGAATGCACACATTGAAGACCGTTCTGTTAGGTAGCTCCGTTTTGGTTTTAGAAGCAGACAGTTCTCCTTACAGCATATACTCCCATTCACTGAGAAATGTCCAAACGCAGCTCTTACCAGAAACGTGTTTCTAACTCCTGAATCTAAAGGGAGATTTAACTCACTTAGCTGAACAAACGCAGAGCAGAGCAGATTGAAGGATACGTTTCTTCTGTGTTTTAGGCAGAGTTTTACTGCTATTTCGTTATATGCGGGAATAGTGCTGGAAATGCCTGGAAATGCCTGTTTTGAGATCTCTCCACAGAAAGCGTTTCCAGACTTCCCCTTCAACACACGAGTTTAACTCTGTAAGTTGAATGCACACATTGAAGACCGTTCTGTTAGGTAGCTCCGTTTTGGTTTTAGAAGCAGACAGTTCTCCTTACAGCATATACTCCCATTCACTGAGAAATGTCCAAACGCAGCTCTTACCAGAAACGTGTTTCTAACTCCTGAATCTAAAGGGAGATTTAACTCACTTAGCTGAACAAACGCACAGCAGAGCAGATTGAAGGATACGTTTCTTCTGTGTTTTAGGCAGAGTTTTACTGCTATTTCGTTATATGCGGGAATAGTGCTGGAAATGCCTGGAAATGCCTGTTTTGAGATCTCTCCACAGAAAGCGTTTCCAGACTTCCCCTTCAACACACGAGTTTAACTCTATAAGTTGAATGCACACATTGAAGACCGTTCTGTTAGGTAGCTCCGTTTTGGTTTTAGAAGCAGACAGTTCTCCTTACAGCATATACTCCCATTCACTGAGAAATGTCCAAACGCAGCTCTTACCAGAAACGTGTTTCTAACTCCTGAATCTAAAGGGAGATTTAACTCACTTAGCTGAACAAACGCACAGCAGAGCAGATTGAAGGATACGTTTCTTCTGTGTTTTAGGCAGAGTTTTACTGCTATTTCGTTATATGCGGGAATAGTGCTGGAAATGCCTGGAAATGCCTGTTTTGAGATCTCTCCACAGAAAGCGTTTCCAGACTTCCCCTTCAACACACGAGTTTAACTCTGTAAGTTGAATGCACACATTGAAGACCGTTCTGTTAGGTAGCTCCGTTTTGGTTTTAGAAGCAGACAGTTCTCCTTACAGCATATACTCCCATTCACTGAGAAATGTCCAAACGCAGCTCTTACCAGAAACGTGTTTCTAACTCCTGAATCTAAAGGGAGATTTAACTCACTTAGCTGAACAAACGCACAGCAGAGCAGATTGAAGGATACGTTTCTTCTGTGTTTTAGGCAGAGTTTTACTGCTATTTCGTTATATGCGGGAATAGTGCTGGAAATGCCTGGAAATGCCTGTTTTGAGATCTCTCCACAGAAAGCGTTTCCAGACTTCCCCTTCAACACACGAGTTTAACTCTGTAAGTTGAATGCACACATTGAAGACCGTTCTGTTAGGTAGCTCCGTTTTGGTTTTAGAAGCAGACAGTTCTCCTTACAGCATATACTCCCATTCACTGAGAAATGTCCAAACGCAGCTCTTACCAGAAACGTGTTTCTAACTCCTGAATCTAAAGGGAGATTTAACTCACTTAGCTGAACAAACGCACAGCAGAGCAGATTGAAGGATACGTTTCTTCTGTGTTTTAGGCAGAGTTTTACTGCTATTTCGTTATATGCGGGAATAGTGCTGGAAATGCCTGGAAATGCCTGTTTTGAGATCTCTCCACAGAAAGCGTTTCCAGACTTCCCCTTCAACACACGAGTTTAACTCTGTAAGTTGAATGCACACATTGAAGACCGTTCTGTTAGGTAGCTCCGTTTTGGTTTTAGAAGCAGACAGTTCTCCTTACAGCATATACTCCCATTCACTGAGAAATGTCCAAACGCAGCTCTTACCAGAAACGTGTTTCTAACTCCTGAATCTAAAGGGAGATTTAACTCACTTAGCTGAACAAACGCACAGCAGAGCAGATTGAAGGATACGTTTCTTCTGTGTTTTAGGCAGAGTTTTACTGCTATTTCGTTATATGCGGGAATAGTGCTGGAAATGCCTGGAAATGCCTGTTTTGAGATCTCTCCACAGAAAGCGTTTCCAGACTTCCCCTTCAACACACGAGTTTAACTCTGTAAGTTGAATGCACACATTGAAGACCGTTCTGTTAGGTAGCTCCGTTTTGGTTTTAGAAGCAGACAGTTCTCCTTACAGCATATACTCCCATTCACTGAGAAATGTCCAAACGCAGCTCTTACCAGAAACGTGTTTCTAACTCCTGAATCTAAAGGGAGATTTAACTCACTTAGCTGAACAAACGCACAGCAGAGCAGATTGAAGGATACGTTTCTTCTGTGTTTTAGGCAGAGTTTTACTGCTATTTCGTTATATGCGGGAATAGTGCTGGAAATGCCTGGAAATGCCTGTTTTGAGATCTCTCCACAGAAAGCGTTTCCAGACTTCCCCTTCAACACACGAGTTTAACTCTGTAAGTTGAATGCACACATTGAAGACCGTTCTGTTAGGTAGCTCCGTTTTGGTTTTAGAAGCAGACAGTTCTCCTTACAGCATATACTCCCATTCACTGAGAAATGTCCAAACGCAGCTCTTACCAGAAACGTGTTTCTAACTCCTGAATCTAAAGGGAGATTTAACTCACTTAGCTGAACAAACGCACAGCAGAGCAGATTGAAGGATACGTTTCTTCTGTGTTTTAGGCAGAGTTTTACTGCTATTTCGTTATATGCGGGAATAGTGCTGGAAATGCCTGGAAATGCCTGTTTTGAGATCTCTCCACAGAAAGCGTTTCCAGACTTCCCCTTCAACACACGAGTTTAACTCTGTAAGTTGAATGCACACATTGAAGACCGTTCTGTTAGGTAGCTCCGTTTTGGTTTTAGAAGCAGACAGTTCTCCTTACAGCATATACTCCCATTCACTGAGAAATGTCCAAACGCAGCTCTTACCAGAAACGTGTTTCTAACTCCTGAATCTAAAGGGAGATTTAACTCACTTAGCTGAACAAACGCACAGCAGAGCAGATTGAAGGATACGTTTCTTCTGTGTTTTAGGCAGAGTTTTACTGCTATTTCGTTATATGCGGGAATAGTGCTGGAAATGCCTGTTTTGAGATCTCTCCACAGAAAGCGTTTCCAGACTTCCCTTTCAACACACGAGTTAAACTCTGTAAGTTGAATGCACACATTGAAGACCGTTCTGTTAGGTAGCTCCGTTTTGGTTTTAGAAGCAGACAGTTCTCCTTACAGCATATACTCCCATTCACTGAGAAATGTCCAAACGCAGCTCTTACCAGAAACGTGTTTCTAACTCCTGAATCTAAAGGGAGATTTAACTCACTTAGCTGAACAAACGCACAGCAGAGCAGATTGAAGGATACGTTTCTTCTGTGTTTTAGGCAGAGTTTTACTGCTATTTCGTTATATGCGGGAATAGTGCTGGAAATGCCTGTTTTGAGATCTCTCCACAGAAAGCGTTTCCAGACTTCCCCTTCAACACACGAGTTTAACTCTGTAAGTTGAATGCACACATTGAAGACCGTTCTGTTAGGTAGCTCCGTTTTGGTTTTAGAAGCAGACAGTTCTCCTTACAGCATATACTCCCATTCACTGAGAAATGTCCAAACGCAGCTCTTACCAGAAACGTGTTTCTAACTCCTGAATCTAAAGGGAGATTTAACTCACTTAGCTGAACAAACGCACAGCAGAGCAGATTGAAGGATACGTTTCTTCTGTGTTTTAGGCAGAGTTTTACTGCTATTTCGTTATATGCGGGAATAGTGCTGGAAATGCCTGGAAATGCCTGTTTTGAGATCTCTCCACAGAAAGCGTTTCCAGACTTCCCCTTCAACACACGAGTTTAACTCTGTAAGTTGAATGCACACATTGAAGACCGTTCTGTTAGGTAGCTCCGTTTTGGTTTTAGAAGCAGACAGTTCTCCTTACAGCATATACTCCCATTCACTGAGAAATGTCCAAACGCAGCTCTTACCAGAAACGTGTTTCTAACTCCTGAATCTAAAGGGAGATTTAACTCACTTAGCTGAACAAACGCACAGCAGAGCAGATTGAAGGATACGTTTCTTCTGTGTTTTAGGCAGAGTTTTACTGCTATTTCGTTATATGCGGGAATAGTGCTGGAAATGCCTGTTTTGAGATCTCTCCACAGAAAGCGTTTCCAGACTTCCCCTTCAACACACGAGTTTAACTCTGTAAGTTGAATGCACACATTGAAGACCGTTCTGTTAGGTAGCTCCGTTTTGGTTTTAGAAGCAGACAGTTCTCCTTACAGCATATACTCCCATTCACTGAGAAATGTCCAAACGCAGCTCTTACCAGAAACGTGTTTCTAACTCCTGAATCTAAAGGGAGATTTAACTCACTTAGCTGAACAAACGCACAGCAGAGCAGATTGAAGGATACGTTTCTTCTGTGTTTTAGGCAGAGTTTTACTGCTATTTCGTTATATGCGGGAATAGTGCTGGAAATGCCTGTTTCGAGATCTCTCCACAGAAAGCGTTTCCAGACTTCCCCTTCAACACACGAGTTTAACTCTGTAAGTTGAATGCACACATTGAAGACCGTTCTGTTAGGTAGCTCCGTTTTGGTTTTAGAAGCAGACAGTTCTCCTTACAGCATATACTCCCATTCACTGAGAAATGTCCAAACGCAGCTCTTACCAGAAACGTGTTTCTAACTCCTGAATCTAAAGGGAGATTTAACTCACTTAGCTGAACAAACGCGGAGCAGAGCAGATTGAAGGATACGTTTCTTCTGTGTTTTAGGCAGAGTTTTACTGCTATTTCGTTACATGCGGGAATAGTGCTGGAAATGCCTGGAAATGCCTGTTTTGAGATCTCTCCACAGAAAGCGTTTCCAGACTTCCCCTTCAACACACGAGTTTAACTCTGTAAGTTGAATGCACACATTGAAGACCGTTCTGTTAGGTAGCTCCGTTTTGGTTTTAGAAGCAGACAGTTCTCCTTACAGCATATACTCCCATTCACTGAGAAATGTCCAAACGCAGCTCTTACCAGAAACGTGTTTCTAACTCCTGAATCTAAAGGGAGATTTAACTCACTTAGCTGAACAAACGCACAGCAGAGCAGATTGAAGGATACGTTTCTTCTGTGTTTTAGGCAGAGTTTTACTGCTATTTCGTTATATGCGGGAATAGTGCTGGAAATGCCTGTTTTGAGATCTCTCCACAGAAAGCGTTTCCAGACTTCCCCTTCAACACACGAGTTAAACTCTGTAAGTTGAATGCACACATTGAAGACCGTTCTGTTAGGTAGCTCCGTTTTGGTTTTAGAAGCAGACAGTTCTCCTTACAGCATATACTCCCATTCACTGAGAAATGTCCAAACGCAGCTCTTACCAGAAACGTGTTTCTAACTCCTGAATCTAAAGGGAGATTTAACTCACTTAGCTGAACAAACGCACAGCAGAGCAGATTGAAGGATACGTTTCTTCTGTGTTTTAGGCAGAGTTTTACTGCTATTTCGTTATATGCGGGAATAGTGCTGGAAATGCCTGTTTTGAGATCTCTCCACAGAAAGCGTTTCCAGACTTCCCCTTCAACACACGAGTTTAACTCTGTAAGTTGAATGCACACATTGAAGACCGTTCTGTTAGGTAGCTCCGTTTTGGTTTTAGAAGCAGACAGTTCTCCTTACAGCATATACTCCCATTCACTGAGAAATGTCCAAACGCAGCTCTTACCAGAAACGTGTTTCTAACTCCTGAATCTAAAGGGAGATTTAACTCACTTAGCTGAACAAACGCACAGCAGAGCAGATTGAAGGATACGTTTCTTCTGTGTTTTAGGCAGAGTTTTACTGCTATTTCGTTATATGCGGGAATAGTGCTGGAAATGCCTGGAAATGCCTGTTTTGAGATCTCTCCACAGAAAGCGTTTCCAGACTTCCCCTTCAACACACGAGTTTAACTCTGTAAGTTGAATGCACACATTGAAGACCGTTCTGTTAGGTAGCTCCGTTTTGGTTTTAGAAGCAGACAGTTTTCCTTACAGCATATACTCCCATTCACTGAGAAATGTCCAAATGCAGCTCTTACCAGAAACGTGTTTCTAACTCCTGAATCTAAAGGGAGATTTAACTCACTTAGCTGAACAAACGCACAGCAGAGCAGATTGAAGGATACGTTTCTTCTGTGTTTTAGGCAGAGTTTTACTGCTATTTCGTTATATGCGGGAATAGTGCTGGAAATGCCTGTTTCGAGATCTCTCCACAGAAAGCGTTTCCAGACTTCCCCTTCAACACACGAGTTTAACTCTGTAAGTTGAATGCACACATTGAAGACCGTTCTGTTAGGTAGCTCCGTTTTGGTTTTAGAAGCAGACAGTTCTCCTTACAGCATATACTCCCATTCACTGAGAAATGTCCAAACGCAGCTCTTACCAGAAACGTGTTTCTAACTCCTGAATCTAAAGGGAGATTTAACTCACTTAGCTGAACAAACGCGGAGCAGAGCAGATTGAAGGATACGTTTCTTCTGTGTTTTAGGCAGAGTTTTACTGCTATTTCGTTACATGCGGGAATAGTGCTGGAAATGCCTGGAAATGCCTGTTTTGAGATCTCTCCACAGAAAGCGTTTCCAGACTTCCCCTTCAACACACGAGTTTAACTCTGTAAGTTGAATGCACACATTGAAGACCGTTCTGTTAGGTAGCTCCGTTTTGGTTTTAGAAGCAGACAGTTCTCCTTACAGCATATACTCCCATTCACTGAGAAATGTCCAAACGCAGCTCTTACCAGAAACGTGTTTCTAACTCCTGAATCTAAAGGGAGATTTAACTCACTTAGCTGAACAAACGCACAGCAGAGCAGATTGAAGGATACGTTTCTTCTGTGTTTTAGGCAGAGTTTTACTGCTATTTCGTTATATGCGGGAATAGTGCTGGAAATGCCTGTTTTGAGATCTCTCCACAGAAAGCGTTTCCAGACTTCCCCTTCAACACACGAGTTAAACTCTGTAAGTTGAATGCACACATTGAAGACCGTTCTGTTAGGTAGCTCCGTTTTGGTTTTAGAAGCAGACAGTTCTCCTTACAGCATATACTCCCATTCACTGAGAAATGTCCAAACGCAGCTCTTACCAGAAACGTGTTTCTAACTCCTGAATCTAAAGGGAGATTTAACTCACTTAGCTGAACAAACGCACAGCAGAGCAGATTGAAGGATACGTTTCTTCTGTGTTTTAGGCAGAGTTTTACTGCTATTTCGTTATATGCGGGAATAGTGCTGGAAATGCCTGTTTTGAGATCTCTCCACAGAAAGCGTTTCAAGACTTCCCCTTCAACACACGAGTTTAACTCTGTAAGTTGAATGCACACATTGAAGACCGTTCTGTTAGGTAGCTCCGTTTTGGTTTTAGAAGCAGACAGTTCTCCTTACAGCATATACTCCCATTCACTGAGAAATGTCCAAACGCAGCTCTTACCAGAAACGTGTTTCTAACTCCTGAATCTAAAGGGAGATTTAACTCACTTAGCTGAACAAACGCACAGCAGAGCAGATTGAAGGATACGTTTCTTCTGTGTTTTAGGCAGAGTTTTACTGCTATTTCGTTATATGCGGGAATAGTGCTGGAAATGAGTGGAAATGCCTGTTTTGAGATCTCTCCACAGAAAGCGTTTCCAGACTTCCCCTTCAACACACGAGTTTAACTCTGTAAGTTGAATGCACACATTGAAGACCGTTCTGTTAGGTAGCTCCGTTTTGGTTTTAGAAGCAGACAGTTCTCCTTACAGCATATACTCCCATTCACTGAGAAATGTCCAAACGCAGCTCTTACCAGAAACGTGTTTCTAACTCCTGAATCTAAAGGGAGATTTAACTCACTTAGCTGAACAAACGCACAGCAGAGCAGATTGAAGGATACGTTTCTTCTGTGTTTTAGGCAGAGTTTTACTGCTATTTCGTTATATGCGGGAATAGTGCTGGAAATGCCTGGAAATGCCTGTTTTGAGATCTCTCCACAGAAAGCGTTTCCAGACTTCCCCTTCAACACACGAGTTTAACTCTGTAAGTTGAATGCACACATTGAAGACCGTTCTGTTAGGTAGCTCCGTTTTGGTTTTAGAAGCAGACAGTTCTCCTTACAGCATATACTCCCATTCACTGAGAAATGTCCAAACGCAGCTCTTACCAGAAACCTGTTTCTAACTCCTGAATCTAAAGGGAGATTTAACTCACTTAGCTGAACAAACGCACAGCAGAGCAGATTGAAGGATACGTTTCTTCTGTGTTTTAGGCAGAGTTTTACTGCTATTTCGTTATATGCGGGAATAGTGCTGGAAATGCCTGTTTTGAGATCTCTCCACAGAAAGCGTTTCCAGACTTCCCCTTCAACACACGAGTTTAACTCTGTAAGTTGAATGCACACATTGAAGATCGTTCTGTTAGGTAGCTCCGTTTTGGTTTTAGAAGCAGACAGTTCTCCTTACAGCATATACTCCCATTCACTGAGAAATGTCCAAACACAGCTCTTACCAGAAACGTGTTTCTAACTCCTGAATCTAAAGGGAGATTTAACTCACTTAGCTGAACAAACGCACAGCAGAGCAGATTGAAGGATACGTTTCTTCTTTGTTTAGGCAGAGTTTTACTGCTATTTCGTTATATGCGGGAATAGTGCTGGAAATGCCTGGAAATGCCTGTTTTGAGATCTCTCCACAGAAAGCGTTTCCAGACTTCCCCTTCAACACACGAGTTTAACTCTGTAAGTTGAATGCACACATTGAAGACCGTTCTGTTAGGTAGCTCCGTTTTGGTTTTAGAAGCAGACAGTTCTCCTTACAGCATATACTCCCATTCACTGAGAAATGTCCAAACGCAGCTCTTACCAGAAACGTGTTTCTAACTCCTGAATCTAAAGGGAGATTTAACTCACTTAGCTGAACAAACGCACAGCAGAGCAGATTGAAGGATACGTTTCTTCTGTGTTTTAGGCAGACTTTCACTGCTATTTCGTTATATGTGGGAATAGTGCTGGAAATGCCTGGAAATGCCTGTTTTGAGATCTCTCCACAGAAAGCGTTTCCAGACTTCCCCTTCAACAGACGAGTTTAACTCTGTAAGTTGAATGCACACATTGAAGACCGTTCTGTTAGGTAGCTCCGTTTTGGTTTTAGAAGCAGACAGTTCTCCTTACAGCATATACTCCCATTCACTGAGAAATGTCCAAACGCAGCTCTTACCAGAAACGTGTTTCTAACTCCTGAATCTAAAGGGAGATTTAACTCACTTAGCTGAACAAACGCAGAGCAGAGCAGATTGAAGGATACGTTTCTTCTGTGTTTTAGGCAGAGTTTTACTGCTATTTCGTTATATGCGGGAATAGTGCTGGAAATGCCTGGAAATGCCTGTTTTGTGATCTCTCCACAGAAAGCGTTTCCAGACTTCCCCTTCAACACACGAGTTTAACTCTGTAAGTTGAATGCACACATTGAAGACCGTTCTGTTAGGTAGCTCCGTTTTGGTTTTAGAAGCAGACAGTTCTCCTTACAGCATATACTCCCATTCACTGAGAAATGTCCAAACGCAGCTCTTACCAGAAACGTGTTTCTAACTCCTGAATCTAAAGGGAGATTTAACTCACTTAGCTGAACAAACGCACAGCAGAGCAGATTGAAGGATACGTTTCTTCTGTGTTTTAGGCAGAGTTTTACTGCTATTTCGTTATATGCGGGAATAGTGCTGGAAATGCCTGTTTTGAGATCTCTCCACAGAAAGCGTTTCCAGACTTCCCCTTCAACACACGAGTTAAACTCTGTAAGTTGAATGCACACATTGAAGACCGTTCTGTTAGGTAGCTCCGTTTTGGTTTTAGAAGCAGACAGTTCTCCTTACAGCATATACTCCCATTCACTGAGAAATGTCCAAACGCAGCTCTTACCAGAAACGTGTTTCTAACTCCTGAATCTAAAGGGAGATTTAACTCACTTAGCTAAACAAACGCACAGCAGAGCAGATTGAAGGATACGTTTCTTCTGTGTTTTAGGCAGAGTTTTACTGCTATTTCGTTATATGCGGGAATAGTGCTGGAAATGCCTGTTTTGAGATCTCTCCACAGAAAGCGTTTCCAGACTTCCCCTTCAACACACGAGTTTAACTCTGTAAGTTGAATGCACACATTGAAGTCCGTTCTGTTAGGTAGCTCCGTTTTGGTTTTAGAAGCAGACAGTTCTCCTTACTGCATACACTCCCATTCACTGAGAAATGTCCAAACGCAGCTCTTACCAGAAACGTGTTTCTAACTCCTGAATCTAAAGGGAGATTTAACTCACTTAGCTGAACAAACGCACAGCAGAGCAGATTGAAGGATACGTTTCTTCGGTGTTTTAGGCAGAGTTTTACTGCTATTTCGTTATATGCGGGAATAGTGCTGGAAATGCCTGGAAATGCCTGTTTTGAGATCTCTCCACAGAAAGCGTTTCCAGACTTCCCCTTCAACACACGAGTTTAACTCTGTAAGTTGAATGCACACATTGAAGACCGTTCTGTTAGGTAGCTCCGTTTTGGTTTTAGAAGCAGACAGTTCTCCTTACAGCATATACTCCCATTCACTGAGAAATGTCCAAACGCAGCTCTTACCAGAAACGTGTTTCTAACTCCTGAATCTAAAGGGAGATTTAACTCACTTAGCTGAACAAACGCACAGCAGAGCAGATTGAAGGATACGTTTCTTCTGTGTTTTAGGCAGAGTTTTACTGCTATTTCGTTATATGCGGGAATAGTGCTGGAAATGCCTGGAAATGCCTGTTTTGAGATCTCTCCACAGAAAGCGTTTCCAGACTTCCCCTTCAACACACGAGTTTAACTCTGTAAGTTGAATGCACACATTGAAGACCGTTCTGTTAGGTAGCTCCGTTTTGGTTTTAGAAGCAGACAGTTCTCCTTACAGCATATACTCCCATTCACTGAGAAATGTCCAAACGCAGCTCTTACCAGAAACGTGTTTCTAACTCCTGAATCTAAAGGGAGATTTAACTCACTTAGCTGAACAAACGCACAGCAGAGCAGATTGAAGGATACGTTTCTTCTGTGTTTTAGGCAGAGTTTTACTGCTATTTCGTTATATGCGGGAATAGTGCTGGAAATGCCTGTTTTGAGATCTCTCCACAGAAAGCGTTTCCAGACTTCCCCTTCAACACACGAGTTTAACTCTGTAAGTTGAATGCACACATTGAAGACCGTTCTGTTAGGTAGCTCCGTTTTGGTTTTAGAAGCAGACAGTTCTCCTTACAGCATATACTCCCATTCACTGAGAAATGTCCAAACACAGCTCTTACCAGAAACGTGTTTCTAACTCCTGAATCTAAAGGGAGATTTAACTCACTTAGCTGAACAAACGCACAGCAGAGCAGATTGAAGGATACGTTTCTTCTGTGTTTTAGGCAGAGTTTTACTGCTATTTCGTTATATGCGGGAATAGTGCTGGAAATGCCTGTTTTGAGATCTCTCCACAGAAAGCGTTTCCAGACTTCCCCTTCAACACACGAGTTTAACTCTGTAAGTTGAATGCACACATTGAAGACCGTTCTGTTAGGTAGCTCCGTTTTGGTTTTAGAAGCAGACAGTTCTCCTTACAGCATATACTCCCATTCACTGAGAAATGTCCAAACGCAGCTCTTACCAGAAACGTGTTTCTAACTCCTGAATCTAAAGGGAGATTTAACTCACTTAGCTGAACAAACGCACAGCAGAGCAGATTGAAGGATACGTTTCTTCTGTGTTTTAGGCAGAGTTTTACTGCTATTTCGTTATATGCGGGAATAGTGCTGGAAATGCCTGGAAATGCCTGTTTTGAGATCTCTCCACAGAAAGCGTTTCCAGACTTCCCCTTCAACACACGAGTTTAACTCTGTAAGTTGAATGCACACATTGAAGACCGTTCTGTTAGGTAGCTCCGTTTTGGTTTTAGAAGCAGACAGTTCTCCTTACAGCATATACTCCCATTCACTGAGAAATGTCCAAACGCAGCTCTTACCAGAAACGTGTTTCTAACTCCTGAATCTAAAGGGAGATTTAACTCACTTAGCTGAACAAACGCACAGCAGAGCAGATTGAAGGATACGTTTCTTCTGTGTTTTAGGCAGAGTTTTACTGCTATTCGTTATATGCGGGAATAGTGCTGGAAATGCCTGTTTTGAGATCTCTCCACAGAAAGCGTTTCCAGACTTCCCCTTCAACACACGAGTTTAACTCTGTAAGTTGAATGCACACATTGAAGACCGTTCTGTTAGGTAGCTCCGTTTTGGTTTTAGAAGCAGACAGTTCTCCTTACAGCATATACTCCCATTCACTGAGAAATGTCCAAACGCAGCTCTTACCAGAAACGTGTTTCTAACTCCTGAATCTAAAGGGAGATTTAACTCACTTAGCTGAACAAACGCACAGCAGAGCAGATTGAAGGATACGTTTCTTCTGTGTTTTAGGCAGAGTTTTACTGCTATTTCGTTATATGCGGGAATAGTGCTGGAAATGCCTGGAAATGCCTGTTTTGAGATCTCTCCACAGAAAGCGTTTCCAGACTTCCCCTTCAACACACGAGTTTAACTCTGTAAGTTGAATGCACACATTGAAGACCGTTCTGTTAGGTAGCTCCGTTTTGGTTTTAGAAGCAGACAGTTCTCCTTACAGCATATACTCCCATTCACTGAGAAATGTCCAAACGCAGCTCTTACCAGAAACGTGTTTCTAACTCCTGAATCTAAAGGGAGATTTAACTCACTTAGCTGAACAAACGCACAGCAGAGCAGATTGAAGGATACGTTTCTTCTGTGTTTTAGGCAGAGTTTTACTGCTATTTCGTTATATGCGGGAATAGTGCTGGAAATGCCTGTTTTGAGATCTCTCCACAGAAAGCGTTTCCAGACTTCCCCTTCAAAACACGAGTTTAACTCTGTAAGTTGAATGCACACATTGAAGACCGTTCTGTTAGGTAGCTCCGTTTTGGTTTTAGAAGCAGACAGTTCTCCTTACAGCATATACTCCCATTCACTGAGAAATGTCCAAACGCAGCTCTTACCAGAAACGTGTTTCTAACTCCTGAATCTAAAGGGAGATTTAACTCACTTAGCTGAACAAACGCACAGCAGAGCAGATTGAAGGATACGTTTCTTCTGTGTTTTAGGCAGAGTTTTACTGCTATTTCGTTATATGCGGGAATAGTGCTGGAAATGCCTGGAAATGCCTGTTTCGAGATCTCTCCACAGAAAGCGTTTCCAGACTTCCCCTTCAACACACGAGTTTAACTCTGTAAGTTGAATGCACACATTGAAGACCGTTCTGTTAGGTAGCTCCGTTTTGGTTTTAGAAGCAGACAGTTCTCCTTACAGCATATACTCCCATTCACTGAGAAATGTCCAAACGCAGCTCTTACCAGAAACGTGTTTCTAACTCCTGAATCTAAAGGGAGATTTAACTCACTTAGCTGAACAAACGCACAGCAGAGCAGATTGAAGGATACGTTTCTTCTGTGTTTTAGGCAGAGTTTTACTGCTATTTCGTTATATGCGGGAATAGTGCTGGAAATGCCTGTTTTGAGATCTCTCCACAGAAAGCGTTTCCAGACTTCCCCTTCAACACACGAGTTTAACTCTGTAAGTTGAATGCACACATTGAAGACCGTTCTGTTAGGTAGCTCCGTTTTGGTTTTAGAAGCAGACAGTTCTCCTTACAGCATATACTCCCATTCACTGAGAAATGTCCAAACGCAGCTCTTACCAGAAACGTGTTTCTAACTCCTGAATCTAAAGGGAGATTTAACTCACTTAGCTGAACAAACGCGCAGCAGAGCAGATTGAAGGATACGTTTCTTCTGTGTTTTAGGCAGAGTTTTACTGCTATTTCGTTATATGCGGGAATAGTGCTGGAAATGCCTGTTTTGAGATCTCTCCACAGAAAGCGTTTCCAGACTTCCCCTTCAACACACGAGTTTAACTCTGTAAGTTGAATGCACACATTGAAGACCGTTCTGTTAGGTAGCTCCGTTTTGGTTTTAGAAGCAGACTGTTCTCCTTACAGCATATACTCCCATTCACTGAGAAATGTCCAAACACAGCTCTTACCAGAAACGTGTTTCTAACTCCTGAATGTAAAGGGAGATTTAACTCACTTAGCTGAACAAACGCACAGCAGAGCAGATTGAAGGATACGTTTCTTCTGTGTTTTAGGCAGAGTTTTACTGCTATTTCGTTATATGCGGGAATAGTGCTGGAAATGCCTGGAAATGCCTGTTTTGAGATCTCTCCACAGAAAGCGTTTCCAGACTTCCCCTTCAACACACGAGTTTAACTCTGTAAGTTGAATGCACACATTGAAGACCGTTCTGTTAGGTAGCTCCGTTTTGGTTTTAGAAGCAGACAGTTCTCCTTACAGCATATACTCCCATTCACTGAGAAATGTCCAAACGCAGCTCTTACCAGAAACGTGTTTCTAACTCCTGAATCTAAAGGGAGATTTAACTCACTTAGCTGAACAAACGCACAGCAGAGCAGATTGAAGGATACGTTTCTTCTGTGTTTTAGGCAGAGTTTTACTGCTATTTCGTTATATGTGGGAATAGTGCTGGAAATGCCTGGAAATGCCTGTTTTGAGATCTCTCCACAGAAAGCGTTTCCAGACTTCCCCTTCAACAGACGAGTTTAACTCTGTAAGTTGAATGCACACATTGAAGACCGTTCTGTTAGGTAGCTCCGTTTTGGTTTTAGAAGCAGACAGTTCTCCTTACAGCATATACTCCCATTCACTGAGAAATGTCCAAACGCAGCTCTTACCAGAAACGTGTTTCTAACTCCTGAATCTAAAGGGAGATTTAACTCACTTAGCTGAACAAACGCAGAGCAGAGCAGATTGAAGGATACGTTTCTTCTGTGTTTTAGGCAGAGTTTTACTGCTATTTCGTTATATGCGGGAATAGTGCTGGAAATGCCTGGAAATGCCTGTTTTGTGATCTCTCCACAGAAAGCGTTTCCAGACTTCCCCTTCAACACACGAGTTTAACTCTGTAAGTTGAATGCACACATTGAAGACCGTTCTGTTAGGTAGCTCCGTTTTGGTTTTAGAAGCAGACAGTTCTCCTTACAGCATATACTCCCATTCACTGAGAAATGTCCAAACGCAGCTCTTACCAGAAACGTGTTTCTAACTCCTGAATCTAAAGGGAGATTTAACTCACTTAGCTGAACAAACGCACAGCAGAGCAGATTGAAGGATACGTTTCTTCTGTGTTTTAGGCAGAGTTTTACTGCTATTTCGTTATATGCGGGAATAGTGCTGGAAATGCCTGTTTTGAGATCTCTCCACAGAAAGCGTTTCCAGACTTCCCCTTCAGCACACGAGTTAAACTCTGTAAGTTGAATGCACACATTGAAGACCGTTCTGTTAGGTAGCTCCGTTTTGGTTTTAGAAGCAGACAGTTCTCCTTACAGCATATACTCCCATTCACTGAGAAATGTCCAAACGCAGCTCTTACCAGAAACGTGTTTCTAACTCCTGAATCTAAAGGGAGATTTAACTCACTTAGCTGAACAAACGCACAGCAGAGCAGATTGAAGGATACGTTTCTTCTGTGTTTTAGGCAGAGTTTTACTGCTATTTCGTTATATGCGGGAATAGTGCTGGAAATGCCTGTTTTGAGATCTCTCCACAGAAAGCGTTTCCAGACTTCCCCTTCAACACACGAGTTTAACTCTGTAAGTTGAATGCACACATTGAAGACCGTTCTGTTAGGTAGCTCCGTTTTGGTTTTAGAAGCAGACAGTTCTCCTTACAGCATATACTCCCATTCACTGAGAAATGTCCAAACGCAGCTCTTACCAGAAACGTGTTTCTAACTCCTGAATCTAAAGGGAGATTTAACTCACTTAGCTGAACAAACGCACAGCAGAGCAGATTGAAGGATACGTTTCTTCTGTGTTGTAGGCAGAGTTTTACTGCTATTTCGTTATATGCGGGAATAGTGCTGGAAATGCCTGGAAATGCCTGTTTTGAGATCTCTCCACAGAAAGCGTTTCCAGACTTCCCCTTCAACACACGAGTTTAACTCTGTAAGTTGAATGCACACATTGAAGACCGTTCTGTTAGGTAGCTCCGTTTTGGTTTTAGAAGCAGACAGTTCTCCTTACAGCATATACTCCCATTCACTGAGAAATGTCCAAACGCAGCTCTTACCAGAAACGTGTTTCTAACTCCTGAATCTAAAGGGAGATTTAACTCACTTAGCTGAACAAACGCACAGCAGAGCAGATTGAAGGATACGTTTCTTCTGTGTTTTAGGCAGAGTTTTACTGCTATTTCGTTATATGCGGGAATAGTGCTGGAAATGCCTGGAAATGCCTGTTTTGAGATCTCTCCACAGAAAGCGTTTCCAGACTTCCCCTTCAACACACGAGTTTATCTCTGTAAGTTGAATGCACACATTGAAGACCGTTCTGTTAGGTAGCTCCGTTTTGGTTTTAGAAGCAGACAGTTCTCCTTACAGCATATACTCCCATTCACTGAGAAATGTCCAAACGCAGCTCTTACCAGAAACCTGTTTCTAACTCCTGAATCTAAAGGGAGATTTAACTCACTTAGCTGAACAAACGCACAGCAGAGCAGATTGAAGGATACGTTTCTTCTGTGTTTTAGGCAGAGTTTTACTGCTATTTCGTTATATGCGGGAATAGTGCTGGAAATGCCTGTTTTGAGATCTCTCCACAGAAAGCGTTTCCAGACTTTCCCTTCAACACACGAGTTTAACTCTGTAAGTTGAATGCACACATTGAAGACCGTTCTGTTAGGTAGCTCCGTTTTGGTTTTAGAAGCAGACAGTTCTCCTTACAGCATATACTCCCATTCACTGAGAAATGTCCAAACACAGCTCTTACCAGAAACGTGTTTCTAACTCCTGAATCTAAAGGGAGATTTAACTCACTTAGCTGAACAAACGCACAGCAGAGCAGATTGAAGGATACGTTTCTTCTGTGTTTTAGGCAGAGTTTTACTGCTATTTCGTTATATGTGGGAATAGTGCTGGAAATGCCTGGAAATGCCTGTTTTGAGATCTCTCCACAGAAAGCGTTTCCAGACTTCCCCTTCAACACACGAGTTTAACTCTGTAAGTTGAATGCACACATTGAAGACCGTTCTGTTAGGTAGCTCCGTTTTGGTTTTAGAAGCAGACAGTTCTCCTTACAGCATATACTCCCATTCACTGAGAAATGTCCAAACGCAGCTCTTACCAGAAACGTGTTTCTAACTCCTGAATCTAAAGGGAGATTTAACTCACTTAGCTGAACAAACGCACAGCAGAGCAGATTGAAGGATACGTTTCTTCTGTGTTTTAGGCAGAGTTTTACTGCTATTTCGTTATATGCGGGAATAGTGCTGGAAATGCCTGTTTTGAGATCTCTCCACAGAAAGCGTTTACAGACTTCCCCTTCAACACACGAGTTTAACTCTGTAAGTTGAATGCACACATTGAAGACCGTTCTGTTAGGTAGCTCCGTTTTGGTTTTAGAAGCAGACAGTTCTCCTTACAGCATATACTCCCATTCACTGAGAAATGTCCAAACGCAGCTCTTACCAGAAACGTGTTTCTAACTCCTGAATCTAAAGGGAGATTTAACTCACTTAGCTGAACAAACGCACAGCAGAGCAGATTGAAGGATACGTTTCTTCTGTGTTTTAGGCAGAGTTTTACTGCTATTTCGTTATATGCGGGAATAGTGCTGGAAATGCCTGGAAATGCCTGTTTTGAGATCTCTCCACAGAAATCGTTTCCAGACTTCCCCTTCAACACACGAGTTTAACTCTGTAAGTTGAATGCACACATTGAAGACCGTTCTGTTAGGTAGCTCCGTTTTGGTTTTAGAAGCAGACAGTTCTCCTTACAGCATATACTCCCATTCACTGAGAAATGTCCAAACGCAGCTCTTACCAGAAACGTGTTTCTAACTCCTGAATCTAAAGGGAGATTTAACTCACTTAGCTGAACAAACGCACAGCAGAGCAGATTGAAGGATACGTTTCTTCTGTGTTTTAGGCAGAGTTTTACTGCTATTTCGTTATATGCGGGAATAGTGCTGGAAATGCCTGTTTTGAGATCTCTCCACAGAAAGCGTTTCCAGACTTCCCCTTCAACACACGAGTTTAACTCTGTAAGTTGAATGCACACATTGAAGACCGTTCTGTTAGGTAGCTCCGTTTTGGTTTTAGAAGCAGACAGTTCTCCTTACAGCATATACTCCCATTCACTGAGAAATGTCCAAACGCAGCTCTTACCAGAAACGTGTTTCTAACTCCTGAATCTAAAGGGAGATTTAACTCACTTAGCTGAACAAACGCACAGCAGAGCAGATTGAAGGATACGTTTCTTCTGTGTTTTAGGCAGAGTTTTACTGCTATTTCGTTATATGCGGGAATAGTGCTGGAAATGCCTGGAAATGCCTGTTTCGAGATCTCTCCACAGAAAGCGTTTCCAGACTTCCCCTTCAACACACGAGTTTAACTCTGTAAGTTGAATGCACACATTGAAGACCGTTCTGTTAGGTAGCTCCGTTTTGGTTTTAAAAGCAGACAGTTCTCCTTACAGCATATACTCCCATTCACTGAGAAATGTCCAAACGCAGCTCTTACCAGAAACGTGTTTCTAACTCCTGAATCTAAAGGGAGATTTAACTCACTTAGCTGAACAAACGCACAGCAGAGCAGATTGAAGGATACGTTTCTTCTGTGTTTTAGGCAGAGTTTTACTGCTATTTCGTTATATGCGGGAATAGTGCTGGAAATGCCTGTTTTGAGATCTCTCCACAGAAAGCGTTTCCAGACTTCCCCTTCAACACACGAGTTTAACTCTGTAAGTTGAATGCACACATTGAAGACCGTTCTGTTAGGTAGCTCCGTTTTGGTTTTAGAAGCAGACAGTTCTCCTTACAGCATATACTCCCATTCACTGAGAAATGTCCAAACGCAGCTCTTACCAGAAACGTGTTTCTAACTCCTGAATCTAAAGGGAGATTTAACTCACTTAGCTGAACAAACGCACAGCAGAGCAGATTGAAGGATACGTTTCTTCTGTGTTTTAGGCAGAGTTTTACTGCTATTTCGTTATATGCGGGAAGAGTGCTGGAAATGCCTGGAAATGCCTGTTTTGAGATCTCTCCACAGAAAGCGTTTCCATACTTCCCCTTCAACACACGAGTTTAACTCTGTAAGTTGAATGCACACATTGAAGACCGTTCTGTTAGGTAGCTCCGTTTTGGTTTTAGAAGCAGACAGTTCTCCTTACAGCATATACTCCCATTCACTGAGAAATGTCCAAACGCAGCTCTTACCAGAAACGTGTTTCTAACTCCTGAATCTAAAGGGAGATTTAACTCACTTAGCTGAACAAACGCACAGCAGAGCAGATTGAAGGATACGTTTCTTCTGTGTTTTAGGCAGAGTTTTACTGCTATTTCGTTATATGCGGGAATAGTGCTGGAAATGCCTGGAAATGCCTGTTTTGAGATCTCTCCACAGAAAGCGTTTCCAGACTTCCCCTTCAACACACGAGTTTAACTCTGTAAGTTGAATGCACACATTGAAGACCGTTCTGTTAGGTAGCTCCGTTTTGGTTTTAGAAGCAGACAGTTCTCCTTACAGCATATACTCCCATTCACTGAGAAATGTCCAAACGCAGCTCTTACCAGAAACGTGTTTCTAACTCCTGAATCTAAAGGGAGATTTAACTCACTTAGCTGAACAAACGCACAGCAGAGCAGATTGAAGGATACGTTTCTTCTGTGTTTTAGGCAGAGTTTTACTGCTATTTCGTTATATGCGGGAATAGTGCTGGAAATGCCTGGAAATGCCTGTTTTGAAATCTCTCCACAGAAAGCGTTTCCAGACTTCCCCTTCAACACACGAGTTTAACTCTGTAAGTTGAATGCACACATTGAAGACCGTTCTGTTAGGTAGCTCCGTTTTGGTTTTAGAAGCAGACAGTTCTCCTTACAGCATATACTCCCATTCACTGAGAAATGTCCAAACGCAGCTCTTACCAGAAACGTGTTTCTAACTCCTGAATCTAAAGGGAGATTTAACTCACTTAGCTGAACAAACGCACAGCAGAGCAGATTGAAGGATACGTTTCTTCTGTGTTTTAGGCAGAGTTTTACTGCTATTTCGTTATATGCGGGAATAGTGCTGGAAATGCCTGTTTTGAGATCTCTCCACAGAAAGCGTTTCCAGACTTCCCCTTCAACACACGAGTTTAACTCTGTAAGTTGAATGCACACATTGAAGACCGTTCTGTTAGGTAGCTCCGTTTTGGTTTTAGAAGCAGACAGTTCTCCTTACAGCATATACTCCCATTCACTGAGAAATGTCCAAACGCAGCTCTTACCAGAAACGTGTTTCTAACTCCTGAATCTAAAGGGAGATTTAACTCACTTAGCTGAACAAACGCACAGCAGAGCAGATTGAAGGATACGTTTCTTCTGTGTTTTAGGCAGAGTTTTACTGCTATTTCGTTATATGCGGGAATAGTGCTGGAAATGCCTGTTTTGAGATCTCTCCACAGAAAGCGTTTCCAGACTTCCCCTTCAACACACGAGTTTAACTCTGTAAGTTGAATGCACACATTGAAGACCGTTCTGTTAGGTAGCTCCGTTTTGGTTTTAGAAGCAGACAGTTCTCCTTACAGCATATACTCCCATTCACTGAGAAATGTCCAAACGCAGCTCTTACCAGAAACGTGTTTCTAACTCCTGAATCTAAAGGGAGATTTAACTCACTTAGCTGAACAAACGCACAGCAGAGCAGATTGAAGGATACGTTTCTTCTGTGTTTTAGGCAGAGTTTTACTGCTATTTCGTTATATGCGGGAATAGTGCTGGAAATGCCTGGAAATGCCTGTTTTGAGATCTCTCCACAGAAAGCGTTTCCAGACTTCCCCTTCAACACACGAGTTTAACTCTGTAAGTTGAATGCACACATTGAAGACCGTTCTGTTAGGTAGCTCCGTTTTGGTTTTAGAAGCAGACAGTTCTCCTTACAGCATATACTCCCATTCACTGAGAAATGTCCAAACGCAGCTCTTACCAGAAACGTGTTTCTAACTCCTGAATCTAAAGGGAGATTTAACTCACTTAGCTGAACAAACGCACAGCAGAGCAGATTGAAGGATACGTTTCTTCTGTGTTTTAGGCAGAGTTTTACTGCTATTTCGTTATATGCGGGAAGAGTGCTGGAAATGCCTGGAAATGCCTGTTTTGAGATCTCTCCACAGAAAGCGTTTCCAGACTTCCCCTTCAACACACGAGTTTAACTCTGTAAGTTGAATGCACACATTGAAGACCGTTCTGTTAGGTAGCTCCGTTTTGGTTTTAGAAGCAGACAGTTCTCCTTACAGCATATACTCCCATTCACTGAGAAATGTCCAAACGCAGCTCTTACCAGAAACGTGTTTCTAACTCCTGAATCTAAAGGGAGATTTAACTCACTTAGCTGAACAAACGCACAGCAGAGCAGATTGAAGGATACGTTTCTTCTGTGTTTTAGGCAGAGTTTTACTGCTATTTCGTTATATGCGGGAATAGTGCTGGAAATGCCTGTTTTGAGATCTCTCCACAGAAAGCGTTTCCAGACTTCCCCTTCAACACACGAGTTTAACTCTGTAAGTTGAATGCACACATTGAAGACCGTTCTGTTAGGCAGCTCCGTTTTGGTTTTAGAAGCAGACAGTTCTCCTTACAGCATATACTCCCATTCACTGAGAAATGTCCAAACGCAGCTCTTACCAGAAACGTGTTTCTAACTCCTGAATCTAAAGGGAGATTTAACTCACTTAGCTGAACAAACGCACAGCAGAGCAGATTGAAGGATACGTTTCTTCTGTGTTTTAGGCAGAGTTTTACTGCTATTTCGTTATATGCGGGAATAGTGCTGGAAATGCCTGTTTTGAGATCTCTCCACAGAAAGCGTTTCCAGACTTCCCCTTCAACACACGAGTTTAACTCTGTAAGTTGAATGCACACATTGAAGACCGTACTGTTAGGTAGCTCCGTTTTGGTTTTAGAAGCAGACAGTTCTCCTTACAGCATATACTCCCATTCACTGAGAAATGTCCAAACGCAGCTCTTACCAGAAACGTGTTTCTAACTCCTGAATCTAAAGGGAGATTTAACTCACTTAGCTGAACAAACGCACAGCAGAGCAGATTGAAGGATACGTTTCTTCTGTGTTTTAGGCAGAGTTTTACTGCTATTTCGTTATATGCGGGAATAGTGCTGGAAATGCCTGTTTTGAGATCTCTCCACAGAAAGCGTTTCCAGACTTCCCCTTCAACACACGAGTTTAACTCTGTAAGTTGAATGCACACATTGAAGACCGTTCTGTTAGGTAGCTCCGTTTTGGTTTTAGAAGCAGACAGTTCTCCTTACAGCATATACTCCCATTCACTGAGAAATGTCCAAACGCAGCTCTTACCAGAAACGTGTTTCTAACTCCTGAATCTAAAGGGAGATTTAACTCACTTAGCTGAACAAACGCACAGCAGAGCAGATTGAAGGATACGTTTCTTCTGTGTTTTAGGCAGAGTTTTACTGCTATTTCGTTATATGCGGGAAGAGTGCTGGAAATGCCTGGAAATGCCTGTTTTGAGATCTCTCCACAGAAAGCGTTTCCAGACTTCCCCTTCAACACACGAGTTTAACTCTGTAAGTTGAATGCACACATTGAAGACCGTTCTGTTAGGTAGCTCCGTTTTGGTTTTAGAAGCAGACAGTTCTCCTTACAGCATATACTCCCATTCACTGAGAAATGTCCAAACGCAGCTCTTACCAGAAAGGTGTTTCTAACTCCTGAATCTAAAGGGAGATTTAACTCACTTAGCTGAACAAACGCACAGCAGAGCAGATTGAAGGATACGTTTCTTCTGTGTTTTAGGCAGAGTTTTACTGCTATTTCGTTATATGCGGGAATAGTGCTGGAAATGCCTGTTTTGAGATCTCTCCACAGAAAGCGTTTCCAGACTTCCCCTTCAACACACGAGTTTAACTCTGTAAGTTGAATGCACACATTGAAGACCGTTCTGTTAGGTAGCTCCGTTTTGGTTTTAGAAGCAGACAGTTCTCCTTACAGCATATACTCCCATTCACTGAGAAATGTCCAAACGCAGCTCTTACCAGAAACGTGTTTCTAACTCCTGAATCTAAAGGGAGATTTAACTCACTTAGCTGAACAAACGCACAGCAGAGCAGATTGAAGGATACGTTTCTTCTGTGTTTTAGGCAGAGTTTTACTGCTATTTCGTTATATGCGGGAATAGTGCTGGAAATGCCTGGAAATGCCTGTTTTGAGATCTCTCCACAGAAAGCGTTTCCAGACTTCCCCTTCAACACACGAGTTTAACTCTGTAAGTTGAATGCACACATTGAAGACCGTTCTGTTAGGCAGCTCCGTTTTGGTTTTAGAAGCAGACAGTTCTCCTTACAGCATATACTCCCATTCACTGAGAAATGTCCAAACGCAGCTCTTACCAGAAACGTGTTTCTAACTCCTGAATCTAAAGGGAGATTTAACTCACTTAGCTGAACAAACGCACAGCAGAGCAGATTGAAGGATACGTTTCTTCTGTGTTTTAGGCAGAGTTTTACTGCTATTTCGTTATATGCGGGAATAGTGCTGGAAATGCCTGTTTTGAGATCTCTCCACAGAAAGCGTTTCCAGACTTCCCCTTCAACACACGAGTTTAACTCTGTAAGTTGAATGCACACATTGAAGACCGTTCTGTTAGGTAGCTCCGTTTTGGTTTTAGAAGCAGACAGTTCTCCTTACAGCATATACTCCCATTCACTGAGAAATGTCCAAACGCAGCTCTTACCAGAAACGTGTTTCTAACTCCTGAATCTAAAGGGAGATTTAACTCACTTAGCTGAACAAACGCACAGCAGAGCAGATTGAAGGATACGTTTCTTCTGTGTTTTAGGCAGAGTTTTACTGCTATTTCGTTATATGCGGGAATAGTGCTGGAAATGCCTGGAAATGCCTGTTTTGAGATCTCTCCACAGAAAGCGTTTCCAGACTTCCCCTTCAACACACGAGTTTAACTCTGTAAGTTGAATGCACACATTGAAGACCGTTCTGTTAGGTAGCTCCGTTTTGGTTTTAGAAGCAGACAGTTCTCCTTACAGCATATACTCCCATTCACTGAGAAATGTCCAAACGCAGCTCTTACCAGAAACGTGTTTCTAACTCCTGAATCTAAAGGGAGATTTAACTCACTTAGCTGAACAAACGCACAGCAGAGCAGATTGAAGGATACGTTTCTTCTGTGTTTTAGGCAGAGTTTTACTGCTATTTCGTTATATGCGGGAATAGTGCTGGAAATGCCTGGAAATGCCTGTTTTGAGATCTCTCCACAGAAAGCGTTTCCAGACTTCCCCTTCAACACACGAGTTTAACTCTGTAAGTTGAATGCACACATTGAAGACCGTTCTGTTAGGTAGCTCCGTTTTGGTTTTAGAAGCAGACAGTTCTCCTTACAGCATATACTCCCATTCACTGAGAAATGTCCAAACGCAGCTCTTACCAGAAACGTGTTTCTAACTCCTGAATCTAAAGGGAGATTTAACTCACTTAGCTGAACAAACGCACAGCAGAGCAGATTGAAGGATACGTTTCTTCTGTGTTTTAGGCAGAGTTTTACTGCTATTTCGTTATATGCGGGAATAGTGCTGGAAATGCCTGGAAATGCCTGTTTTGAGATCTCTCCACAGAAAGCGTTTCCAGACTTCCCCTTCAACACACGAGTTTAACTCTGTAAGTTGAATGCACACATTGAAGACCGTTCTGTTAGGTAGCTCCGTTTTGGTTTTAGAAGCAGACAGTTCTCCTTACAGCATATACTCCCATTCACTGAGAAATGTCCAAACGCAGCTCTTACCAGAAACGTGTTTCTAACTCCTGAATCTAAAGGGAGATTTAACTCACTTAGCTGAACAAACGCACAGCAGAGCAGATTGAAGGATACGTTTCTTCTGTGTTTTAGGCAGAGTTTTACTGCTATTTCGTTATATGCGGGAATAGTGCTGGAAATGCCTGTTTCGAGATCTCTCCACAGAAAGCGTTTCCAGACTTCCCCTTCAACACACGAGTTTATCTCTGTAAGTTGAATGCACACATTGAAGACCGTTCTGTTAGGTAGCTCCGTTTTGGTTTTAGAAGCAGACAGTTCTCCTTACAGCATATACTCCCATTCACTGAGAAATGTCCAAACGCAGCTCTTACCAGAAACGTGTTTCTAACTCCTGAATCTAAAGGGAGATTTAACTCACTTAGCTGAACAAACGCACAGCAGAGCAGATTGAAGGATACGTTTCTTCTGTGTTTTAGGCAGAGTTTTACTGCTATTTCGTTATATGCGGGAATAGTGCTGGAAATGCCTGGAAATGCCTGTTTTGAGATCTCTCCACAGAAAGCGTTTCCAGACTTCCCCTTCAACACACGAGTTTAACTCTGTAAGTTGAATGCACACATTGAAGACCGTTCTGTTAGGTAGCTCCGTTTTGGTTTTAGAAGCAGACAGTTCTCCTTACAGCATATACTCCCATTCACTGAGAAATGTCCAAACGCAGCTCTTACCAGAAACGTGTTTCTAACTCCTGAATCTAAAGGGAGATTTAACTCACTTAGCTGAACAAACGCACAGCAGAGCAGATTGAAGGATACGTTTCTTCTGTGTTTTAGGCAGAGTTTTACTGCTATTTCGTTATATGCGGGAATAGTGCTGGAAATGCCTGGAAATGCCTGTTTTGAGATCTCTCCACAGAAAGCGTTTCCAGACTTCCCCTTCAACACACGAGTTTAACTCTGTAAGTTGAATGCACACATTGAAGACCGTTCTGTTAGGTAGCTCCGTTTTGGTTTTAGAAGCAGACAGTTCTCCTTACAGCATATACTCCCATTCACTGAGAAATGTCCAAACGCAGCTCTTACCAGAAACGTGTTTCTAACTCCTGAATCTAAAGGGAGATTTAACTCACTTAGCTGAACAAACGCAGAGCAGAGCAGATTGAAGGATACGTTTCTTCTGTGTTTTAGGCAGAGTTTTACTGCTATTTCGTTATATGCGGGAATAGTGCTGGAAATGCCTGGAAATGCCTGTTTTGAGATCTCTCCACAGAAAGCGTTTCCAGACTTCCCCTTCAACACACGAGTTTAACTCTGTAAGTTGAATGCACACATTGAAGACCGTTCTGTTAGGTAGCTCCGTTTTGGTTTTAGAAGCAGACAGTTCTCCTTACAGCATATACTCCCATTCACTGAGAAATGTCCAAACGCAGCTCTTACCAGAAACGTGTTTCTAACTCCTGAATCTAAAGGGAGATTTAACTCACTTAGCTGAACAAACGCACAGCAGAGCAGATTGAAGGATACGTTTCTTCTGTGTTTTAGGCAGAGTTTTACTGCTATTTCGTTATATGCGGGAATAGTGCTGGAAATGCCTGTTTTGAGATCTCTCCACAGAAAGCGTTTCCAGACTTCCCTTTCAACACACGAGTTAAACTCTGTAAGTTGAATGCACACATTGAAGACCGTTCTGTTAGGTAGCTCCGTTTTGGTTTTAGAAGCAGACAGTTCTCCTTACAGCATATACTCCCATTCACTGAGAAATGTCCAAACGCAGCTCTTACCAGAAACGTGTTTCTAACTCCTGAATCTAAAGGGAGATTTAACTCACTTAGCTGAACAAACGCACAGCAGAGCAGATTGAAGGATACGTTTCTTCTGTGTTTTAGGCAGAGTTTTACTGCTATTTCGTTATATGCGGGAATAGTGCTGGAAATGCCTGTTTTGAGATCTCTCCACAGAAAGCGTTTCCAGACTTCCCCTTCAACACACGAGTTTAACTCTGTAAGTTGAATGCACACATTGAAGACCGTTCTGTTAGGTAGCTCCGTTTTGGTTTTAGAAGCAGACAGTTCTCCTTACAGCATATACTCCCATTCACTGAGAAATGTCCAAGCGCAGCTCTTACCAGAAACGTGTTTCTAACTCCTGAATCTAAAGGGAGATTTAACTCACTTAGCTGAACAAACGCACAGCAGAGCAGATTGAAGGATACGTTTCTTCTGTGTTTTAGGCAGAGTTTTACTGCTATTTCGTTATATGCGGGAATAGTGCTGGAAATGCCTGGAAATGCCTGTTTTGAGATCTCTCCACAGAAAGCGTTTCCAGACTTCCCCTTCAACACACGAGTTTAACTCTGTAAGTTGAATGCACACATTGAAGACCGTTCTGTTAGGTAGCTCCGTTTTGGTTTTAGAAGCAGACAGTTCTCCTTACAGCATATACTCCCATTCACTGAGAAATGTCCAAACGCAGCTCTTACCAGAAACGTGTTTCTAACTCCTGAATCTAAAGGGAGATTTAACTCACTTAGCTGAACAAACGCAGAGCAGAGCAGATTGAAGGATACGTTTCTTCTGTGTTTTAGGCAGAGTTTTACTGCTATTTCGTTATATGCGGGAATAGTGCTGGAAATGCCTGGAAATGCCTGTTTTGAGATCTCTCCACAGAAAGCGTTTCCAGACTTCCCCTTCAACACACGAGTTTAACTCTGTAAGTTGAATGCACACATTGAAGACCGTTCTGTTAGGTAGCTCCGTTTTGGTTTTAGAAGCAGACAGTTCTCCTTACAGCATATACTCCCATTCACTGAGAAATGTCCAAACGCAGCTCTTACCAGAAACGTGTTTCTAACTCCTGAATCTAAAGGGAGATTTAACTCACTTAGCTGAACAAACGCACAGCAGAGCAGATTGAAGGATACGTTTCTTCTGTGTTTTAGGCAGAGTTTTACTGCTATTTCGTTATATGCGGGAATAGTGCTGGAAATGCCTGTTTTGAGATCTCTCCACAGAAAGCGTTTCCAGACTTCCCTTTCAACACACGAGTTAAACTCTGTAAGTTGAATGCACATATTGAAGACCGTTCTGTTAGGTAGCTCCGTTTTGGTTTTAGAAGCAGACAGTTCTCCTTACAGCATATACTCCCATTCACTGAGAAATGTCCAAACGCAGCTCTTACCAGAAACGTGTTTCTAACTCCTGAATCTAAAGGGAGATTTAACTCACTTAGCTGAACAAACGCAGAGCAGAGCAGATTGAAGGATACGTTTCTTCTGTGTTTTAGGCAGAGTTTTACTGCTATTTCGTTATATGCGGGAATAGTGCTGGAAATGCCTGGAAATGCCTGTTTTGAGATCTCTCCACAGAAAGCGTTTCCAGACTTCCCCTTCAACACACGAGTTTAACTCTGTAAGTTGAATGCACACATTGAAGACCGTTCTGTTAGGTAGCTCCGTTTTGGTTTTAGAAGCAGACAGTTCTCCTTACAGCATATACTCCCATTCACTGAGAAATGTCCAAACGCAGCTCTTACCAGAAACGTGTTTCTAACTCCTGAATCTAAAGGGAGATTTAACTCACTTAGCTGAACAAACGCACAGCAGAGCAGATTGAAGGATACGTTTCTTCTGTGTTTTAGGCAGAGTTTTACTGCTATTTCGTTATATGCGGGAATAGTGCTGGAAATGCCTGTTTCGAGATCTCTCCACAGAAAGCGTTTCCAGACTTCCCCTTCAACACACGAGTTTAACTCTGTAAGTTGAATGCACACATTGAAGACCGTTCTGTTAGGTAGCTCCGTTTTGGTTTTAGAAGCAGACAGTTCTCCTTACAGCATATACTCCCATTCACTGAGAAGTGTCCAAACGCAGCTGTTACCAGAAACGTGTTTCTAACTCCTGAATCTAAAGGGAGATTTAACTCACTTAGCTGAACAAACGCACAGCAGAGCAGATTGAAGGATACGTTTCTTCTGTGTTTTAGGCAGAGTTTTACTGCTATTTCGTTATATGCGGGAATAGTGCTGGAAATGCCTGGAAATGCCTGTTTTGAGATCTCTCCACAGAAAGCGTTTCCAGACTTCCCCTTCAACACACGAGTTTAACTCTGTAAGTTGAATGCACACATTGAAGACCGTTCTGTTAGGTAGCTCCGTTTTGGTTTTAGAAGCAGACAGTTCTCCTTACAGCATATACTCCCATTCACTGAGAAATGTCCAAACGCAGCTCTTACCAGAAACGTGTTTCTAACTCCTGAATCTAAAGGGAGATTTAACTCACTTAGCTGAACAAACGCAGAGCAGAGCAGATTGAAGGATACGTTTCTTCTGTGTTTTAGGCAGAGTTTTACTGCTATTTCGTTATATGCGGGAATAGTGCTGGAAATGCCTGGAAATGCCTGTTTTGAGATCTCTCCACAGAAAGCGTTTCCAGACTTCCCCTTCAACACACGAGTTTAACTCTGTAAGTTGAATGCACACATTGAAGACCGTTCTGTTAGGTAGCTCCGTTTTGGTTTTAGAAGCAGACAGTTCTCCTTACAGCATATACTCCCATTCACTGAGAAATGTCCAAACGCAGCTCTTACCAGAAACGTGTTTCTAACTCCTGAATCTAAAGGGAGATTTAACTCACTTAGCTGAACAAACGCACAGCAGAGCAGATTGAAGGATACGTTTCTTCTGTGTTTTAGGCAGAGTTTTACTGCTATTTCGTTATATGCGGGAATAGTGCTGGAAATGCCTGTTTTGAGATCTCTCCACAGAAAGCGTTTCCAGACTTCCCCTTCAACACACGAGTTAAACTCTGTAAGTTGAATGCACACATTGAAGACCGTTCTGTTAGGTAGCTCCGTTTTGGTTTTAGAAGCAGACAGTTCTCCTTACAGCATATACTCCCATTCACTGAGAAATGTCCAAACGCAGCTCTTACCAGAAACGTGTTTCTAACTCCTGAATCTAAAGGGAGATTTAACTCACTTAGCTGAACAAACGCACAGCAGAGCAGATTGAAGGATACGTTTCTTCTGTGTTTTAGGCAGAGTTTTACTGCTATTTCGTTATATGCGGGAATAGTGCTGGAAATGCCTGTTTTGAGATCTCTCCACAGAAAGCGTTTCCAGACTTCCCCTTCAACACACGAGTTTAACTCTGTAAGTTGAATGCACACATTGAAGACCGTTCTGGTAGGTAGCTCCGTTTTGGTTTTAGAAGCAGACAGTTCTCCTTACAGCATATACTCCCATTCACTGAGAAATGTCCAAACGCAGCTCTTACCAGAAACGTGTTTCTAACTCCTGAATCTAAAGGGAGATTTAACTCACTTAGCTGAACAAACGCACAGCAGAGCAGATTGAAGGATACGTTTCTTCTGTGTTTTAGGCAGAGTTTTACTGCTATTTCGTTATATGCGGGAATAGTGCTGGAAATGCCTGGAAATGCCTGTTTTGAGATCTCTCCACAGAAAGCGTTTCCAGACTTCCCCTTCAACACACGAGTTTAACTCTGTAAGTTGAATGCACACATTGAAGACCGTTCTGTTAGGTAGCTCCGTTTTGGTTTTAGAAGCAGACAGTTCTCCTTACAGCATATACTCCCATTCACTGAGAAATGTCCAAACGCAGCTCTTACCAGAAACGTGTTTCTAACTCCTGAATCTAAAGGGAGATTTAACTCACTTAGCTGAACAAACGCACAGCAGAGCAGATTGAAGGATACGTTTCTTCTGTGTTTTAGGCAGAGTTTTACTGCTATTTCGTTATATGCGGGAATAGTGCTGGAAATGCCTGGAAATGCCTGTTTTGAGATCTCTCCACAGAAAGCGTTTCCAGACTTCCCCTTCAACACACGAGTTTAACTCTGTAAGTTGAATGCACACATTGAAGACCGTTCTGTTAGGTAGCTCCGTTTTGGTTTTAGAAGCAGACAGTTCTCCTTACAGCATATACTCCCATTCACTGAGAAATGTCCAAACGCAGCTCTTACCAGAAACGTGTTTCTAACTCCTGAATCTAAAGGGAGATTTAACTCACTTAGCTGAACAAACGCACAGCAGAGCAGATTGAAGGATACGTTTCTTCTGTGTTTTAGGCAGAGTTTTACTGCTATTTCGTTATATGCGGGAATAGTGCTGGAAATGCCTGTTTCGAGATCTCTCCACAGAAAGCGTTTCCAGACTTCCCCTTCAACACACGAGTTTAACTCTGTAAGTTGAATGCACACATTGAAGACCGTTCTGTTAGGTAGCTCCGTTTTGGTTTTAGAAGCAGACAGTTCTCCTTACAGCATATACTCCCATTCACTGAGAAATGTCCAAACGCAGCTCTTACCAGAAACGTGTTTCTAACTCCTGAATCTAAAGGGAGATTTAACTCACTTAGCTGAACAAACGCACAGCAGAGCAGATTGAAGGATACGTTTCTTCTGTGTTTTAGGCAGAGTTTTACTGCTATTTCGTTATATGCGGGAATAGTGCTGGAAATGCCTGGAAATGCCTGTTTTGAGATCTCTCCACAGAAAGCGTTTCCAGACTTCCCCTTCAACACACGAGTTTAACTCTGTAAGTTGAATGCATACATTGAAGACCGTTCTGTTAGGTAGCTCCGTTTTGGTTTTAGAAGCAGACAGTTCTCCTTACAGCATATACTCCCATTCACTGAGAAATGTCCAAACGCAGCTCTTACCAGAAACGTGTTTCTAACTCCTGAATCTAAAGGGAGATTTAACTCACTTAGCTGAACAATCGCACAGCAGAGCAGATTGAAGGATACGTTTCTTCTGTGTTTTAGGCAGAGTTTTACTGCTATTTCGTTATATGCGGGAATAGTGCTGGAAATGCCTGGAAATGCCTGTTTTGAGATCTCTCCACAGAAAGCGTTTCCAGACTTCCCCTTCAACACACGAGTTTAACTCTGTAAGTTGAATGCACACATTGAAGACCGTTCTGTTAGGTAGCTCCGTTTTGGTTTTAGAAGCAGACAGTTCTCCTTACAGCATATACTCCCATTCACTGAGAAATGTCCAAACGCAGCTCTTACCAGAAACGTGTTTCTAACTCCTGAATCTAAAGGGAGATTTAACTCACTTAGCTGAACAAACGCACAGCAGAGCAGATTGAAGGATACGTTTCTTCTGTGTTTTAGGCAGAGTTTTACTGCTATTTCGTTATATGCGGGAATAGTGCTGGAAATGCCTGGAAATGCCTGTTTTGAGATCTCTCCACAGAAAGCGTTTCCAGACTTCCCCTTCAACACACGAGTTTAACTCTGTAAGTTGAATGCACACATTGAAGACCGTTCTGTTAGGTAGCTCCGTTTTGGTTTTAGAAGCAGACAGTTCTCCTTACAGCATATACTCCCATTCACTGAGAAATGTCCAAATGCAGCTCTTACCAGAAACGTGTTTCTAACTCCTGAATCTAAAGGGAGATTTAACTCACTTAGCTGAACAAACGCACAGCAGAGCAGATTGAAGGATACGTTTCTTCTGTGTTTTAGGCAGAGTTTTACTGCTATTTCGTTATATGCGGGAATAGTGCTGGAAATGCCTGGAAATGCCTGTTTTGAGATCTCTCCACAGAAAGCGTTTCCAGACTTCCCCTTCAACACACGAGTTTAACTCTGTAAGTTGAATGCACACATTGAAGACCGTTCTGTTAGGTAGCTCCGTTTTGGTTTTAGAAGCAGACAGTTCTCCTTACAGCATATACTCCCATTCACTGAGAAATGTCCAAACGCAGCTCTTACCAGAAACGTGTTTCTAACTCCTGAATCTAAAGGGAGATTTAACTCACTTAGCTGAACAAACGCACAGCAGAGCAGATTGAAGGATACGTTTCTTCTGTGTTTTAGGCAGAGTTTTACTGCTATTTCGTTATATGCGGGAATAGTGCTGGAAATGCCTGGAAATGCCTGTTTTGAGATCTCTCCACAGAAAGCGTTTCCAGACTTCCCCTTCAACACACGAGTTTAACTCTGTAAGTTGAATGCACACATTGAAGACCGTTCTGTTAGGTAGCTCCGTTTTGGTTTTAGAAGCAGACAGTTCTCCTTACAGCATATACTCCCATTCACTGAGAAATGTCCAAACGCAGCTCTTACCAGAAACGTGTTTCTAACTCCTGAATCTAAAGGGAGATTTAACTCACTTAGCTGAACAAACGCACAGCAGAGCAGATTGAAGGATACGTTTCTTCTGTGTTTTAGGCAGAGTTTTACTGCTATTTCGTTATATGCGGGAAGAGTGCTGGAAATGCCTGTTTTGAGATCTCTCCACAGAAAGCGTTTCCAGACTTCCCCTTCAACACACGAGTTTAACTCTGTAAGTTGAATGCACACATTGAAGACCGTTCTGTTAGGTAGCTCCGTTTTGGTTTTAGAAGCAGACAGTTCTCCTTACAGCATATACTCCCATTCACTGAGAAATGTCCAAACGCAGCTCTTACCAGAAACGTGTTTCTAACTCCTGAATCTAAAGGGAGATTTAACTCACTTAGCTGAACAAACGCACAGCAGAGCAGATTGAAGGATACGTTTCTTCTGTGTTTTAGGCAGAGTTTTACTGCTATTTCGTTATATGCGGGAATAGTGCTGGAAATGCCTGGAAATGCCTGTTTTGAGATCTCTCCACAGAAAGCGTTTCCAGACTTCCCCTTCAACACACGAGTTTAACTCTGTAAGTTGAATGCACACATTGAAGACCGTTCTGTTAGGTAGCTCCGTTTTGGTTTTAGAAGCAGACAGTTCTCCTTACAGCATATACTCCCATTCACTGAGAAATGTCCAAACGCAGCTCTTACCAGAAACGTGTTTCTAACTCCTGAATCTAAAGGGAGATTTAACTCACTTAGCTGAACAAACGCACAGCAGAGCAGATTGAAGGATACGTTTCTTCTGTGTTTTAGGCAGAGTTTTACTGCTATTTCGTTATATGCGGGAATAGTGCTGGAAATGCCTGGAAATGCCTGTTTTGAGATCTCTCCACAGAAAGCGTTTCCAGACTTCCCCTTCAACACACGAGTTTAACTCTGTAAGTTGAATGCACACATTGAAGACCGTTCTGTTAGGTAGCTCCGTTTTGGTTTTAGAAGCAGACAGTTCTCCTTACAGCATATACTCCCATTCACTGAGAAATGTCCAAACGCAGCTCTTACCAGAAACGTGTTTCTAACTCCTGAATCTAAAGGGAGATTTAACTCACTTAGCTGAACAAACGCACAGCAGAGCAGATTGAAGGATACGTTTCTTCTGTGTTTTAGGCAGAGTTTTACTGCTATTTCGTTATATGCGGGAATAGTGCTGGAAATGCCTGTTTCGAGATCTCTCCACAGAAAGCGTTTCCAGACTTCCCCTTCAACACACGAGTTTAACTCTGTAAGTTGAATGCACACATTGAAGACCGTTCTGTTAGGTAGCTCCGTTTTGGTTTTAGAAGCAGACAGTTCTCCTTACAGCATATACTCCCATTCACTGAGAAATGTCCAAACGCAGCTCTTACCAGAAACGTGTTTCTAACTCCTGAATCTAAAGGGAGATTTAACTCACTTAGCTGAACAAACGCACAGCAGAGCAGATTGAAGGATACGTTTCTTCTGTGTTTTAGGCAGAGTTTTACTGCTATTTCGTTATATGCGGGAATAGTGCTGGAAATGCCTGGAAATGCCTGTTTTGAGATCTCTCCACAGAAAGCGTTTCCAGACTTCCCCTTCAACACACGAGTTTAACTCTGTAAGTTGAATGCACACATTGAAGACCGTTCTGTTAGGTAGCTCCGTTTTGGTTTTAGAAGCAGACAGTTCTCCTTACAGCATATACTCCCATTCACTGAGAAATGTCCAAACGCAGCTCTTACCAGAAACGTGTTTCTAACTCCTGAATCTAAAGGGAGATTTAACTCACTTAGCTGAACAAACGCACAGCAGAGCAGATTGAAGGATACGTTTCTTCTGTGTTTTAGGCAGAGTTTTACTGCTATTTCGTTATATGCGGGAATAGTGCTGGAAATGCCTGGAAATGCCTGTTTTGAGATCTCTCCACAGAAAGCGTTTCCAGACTTCCCCTTCAACACACGAGTTTAACTCTGTAAGTTGAATGCACACATTGAAGACCGTTCTGTTAGGTAGCTCCGTTTTGGTTTTAGAAGCAGACAGTTCTCCTTACAGCATGTACTCCCATTCACTGAGAAATGTCCAAACGCAGCTCTTACCAGAAACGTGTTTCTAACTCCTGAATCTAAAGGGAGATTTAACTCACTTAGCTGAACAAACGCAGAGCAGAGCAGATTGAAGGATACGTTTCTTCTGTGTTTTAGGCAGAGTTTTACTGCTATTTCGTTATATGCGGGAATAGTGCTGGAAATGCCTGGAAATGCCTGTTTTGAGATCTCTCCACAGAAAGCGTTTCCAGACTTCCCCTTCAACACACGAGTTTAACTCTGTAAGTTGAATGCACACATTGAAGACCGTTCTGTTAGGTAGCTCCGTTTTGGTTTTAGAAGCAGACAGTTCTCCTTACAGCATATACTCCCATTCACTGAGAAATGTCCAAACGCAGCTCTTACCAGAAACGTGTTTCTAACTCCTGAATCTAAAGGGAGATTTAACTCACTTAGCTGAACAAACGCACAGCAGAGCAGATTGAAGGATACGTTTCTTCTGTGTTTTAGGCAGAGTTTTACTGCTATTTCGTTATATGCGGGAATAGTGCTGGAAATGCCTGTTTTGAGATCTCTCCACAGAAAGCGTTTCCAGACTTCCCCTTCAACACACGAGTTTAACTCTGTAAGTTGAATGCACACATTGAAGACCGTTCTGTTAGGTAGCTCCGTTTTGGTTTTAGAAGCAGACAGTTCTCCTTACAGCATATACTCCCATTCACTGAGAAATGTCCAAACGCAGCTCTTACCAGAAACGTGTTTCTAACTCCTGAATCTAAAGGGAGATTTAACTCACTTAGCTGAACAAACGCACAGCAGAGCAGATTGAAGGATACGTTTCTTCTGTGTTTTAGGCAGAGTTTTACTGCTATTTCGTTATATGCGGGAATAGTGCTGGAAATGCCTGTTTTGAGATCTCTCCACAGAAAGCGTTTCCAGACTTCCCCTTCAACACACGAGTTTAACTCTGTAAGTTGAATGCACACATTGAAGACCGTTCTGTTAGGTAGCTCCGTTTTGGTTTTAGAAGCAGACAGTTCTCCTTACAGCATATACTCCCATTCACTGAGAAATGTCCAAACGCAGCTCTTACCAGAAACGTGTTTCTAACTCCTGAATCTAAAGGGAGATTTAACTCACTTAGCTGAACAAACGCACAGCAGAGCAGATTGAAGGATACGTTTCTTCTGTGTTTTAGGCAGAGTTTTACTGCTATTTCGTTATATGTGGGAATAGTGCTGGAAATGCCTGGAAATGCCTGTTTTGAGATCTCTCCACAGAAAGCGTTTCCAGACTTCCCCTTCAACACACGAGTTTAACTCTGTAAGTTGAATGCACACATTGAAGACCGTTCTGTTAGGTAGCTCCGTTTTGGTTTTAGAAGCAGACAGTTCTCCTTACAGCATATACTCCCATTCACTGAGAAATGTCCAAACGCAGCTCTTACCAGAAACGTGTTTCTAACTCCTGAATCTAAAGGGAGATTTAACTCACTTAGCTGAACAAACGCACAGCAGAGCAGATTGAAGGATACGTTTCTTCTGTGTTTTAGGCAGAGTTTTACTGCTATTTCGTTATATGCGGGAATAGTGCTGGAAATGCCTGGAAATGCCTGTTTTGAGATCTCTCCACAGAAAGCGTTTCCAGACTTCCCCTTCAACACACGAGTTTAACTCTGTAAGTTGAATGCACACATTGAAGACCGTTCTGTTAGGTAGCTCCGTTTTGGTTTTAGAAGCAGACAGTTCTCCTTACAGCATATACTCCCATTCACTGAGAAATGTCCAAACGCAGCTCTTACCAGAAACGTGTTTCTAACTCCTGAATCTAAAGGGAGATTTAACTCACTTAGCTGAACAAACGCACAGCAGAGCAGATTGAAGGATACGTTTCTTCTGTGTTTTAGGCAGAGTTTTACTGCTATTTCGTTATATGCGGGAATAGTGCTGGAAATGCCTGGAAATGCCTGTTTTGAGATCTCTCCACAGAAAGCGTTTCCAGACTTCCCCTTCAACACACGAGTTTAACTCTGTAAGTTGAATGCACACATTGAAGACCGTTCTGTTAGGTAGCTCCGTTTTGGTTTTAGAAGCAGACAGTTCTCCTTACAGCATATACTCCCATTCACTGAGAAATGTCCAAACGCAGCTCTTACCAGAAACGTGTTTCTAACTCCTGAATCTAAAGGGAGATTTAACTCACTTAGCTGAACAAACGCAGAGCAGAGCAGATTGAAGGATACGTTTCTTCTGTGTTTTAGGCAGAGTTTTACTGCTATTTCGTTATATGCGGGAATAGTGCTGGAAATGCCTGGAAATGCCTGTTTTGAGATCTCTCCACAGAAAGCGTTTCCAGACTTCCCCTTCAACACACGAGTTTAACTCTGTAAGTTGAATGCACACATTGAAGACCGTTCTGTTAGGTAGCTCCGTTTTGGTTTTAGAAGCAGACAGTTCTCCTTACAGCATATACTCCCATTCACTGAGAAATGTCCAAACGCAGCTCTTACCAGAAACGTGTTTCTAACTCCTGAATCTAAAGGGAGATTTAACTCACTTAGCTGAACAAACGCACAGCAGAGCAGATTGAAGGATACGTTTCTTCTGTGTTTTAGGCAGAGTTTTACTGCTATTTCGTTATATGCGGGAATAGTGCTGGAAATGCCTGTTTTGAGATCTCTCCACAGAAAGCGTTTCCAGACTTCCCCTTCAACACACGAGTTTAACTCTGTAAGTTGAATGCACACATTGAAGACCGTTCTGTTAGGTAGCTCCGTTTTGGTTTTAGAAGCAGACAGTTCTCCTTACAGCATATACTCCCATTCACTGAGAAATGTCCAAACGCAGCTCTTACCAGAAACGTGTTTCTAACTCCTGAATCTAAAGGGAGATTTAACTCACTTAGCTGAACAAACGCACAGCAGAGCAGATTGAAGGATACGTTTCTTCTGTGTTTTAGGCAGAGTTTTACTGCTATTTTGTTATATGCGGGAATAGTGCTGGAAATGCCTGTTTTGAGATCTCTCCACAGAAAGCGTTTCCAGACTTCCCCTTCAACACACGAGTTTAACTCTGTAAGTTGAATGCACACATTGAAGACCGTTCTGTTAGGTAGCTCCGTTTTGGTTTTAGAAGCAGACAGTTCTCCTTACAGCATATACTCCCATTCACTGAGAAATGTCCAAACGCAGCTCTTACCAGAAACGTGTTTCTAACTCCTGAATCTAAAGGGAGATTTAACTCACTTAGCTGAACAAACGCACAGCAGAGCAGATTGAAGGATACGTTTCTTCTGTGTTTTAGGCAGAGTTTTACTGCTATTTCGTTATATGCGGGAATAGTGCTGGAAATGCCTGGAAATGCCTGTTTTGAGATCTCTCCACAGAAAGCGTTTCCAGACTTCCCCTTCAACACACGAGTTTAACTCTGTAAGTTGAATGCACACATTGAAGACCGTTCTGTTAGGTAGCTCCGTTTTGGTTTTAGAAGCAGACAGTTCTCCTTACAGCATATACTCCCATTCACTGAGAAATGTCCAAACGCAGCTCTTACCAGAAACGTGTTTCTAACTCCTGAATCTAAAGGGAGATTTAACTCACTTAGCTGAACAAACGCACAGCAGAGCAGATTGAAGGATACGTTTCTTCTGTGTTTTAGGCAGAGTTTTACTGCTATTTCGTTATATGCGGGAATAGTGCTGGAAATGCCTGGAAATGCCTGTTTTGAGATCTCTCCACAGAAAGCGTTTCCAGACTTCCCCTTCAACACACGAGTTTAACTCTGTAAGTTGAATGCACACATTGAAGACCGTTCTGTTAGGTAGCTCCGTTTTGGTTTTAGAAGCAGACAGTTCTCCTTACAGCATATACTCCCATTCACTGAGAAATGTCCAAACGCAGCTCTTACCAGAAACGTGTTTCTAACTCCTGAATCTAAAGGGAGATTTAACTCACTTAGCTGAACAAACGCACAGCAGAGCAGATTGAAGGATACGTTTCTTCTGTGTTTTAGGCAGAGTTTTACTGCTATTTCGTTATATGCGGGAATAGTGCTGGAAATGCCTGTTTTGAGATCTCTCCACAGAAAGCGTTTCCAGACTTCCCCTTCAACACACGAGTTTAACTCTGTAAGTTGAATGCACACATTGAAGACCGTTCTGTTAGGTAGCTCCGTTTTGGTTTTAGAAGCAGACAGTTCTCCTTACAGCATATACTCCCATTCACTGAGAAATGTCCAAACGCAGCTCTTACCAGAAACGTGTTTCTAACTCCTGAATCTAAAGGGAGATTTAACTCACTTAGCTGAACAAACGCACAGCAGAGCAGATTGAAGGATACGTTTCTTCTGTGTTTTAGGCAGAGTTTTACTGCTATTTCGTTATATGCGGGAATAGTGCTGGAAATGCCTGGAAATGCCTGTTTTGAGATCTCTCCACAGAAAGCGTTTCCAGACTTCCCCTTCAACACACGAGTTTAACTCTGTAAGTTGAATGCACACATTGAAGACCGTTCTGTTAGGTAGCTCCGTTTTGGTTTTAGAAGCAGACAGTTCTCCTTACAGCATATACTCCCATTCACTGAGAAATGTCCAAACGCAGCTCTTACCAGAAACGTGTTTCTAACTCCTGAATCTAAAGGGAGATTTAACTCACTTAGCTGAACAAACGCACAGCAGAGCAGATTGAAGGATACGTTTCTTCTGTGTTTTAGGCAGAGTTTTACTGCTATTTCGTTATATGCGGGAATAGTGCTGGAAATGCCTGGAAATGCCTGTTTTGAGATCTCTCCACAGAAAGCGTTTCCAGACTTCCCCTTCAACACACGAGTTTAACTCTGTAAGTTGAATGCACACATTGAAGACCGTTCTGTTAGGTAGCTCCGTTTTGGTTTTAGAAGCAGACAGTTCTCCTTACAGCATATACTCCCATTCACTGAGAAATGTCCAAACGCAGCTCTTACCAGAAACGTGTTTCTAACTCCTGAATCTAAAGGGAGATTTAACTCACTTAGCTGAACAAACGCACAGCAGAGCAGATTGAAGGATACGTTTCTTCTGTGTTTTAGGCAGAGTTTTACTGCTATTTCGTTATATGCGGGAATAGTGCTGGAAATGCCTGGAAATGCCTGTTTTGAGATCTCTCCACAGAAAGCGTTTCCAGACTTCCCCTTCAACACACGAGTTTAACTCTGTAAGTTGAATGCACACATTGAAGACCGTTCTGTTAGGTAGCTCCGTTTTGGTTTTAGAATCAGACAGTTCTCCTTACAGCATATACTCCCATTCACTGAGAAATGTCCAAACGCAGCTCTTACCAGAAACGTGTTTCTTACTCCTGAATCTAAAGGGAGATTTAACTCACTTAGCTGAACAAACGCAGAGCAGAGCAGATTGAAGGATACGTTTCTTCTGTGTTTTAGGCAGAGTTTTACTGCTATTTCGTTATATGCGGGAATAGTGCTGGAAATGCCTGGAAATGCCTGTTTTGAGATCTCTCCACAGAAAGCGTTTCCAGACTTCCCCTTCAACACACGAGTTTAACTCTGTAAGTTGAATGCACACATTGAAGACCGTTCTGTTAGGTAGCTCCGTTTTGGTTTTAGAAGCAGACAGTTCTCCTTACAGCATATACTCCCATTCACTGAGAAATGTCCAAACGCAGCTCTTACCAGAAACGTGTTTCTAACTCCTGAATCTAAAGGGAGATTTAACTCACTTAGCTGAACAAACGCACAGCAGAGCAGATTGAAGGATACGTTTCTTCTGTGTTTTAGGCAGAGTTTTACTGCTATTTCGTTATATGCGGGAATAGTGCTGGAAATGCCTGTTTTGAGATCTCTCCACAGAAAGCGTTTCCAGACTTCCCTTTCAACACACGAGTTAAACTCTGTAAGTTGAATGCACACATTGAAGACCGTTCTGTTAGGTAGCTCCGTTTTGGTTTTAGAAGCAGACAGTTCTCCTTACAGCATATACTCCCATTCACTGAGAAATGTCCAAACGCAGCTCTTACCAGAAACGTGTTTCTAACTCCTGAATCTAAAGGGAGATTTAACTCACTTAGCTGAACAAACGCACAGCAGAGCAGATTGAAGGATACGTTTCTTCTGTGTTTTAGGCAGAGTTTTACTGCTATTTCGTTATATGCGGGAATAGTGCTGGAAATGCCTGTTTTGAGATCTCTCCACAGAAAGCGTTTCCAGACTTCCCCTTCAACACACGAGTTTAACTCTGTAAGTTGAATGCACACATTGAAGACCGTTCTGTTAGGTAGCTCCGTTTTGGTTTTAGAAGCAGACAGTTCTCCTTACAGCATATACTCCCATTCACTGAGAAATGTCCAAACGCAGCTCTTACCAGAAACGTGTTTCTAACTCCTGAATCTAAAGGGAGATTTAACTCACTTAGCTGAACAAACGCACAGCAGAGCAGATTGAAGGATACGTTTCTTCTGTGTTTTAGGCAGAGTTTTACTGCTATTTCGTTATATGCGGGAATAGTGCTGGAAATGCCTGGAAATGCCTGTTTTGAGATCTCTCCACAGAAAGCGTTTCCAGACTTCCCCTTCAACACACGAGTTTAACTCTGTAAGTTGAATGCACACATTGAAGACCGTTCTGTTAGGTAGCTCCGTTTTGGTTTTAGAAGCAGACAGTTCTCCTTACAGCATATACTCCCATTCACTGAGAAATGTCCAAACGCAGCTCTTACCAGAAACGTGTTTCTAACTCCTGAATCTAAAGGGAGATTTAACTCACTTAGCTGAACAAACGCACAGCAGAGCAGATTGAAGGATACGTTTCTTCTGTGTTTTAGGCAGAGTTTTACTGCTATTTCGTTATATGCGGGAATAGTGCTGGAAATGCCTGGAAATGCCTGTTTTGAGATCTCTCCACAGAAAGCGTTTAGAGACTTCCCCTTCAACACACGAGTTTAACTCTGTAAGTTGAATGCACACATTGAAGACCGTTCTGTTAGGTAGCTCCGTTTTGGTTTTAGAAGCAGACAGTTCTCCTTACAGCATATACTCCCATTCACTGAGAAATGTCCAAACGCAGCTCTTACCAGAAACGTGTTTCTAACTCCTGAATCTAAAGGGAGATTTAACTCACTTAGCTGAACAAACGCACAGCAGAGCAGATTGAAGGATACGTTTCTTCTGTGTTTTAGGCAGAGTTTTACTGCTATTTCGTTATATGCGGGAATAGTGCTGGAAATGCCTGTTTTGAGATCTCTCCACAGAAAGCGTTTCCAGACTTCCCTTTCAACACACGAGTTAAACTCTGTAAGTTGAATGCACACATTGAAGACCGTTCTGTTAGGTAGCTCCGTTTTGGTTTTAGAAGCAGACAGTTCTCCTTACAGCATATACTCCCATTCACTGAGAAATGTCCAAACGCAGCTCTTACCAGAAACGTGTTTCTAACTCCTGAATCTAAAGGGAGATTTAACTCACTTAGCTGAACAAACGCACAGCAGAGCAGATTGAAGGATACGTTTCTTCTGTGTTTTAGGCAGAGTTTTACTGCTATTTCGTTATATGCGGGAATAGTGCTGGAAATGCCTGTTTTGAGATCTCTCCACAGAAAGCGTTTCCAGACTTCCCCTTCAACACACGAGTTTAACTCTGTAAGTTGAATGCACACATTGAAGACCGTTCTGTTAGGTAGCTCCGTTTTGGTTTTAGAAGCAGACAGTTCTCCTTACAGCATATACTCCCATTCACTGAGAAATGTCCAAACGCAGCTCTTACCAGAAACGTGTTTCTAACTCCTGAATCTAAAGGGAGATTTAACTCACTTAGCTGAACAAACGCACAGCAGAGCAGATTGAAGGATACGTTTCTTCTGTGTTTTAGGCAGAGTTTTACTGCTATTTCGTTATATGCGGGAATAGTGCTGGAAATGCCTGGAAATGCCTGTTTTGAGATCTCTCCACAGAAAGCGTTTCCAGACTTCCCCTTCAACACACGAGTTTAACTCTGTAAGTTGAATGCACACATTGAAGACCGTTCTGTTAGGTAGCTCCGTTTTGGTTTTAGAAGCAGACAGTTCTCCTTACAGCATATACTCCCATTCACTGAGAAATGTCCAAACGCAGCTCTTACCAGAAACGTGTTTCTAACTCCTGAATCTAAAGGGAGATTTAACTCACTTAGCTGAACAAACGCACAGCAGAGCAGATTGAAGGATACGTTTCTTCTGTGTTTTAGGCAGAGTTTTACTGCTATTTCGTTATATGCGGGAATAGTGCTGGAAATGCCTGTTTTGAGATCTCTCCACAGAAAGCGTTTCCAGACTTCCCCTTCAACACACGAGTTTAACTCTGTAAGTTGAATGCACACATTGAAGACCGTTCTGTTAGGTAGCTCCGTTTTGGTTTTAGAAGCAGACAGTTCTCCTTACAGCATATACTCCCATTCACTGAGAAATGTCCAAACGCAGCTCTTACCAGAAACGTGTTTCTAACTCCTGAATCTAAAGGGAGATTTAACTCACTTAGCTGAACAAACGCACAGCAGAGCAGATTGAAGGATACGTTTCTTCTGTGTTTTAGGCAGAGTTTTACTGCTATTTCGTTATATGCGGGAATAGTGCTGGAAATGCCTGTTTCGAGATCTCTCCACAGAAAGCGTTTCCAGACTTCCCCTTCAACACACGAGTTTAACTCTGTAAGTTGAATGCACACATTGAAGACCGTTCTGTTAGGTAGCTCCGTTTTGGTTTTAGAAGCAGACAGTTCTCCTTACAGCATATACTCCCATTCACTGAGAAATGTCCAAACGCAGCTCTTACCAGAAACGTGTTTCTAACTCCTGAATCTAAAGGGAGATTTAACTCACTTAGCTGAACAAACGCGGAGCAGAGCAGATTGAAGGATACGTTTCTTCTGTGTTTTAGGCAGAGTTTTACTGCTATTTCGTTACATGCGGGAATAGTGCTGGAAATGCCTGGAAATGCCTGTTTTGAGATCTCTCCACAGAAAGCGTTTCCAGACTTCCCCTTCAACACACGAGTTTAACTCTGTAAGTTGAATGCACACATTGAAGACCGTTCTGTTAGGTAGCTCCGTTTTGGTTTTAGAAGCAGACAGTTCTCCTTACAGCATATACTCCCATTCACTGAGAAATGTCCAAACGCAGCTCTTACCAGAAACGTGTTTCTAACTCCTGAATCTAAAGGGAGATTTAACTCACTTAGCTGAACAAACGCACAGCAGAGCAGATTGAAGGATACGTTTCTTCTGTGTTTTAGGCAGAGTTTTACTGCTATTTCGTTATATGCGGGAATAGTGCTGGAAATGCCTGTTTTGAGATCTCTCCACAGAAAGCGTTTCCAGACTTCCCCTTCAACACACGAGTTAAACTCTGTAAGTTGAATGCACACATTGAAGACCGTTCTGTTAGGTAGCTCCGTTTTGGTTTTAGAAGCAGACAGTTCTCCTTACAGCATATACTCCCATTCACTGAGAAATGTCCAAACGCAGCTCTTACCAGAAACGTGTTTCTAACTCCTGAATCTAAAGGGAGATTTAACTCACTTAGCTGAACAAACGCACAGCAGAGCAGATTGAAGGATACGTTTCTTCTGTGTTTTAGGCAGAGTTTTACTGCTATTTCGTTATATGCGGGAATAGTGCTGGAAATGCCTGTTTTGAGATCTCTCCACAGAAAGCGTTTCCAGACTTCCCCTTCAACACACGAGTTTAACTCTGTAAGTTGAATGCACACATTGAAGACCGTTCTGTTAGGTAGCTCCGTTTTGGTTTTAGAAGCAGACAGTTCTCCTTACAGCATATACTCCCATTCACTGAGAAATGTCCAAACGCAGCTCTTACCAGAAACGTGTTTCTAACTCCTGAATCTAAAGGGAGATTTAACTCACTTAGCTGAACAAACGCACAGCAGAGCAGATTGAAGGATACGTTTCTTCTGTGTTTTAGGCAGAGTTTTACTGCTATTTCGTTATATGCGGGAATAGTGCTGGAAATGCCTGGAAATGCCTGTTTTGAGATCTCTCCACAGAAAGCGTTTCCAGACTTCCCCTTCAACACACGAGTTTAACTCTGTAAGTTGAATGCACACATTGAAGACCGTTCTGTTAGGTAGCTCCGTTTTGGTTTTAGAAGCAGACAGTTTTCCTTACAGCATATACTCCCATTCACTGAGAAATGTCCAAATGCAGCTCTTACCAGAAACGTGTTTCTAACTCCTGAATCTAAAGGGAGATTTAACTCACTTAGCTGAACAAACGCACAGCAGAGCAGATTGAAGGATACGTTTCTTCTGTGTTTTAGGCAGAGTTTTACTGCTATTTCGTTATATGCGGGAATAGTGCTGGAAATGCCTGTTTCGAGATCTCTCCACAGAAAGCGTTTCCAGACTTCCCCTTCAACACACGAGTTTAACTCTGTAAGTTGAATGCACACATTGAAGACCGTTCTGTTAGGTAGCTCCGTTTTGGTTTTAGAAGCAGACAGTTCTCCTTACAGCATATACTCCCATTCACTGAGAAATGTCCAAACGCAGCTCTTACCAGAAACGTGTTTCTAACTCCTGAATCTAAAGGGAGATTTAACTCACTTAGCTGAACAAACGCGGAGCAGAGCAGATTGAAGGATACGTTTCTTCTGTGTTTTAGGCAGAGTTTTACTGCTATTTCGTTACATGCGGGAATAGTGCTGGAAATGCCTGGAAATGCCTGTTTTGAGATCTCTCCACAGAAAGCGTTTCCAGACTTCCCCTTCAACACACGAGTTTAACTCTGTAAGTTGAATGCACACATTGAAGACCGTTCTGTTAGGTAGCTCCGTTTTGGTTTTAGAAGCAGACAGTTCTCCTTACAGCATATACTCCCATTCACTGAGAAATGTCCAAACGCAGCTCTTACCAGAAACGTGTTTCTAACTCCTGAATCTAAAGGGAGATTTAACTCACTTAGCTGAACAAACGCACAGCAGAGCAGATTGAAGGATACGTTTCTTCTGTGTTTTAGGCAGAGTTTTACTGCTATTTCGTTATATGCGGGAATAGTGCTGGAAATGCCTGTTTTGAGATCTCTCCACAGAAAGCGTTTCCAGACTTCCCCTTCAACACACGAGTTAAACTCTGTAAGTTGAATGCACACATTGAAGACCGTTCTGTTAGGTAGCTCCGTTTTGGTTTTAGAAGCAGACAGTTCTCCTTACAGCATATACTCCCATTCACTGAGAAATGTCCAAACGCAGCTCTTACCAGAAACGTGTTTCTAACTCCTGAATCTAAAGGGAGATTTAACTCACTTAGCTGAACAAACGCACAGCAGAGCAGATTGAAGGATACGTTTCTTCTGTGTTTTAGGCAGAGTTTTACTGCTATTTCGTTATATGCGGGAATAGTGCTGGAAATGCCTGTTTTGAGATCTCTCCACAGAAAGCGTTTCCAGACTTCCCCTTCAACACACGAGTTTAACTCTGTAAGTTGAATGCACACATTGAAGACCGTTCTGTTAGGTAGCTCCGTTTTGGTTTTAGAAGCAGACAGTTCTCCTTACAGCATATACTCCCATTCACTGAGAAATGTCCAAACGCAGCTCTTACCAGAAACGTGTTTCTAACTCCTGAATCTAAAGGGAGATTTAACTCACTTAGCTGAACAAACGCACAGCAGAGCAGATTGAAGGATACGTTTCTTCTGTGTTTTAGGCAGAGTTTTACTGCTATTTCGTTATATGCGGGAATAGTGCTGGAAATGCCTGGAAATGCCTGTTTTGAGATCTCTCCACAGAAAGCGTTTCCAGACTTCCCCTTCAACACACGAGTTTAACTCTGTAAGTTGAATGCACACATTGAAGACCGTTCTGTTAGGTAGCTCCGTTTTGGTTTTAGAAGCAGACAGTTCTCCTTACAGCATATACTCCCATTCACTGAGAAATGTCCAAACGCAGCTCTTACCAGAAACGTGTTTCTAACTCCTGAATCTAAAGGGAGATTTAACTCACTTAGCTGAACAAACGCACAGCAGAGCAGATTGAAGGATACGTTTCTTCTGTGTTTTAGGCAGAGTTTTACTGCTATTTCGTTATATGCGGGAATAGTGCTGGAAATGCCTGGAAATGCCTGTTTTGAGATCTCTCCACAGAAAGCGTTTCCAGACTTCCCCTTCAACACACGAGTTTAACTCTGTAAGTTGAATGCACACATTGAAGACCGTTCTGTTAGGTAGCTCCGTTTTGGTTTTAGAAGCAGACAGTTCTCCTTACAGCATATACTCCCATTCACTGAGAAATGTCCAAACGCAGCTCTTACCAGAAACGTGTTTCTAACTCCTGAATCTAAAGGGAGATTTAACTCACTTAGCTGAACAAACGCACAGCAGAGCAGATTGAAGGATACGTTTCTTCTGTGTTTTAGGCAGAGTTTTACTGCTATTTCGTTATATGCGGGAATAGTGCTGGAAATGCCTGTTTTGAGATCTCTCCACAGAAAGCGTTTCCAGACTTCCCCTTCAACACACGAGTTAAACTCTGTAAGTTGAATGCACACATTGAAGACCGTTCTGTTAGGTAGCTCCGTTTTGGTTTTAGAAGCAGACAGTTCTCCTTACAGCATATACTCCCATTCACTGAGAAATGTCCAAACGCAGCTCTTACCAGAAACGTGTTTCTAACTCCTGAATCTAAAGGGAGATTTAACTCACTTAGCTGAACAAACGCACAGCAGAGCAGATTGAAGGATACGTTTCTTCTGTGTTTTAGGCAGAGTTTTACTGCTATTTCGTTATATGCGGGAATAGTGCTGGAAATGCCTGGAAATGCCTGTTTTGAGATCTCTCCACAGAAAGCGTTTCCAGACTTCCCCTTCAACACACGAGTTTAACTCTGTAAGTTGAATGCACACATTGAAGACCGTTCTGTTAGGTAGCTCCGTTTTGGTTTTAGAAGCAGACAGTTCTCCTTACAGCATATACTCCCATTCACTGAGAAATGTCCAAACGCAGCTCTTACCAGAAACGTGTTTCTAACTCCTGAATCTAAAGGGAGATTTAACTCACTTAGCTGAACAAACGCACAGCAGAGCAGATTGAAGGATACGTTTCTTCTGTGTTTTAGGCAGAGTTTTACTGCTATTTCGTTATATGCGGGAATAGTGCTGGAAATGCCTGTTTTGAGATCTCTCCACAGAAAGCGTTTCCAGACTTCCCCTTCAACACACGAGTTTAACTCTGTAAGTTGAATGCACACATTGAAGACCGTTCTGTTAGGTAGCTCCGTTTTGGTTTTAGAAGCAGACAGTTCTCCTTACAGCATATACTCCCATTCACTGAGAAATGTCCAAACGCAGCTCTTACCAGAAACGTGTTTCTAACTCCTGAATCTAAAGGGAGATTTAACTCACTTAGCTGAACAAACGCACAGCAGAGCAGATTGAAGGATACGTTTCTTCTGTGTTTTAGGCAGAGTTTTACTGCTATTTCGTTATATGCGGGAATAGTGCTGGAAATGCCTGGAAATGCCTGTTTTGAGATCTCTCCACAGAAAGCGTTTCCAGACTTCCCCTTCAACACACGAGTTTAACTCTGTAAGTTGAATGCACACATTGAAGACCGTTCTGTTAGGTAGCTCCGTTTTGGTTTTAGAAGCAGACAGTTTTCCTTACAGCATATACTCCCATTCACTGAGAAATGTCCAAATGCAGCTCTTACCAGAAACGTGTTTCTAACTCCTGAATCTAAAGGGAGATTTAACTCACTTAGCTGAACAAACGCACAGCAGAGCAGATTGAAGGATACGTTTCTTCTGTGTTTTAGGCAGAGTTTTACTGCTATTTCGTTATATGCGGGAATAGTGCTGGAAATGCCTGTTTCGAGATCTCTCCACAGAAAGCGTTTCCAGACTTCCCCTTCAACACACGAGTTTAACTCTGTAAGTTGAATGCACACATTGAAGACCGTTCTGTTAGGTAGCTCCGTTTTGGTTTTAGAAGCAGACAGTTCTCCTTACAGCATATACTCCCATTCACTGAGAAATGTCCAAACGCAGCTCTTACCAGAAACGTGTTTCTAACTCCTGAATCTAAAGGGAGATTTAACTCACTTAGCTGAACAAACGCGGAGCAGAGCAGATTGAAGGATACGTTTCTTCTGTGTTTTAGGCAGAGTTTTACTGCTATTTCGTTACATGCGGGAATAGTGCTGGAAATGCCTGGAAATGCCTGTTTTGAGATCTCTCCACAGAAAGCGTTTCCAGACTTCCCCTTCAACACACGAGTTTAACTCTGTAAGTTGAATGCACACATTGAAGACCGTTCTGTTAGGTAGCTCCGTTTTGGTTTTAGAAGCAGACAGTTCTCCTTACAGCATATACTCCCATTCACTGAGAAATGTCCAAACGCAGCTCTTACCAGAAACGTGTTTCTAACTCCTGAATCTAAAGGGAGATTTAACTCACTTAGCTGAACAAACGCACAGCAGAGCAGATTGAAGGATACGTTTCTTCTGTGTTTTAGGCAGAGTTTTACTGCTATTTCGTTATATGCGGGAATAGTGCTGGAAATGCCTGTTTTGAGATCTCTCCACAGAAAGCGTTTCCAGACTTCCCCTTCAACACACGAGTTAAACTCTGTAAGTTGAATGCACACATTGAAGACCGTTCTGTTAGGTAGCTCCGTTTTGGTTTTAGAAGCAGACAGTTCTCCTTACAGCATATACTCCCATTCACTGAGAAATGTCCAAACGCAGCTCTTACCAGAAACGTGTTTCTAACTCCTGAATCTAAAGGGAGATTTAACTCACTTAGCTGAACAAACGCACAGCAGAGCAGATTGAAGGATACGTTTCTTCTGTGTTTTAGGCAGAGTTTTACTGCTATTTCTTTATATGCGGGAATAGTGCTGGAAATGCCTGTTTTGAGATCTCTCCACAGAAAGCGTTTCCAGACTTCCCCTTCAACACACGAGTTTAACTCTGTAAGTTGAATGCACACATTGAAGACCGTTCTGTTAGGTAGCTCCGTTTTGGTTTTAGAAGCAGACAGTTCTCCTTACAGCATATACTCCCATTCACTGAGAAATGTCCAAACGCAGCTCTTACCAGAAACGTGTTTCTAACTCCTGAATCTAAAGGGAGATTTAACTCACTTAGCTGAACAAACGCACAGCAGAGCAGATTGAAGGATACGTTTCTTCTGTGTTTTAGGCAGAGTTTTACTGCTATTTCGTTATATGCGGGAATAGTGCTGGAAATGCCTGGAAATGCCTGTTTTGAGATCTCTCCACAGAAAGCGTTTCCAGACTTCCCCTTCAACACACGAGTTTAACTCTGTAAGTTGAATGCACACATTGAAGACCGTTCTGTTAGGTAGCTCCGTTTTGGTTTTAGAAGCAGACAGTTCTCCTTACAGCATATACTCCCATTCACTGAGAAATGTCCAAACGCAGCTCTTACCAGAAACGTGTTTCTAACTCCTGAATCTAAAGGGAGATTTAACTCACTTAGCTGAACAAACGCACAGCAGAGCAGATTGAAGGATACGTTTCTTCTGTGTTTTAGGCAGAGTTTTACTGCTATTTCGTTATATGCGGGAATAGTGCTGGAAATGCCTGGAAATGCCTGTTTTGAGATCTCTCCACAGAAAGCGTTTCCAGACTTCCCCTTCAACACACGAGTTTAACTCTGTAAGTTGAATGCACACATTGAAGACCGTTCTGTTAGGTAGCTCCGTTTTGGTTTTAGAAGCAGACAGTTCTCCTTACAGCATATACTCCCATTCACTGAGAAATGTCCAAACGCAGCTCTTACCAGAAACCTGTTTCTAACTCCTGAATCTAAAGGGAGATTTAACTCACTTAGCTGAACAAACGCACAGCAGAGCAGATTGAAGGATACGTTTCTTCTGTGTTTTAGGCAGAGTTTTACTGCTATTTCGTTATATGCGGGAATAGTGCTGGAAATGCCTGTTTTGAGATCTCTCCACAGAAAGCGTTTCCAGACTTCCCCTTCAACACACGAGTTTAACTCTGTAAGTTGAATGCACACATTGAAGATCGTTCTGTTAGGTAGCTCCGTTTTGGTTTTAGAAGCAGACAGTTCTCCTTACAGCATATACTCCCATTCACTGAGAAATGTCCAAACACAGCTCTTACCAGAAACGTGTTTCTAACTCCTGAATCTAAAGGGAGATTTAACTCACTTAGCTGAACAAACGCACAGCAGAGCAGATTGAAGGATACGTTTCTTCTTTGTTTAGGCAGAGTTTTACTGCTATTTCGTTATATGCGGGAATAGTGCTGGAAATGCCTGGAAATGCCTGTTTTGAGATCTCTCCACAGAAAGCGTTTCCAGACTTCCCCTTCAACACACGAGTTTAACTCTGTAAGTTGAATGCACACATTGAAGACCGTTCTGTTAGGTAGCTCCGTTTTGGTTTTAGAAGCAGACAGTTCTCCTTACAGCATATACTCCCATTCACTGAGAAATGTCCAAACGCAGCTCTTACCAGAAACGTGTTTCTAACTCCTGAATCTAAAGGGAGATTTAACTCACTTAGCTGAACAAACGCACAGCAGAGCAGATTGAAGGATACGTTTCTTCTGTGTTTTAGGCAGACTTTCACTGCTATTTCGTTATATGTGGGAATAGTGCTGGAAATGCCTGGAAATGCCTGTTTTGAGATCTCTCCACAGAAAGCGTTTCCAGACTTCCCCTTCAACAGACGAGTTTAACTCTGTAAGTTGAATGCACACATTGAAGACCGTTCTGTTAGGTAGCTCCGTTTTGGTTTTAGAAGCAGACAGTTCTCCTTACAGCATATACTCCCATTCACTGAGAAATGTCCAAACGCAGCTCTTACCAGAAACGTGTTTCTAACTCCTGAATCTAAAGGGAGATTTAACTCACTTAGCTGAACAAACGCAGAGCAGAGCAGATTGAAGGATACGTTTCTTCTGTGTTTTAGGCAGAGTTTTACTGCTATTTCGTTATATGCGGGAATAGTGCTGGAAATGCCTGGAAATGCCTGTTTTGTGATCTCTCCACAGAAAGCGTTTCCAGACTTCCCCTTCAACACACGAGTTTAACTCTGTAAGTTGAATGCACACATTGAAGACCGTTCTGTTAGGTAGCTCCGTTTTGGTTTTAGAAGCAGACAGTTCTCCTTACAGCATATACTCCCATTCACTGAGAAATGTCCAAACGCAGCTCTTACCAGAAACGTGTTTCTAACTCCTGAATCTAAAGGGAGATTTAACTCACTTAGCTGAACAAACGCACAGCAGAGCAGATTGAAGGATACGTTTCTTCTGTGTTTTAGGCAGAGTTTTACTGCTATTTCGTTATATGCGGGAATAGTGCTGGAAATGCCTGTTTTGAGATCTCTCCACAGAAAGCGTTTCCAGACTTCCCCTTCAACACACGAGTTAAACTCTGTAAGTTGAATGCACACATTGAAGACCGTTCTGTTAGGTAGCTCCGTTTTGATTTTAGAAGCAGACAGTTCTCCTTACAGCATATACTCCCATTCACTGAGAAATGTCCAAACGCAGCTCTTACCAGAAACGTGTTTCTAACTCCTGAATCTAAAGGGAGATTTAACTCACTTAGCTGAACAAACGCACAGCAGAGCAGATTGAAGGATACGTTTCTTCTGTGTTTTAGGCAGAGTTTTACTGCTATTTCGTTATATGCGGGAATAGTGCTGGAAATGCCTGTTTTGAGATCTCTCCACAGAAAGCGTTTCCAGACTTCCCCTTCAACACACGAGTTTAACTCTGTAAGTTGAATGCACACATTGAAGACCGTTCTGTTAGGTAGCTCCGTTTTGGTTTTAGAAGCAGACAGTTCTCCTTACTGCATATACTCCCATTCACTGAGAAATGTCCAAACGCAGCTCTTACCAGAAACGTGTTTCTAACTCCTGAATCTAAAGGGAGATTTAACTCACTTAGCTGAACAAACGCACAGCAGAGCAGATTGAAGGATACGTTTCTTCGGTGTTTTAGGCAGAGTTTTACTGCTATTTCGTTATATGCGGGAATAGTGCTGGAAATGCCTGGAAATGCCTGTTTTGAGATCTCTCCACAGAAAGCGTTTCCAGACTTCCCCTTCAACACACGAGTTTAACTCTGTAAGTTGAATGCACACATTGAAGACCGTTCTGTTAGGTAGCTCCGTTTTGGTTTTAGAAGCAGACAGTTCTCCTTACAGCATATACTCCCATTCACTGAGAAATGTCCAAACGCAGCTCTTACCAGAAACGTGTTTCTAACTCCTGAATCTAAAGGGAGATTTAACTCACTTAGCTGAACAAACGCACAGCAGAGCAGATTGAAGGATACGTTTCTTCTGTGTTTTAGGCAGAGTTTTACTGCTATTTCGTTATATGCGGGAATAGTGCTGGAAATGCCTGGAAATGCCTGTTTTGAGATCTCTCCACAGAAAGCGTTTCCAGACTTCCCCTTCAACACACGAGTTTAACTCTGTAAGTTGAATGCACACATTGAAGACCGTTCTGTTAGGTAGCTCCGTTTTGGTTTTAGAAGCAGACAGTTCTCCTTACAGCATATACTCCCATTCACTGAGAAATGTCCAAACGCAGCTCTTACCAGAAACCTGTTTCTAACTCCTGAATCTAAAGGGAGATTTAACTCACTTAGCTGAACAAACGCACAGCAGAGCAGATTGAAGGATACGTTTCTTCTGTGTTTTAGGCAGAGTTTTACTGCTATTTCGTTATATGCGGGAATAGTGCTGGAAATGCCTGTTTTGAGATCTCTCCACAGAAAGCGTTTCCAGACTTCCCCTTCAACACACGAGTTTAACTCTGTAAGTTGAATGCACACATTGAAGATCGTTCTGTTAGGTAGCTCCGTTTTGGTTTTAGAAGCAGACAGTTCTCCTTACAGCATATACTCCCATTCACTGAGAAATGTCCAAACACAGCTCTTACCAGAAACGTGTTTCTAACTCCTGAATCTAAAGGGAGATTTAACTCACTTAGCTGAACAAACGCACAGCAGAGCAGATTGAAGGATACGTTTCTTCTTTGTTTAGGCAGAGTTTTACTGCTATTTCGTTATATGCGGGAATAGTGCTGGAAATGCCTGGAAATGCCTGTTTTGAGATCTCTCCACAGAAAGCGTTTCCAGACTTCCCCTTCAACACACGAGTTTAACTCTGTAAGTTGAATGCACACATTGAAGACCGTTCTGTTAGGTAGCTCCGTTTTGGTTTTAGAAGCAGACAGTTCTCCTTACAGCATATACTCCCATTCACTGAGAAATGTCCAAACGCAGCTCTTACCAGAAACGTGTTTCTAACTCCTGAATCTAAAGGGAGATTTAACTCACTTAGCTGAACAAACGCACAGCAGAGCAGATTGAAGGATACGTTTCTTCTGTGTTTTAGGCAGACTTTCACTGCTATTTCGTTATATGTGGGAATAGTGCTGGAAATGCCTGGAAATGCCTGTTTTGAGATCTCTCCACAGAAAGCGTTTCCAGACTTCCCCTTCAACAGACGAGTTTAACTCTGTAAGTTGAATGCACACATTGAAGACCGTTCTGTTAGGTAGCTCCGTTTTGGTTTTAGAAGCAGACAGTTCTCCTTACAGCATATACTCCCATTCACTGAGAAATGTCCAAACGCAGCTCTTACCAGAAACGTGTTTCTAACTCCTGAATCTAAAGGGAGATTTAACTCACTTAGCTGAACAAACGCAGAGCAGAGCAGATTGAAGGATACGTTTCTTCTGTGTTTTAGGCAGAGTTTTACTGCTATTTCGTTATATGCGGGAATAGTGCTGGAAATGCCTGGAAATGCCTGTTTTGTGATCTCTCCACAGAAAGCGTTTCCAGACTTCCCCTTCAACACACGAGTTTAACTCTGTAAGTTGAATGCACACATTGAAGACCGTTCTGTTAGGTAGCTCCGTTTTGGTTTTAGAAGCAGACAGTTCTCCTTACAGCATATACTCCCATTCACTGAGAAATGTCCAAACGCAGCTCTTACCAGAAACGTGTTTCTAACTCCTGAATCTAAAGGGAGATTTAACTCACTTAGCTGAACAAACGCACAGCAGAGCAGATTGAAGGATACGTTTCTTCTGTGTTTTAGGCAGAGTTTTACTGCTATTTCGTTATATGCGGGAATAGTGCTGGAAATGCCTGTTTTGAGATCTCTCCACAGAAAGCGTTTCCAGACTTCCCCTTCAACACACGAGTTAAACTCTGTAAGTTGAATGCACACATTGAAGACCGTTCTGTTAGGTAGCTCCGTTTTGATTTTAGAAGCAGACAGTTCTCCTTACAGCATATACTCCCATTCACTGAGAAATGTCCAAACGCAGCTCTTACCAGAAACGTGTTTCTAACTCCTGAATCTAAAGGGAGATTTAACTCACTTAGCTGAACAAACGCACAGCAGAGCAGATTGAAGGATACGTTTCTTCTGTGTTTTAGGCAGAGTTTTACTGCTATTTCGTTATATGCGGGAATAGTGCTGGAAATGCCTGTTTTGAGATCTCTCCACAGAAAGCGTTTCCAGACTTCCCCTTCAACACACGAGTTTAACTCTGTAAGTTGAATGCACACATTGAAGACCGTTCTGTTAGGTAGCTCCGTTTTGGTTTTAGAAGCAGACAGTTCTCCTTACTGCATATACTCCCATTCACTGAGAAATGTCCAAACGCAGCTCTTACCAGAAACGTGTTTCTAACTCCTGAATCTAAAGGGAGATTTAACTCACTTAGCTGAACAAACGCACAGCAGAGCAGATTGAAGGATACGTTTCTTCGGTGTTTTAGGCAGAGTTTTACTGCTATTTCGTTATATGCGGGAATAGTGCTGGAAATGCCTGGAAATGCCTGTTTTGAGATCTCTCCACAGAAAGCGTTTCCAGACTTCCCCTTCAACACACGAGTTTAACTCTGTAAGTTGAATGCACACATTGAAGACCGTTCTGTTAGGTAGCTCCGTTTTGGTTTTAGAAGCAGACAGTTCTCCTTACAGCATATACTCCCATTCACTGAGAAATGTCCAAACGCAGCTCTTACCAGAAACGTGTTTCTAACTCCTGAATCTAAAGGGAGATTTAACTCACTTAGCTGAACAAACGCACAGCAGAGCAGATTGAAGGATACGTTTCTTCTGTGTTTTAGGCAGAGTTTTACTGCTATTTCGTTATATGCGGGAATAGTGCTGGAAATGCCTGGAAATGCCTGTTTTGAGATCTCTCCACAGAAAGCGTTTCCAGACTTCCCCTTCAACACACGAGTTTAACTCTGTAAGTTGAATGCACACATTGAAGACCGTTCTGTTAGGTAGCTCCGTTTTGGTTTTAGAAGCAGACAGTTCTCCTTACAGCATATACTCCCATTCACTGAGAAATGTCCAAACGCAGCTCTTACCAGAAACGTGTTTCTAACTCCTGAATCTAAAGGGAGATTTAACTCACTTAGCTGAACAAACGCACAGCAGAGCAGATTGAAGGATACGTTTCTTCTGTGTTTTAGGCAGAGTTTTACTGCTATTTCGTTATATGCGGGAATAGTGCTGGAAATGCCTGTTTTGAGATCTCTCCACAGAAAGCGTTTCCAGACTTCCCCTTCAACACACGAGTTTAACTCTGTAAGTTGAATGCACACATTGAAGACCGTTCTGTTAGGTAGCTCCGTTTTGGTTTTAGAAGCAGACAGTTCTCCTTACAGCATATACTCCCATTCACTGAGAAATGTCCAAACACAGCTCTTACCAGAAACGTGTTTCTAACTCCTGAATCTAAAGGGAGATTTAACTCACTTAGCTGAACAAACGCACAGCAGAGCAGATTGAAGGATACGTTTCTTCTGTGTTTTAGGCAGAGTTTTACTGCTATTTCGTTATATGCGGGAATAGTGCTGGAAATGCCTGTTTTGAGATCTCTCCACAGAAAGCGTTTCCAGACTTCCCCTTCAACACACGAGTTTAACTCTGTAAGTTGAATGCACACATTGAAGACCGTTCTGTTAGGTAGCTCCGTTTTGGTTTTAGAAGCAGACAGTTCTCCTTACAGCATATACTCCCATTCACTGAGAAATGTCCAAACGCAGCTCTTACCAGAAACGTGTTTCTAACTCCTGAATCTAAAGGGAGATTTAACTCACTTAGCTGAACAAACGCACAGCAGAGCAGATTGAAGGATACGTTTCTTCTGTGTTTTAGGCAGAGTTTTACTGCTATTTCGTTATATGCGGGAATAGTGCTGGAAATGCCTGGAAATGCCTGTTTTGAGATCTCTCCACAGAAAGCGTTTCCAGACTTCCCCTTCAACACACGAGTTTAACTCTGTAAGTTGAATGCACACATTGAAGACCGTTCTGTTAGGTAGCTCCGTTTTGGTTTTAGAAGCAGACAGTTCTCCTTACAGCATATACTCCCATTCACTGAGAAATGTCCAAACGCAGCTCTTACCAGAAACGTGTTTCTAACTCCTGAATCTAAAGGGAGATTTAACTCACTTAGCTGAACAAACGCACAGCAGAGCAGATTGAAGGATACGTTTCTTCTGTGTTTTAGGCAGAGTTTTACTGCTATTCGTTATATGCGGGAATAGTGCTGGAAATGCCTGTTTTGAGATCTCTCCACAGAAAGCGTTTCCAGACTTCCCCTTCAACACACGAGTTTAACTCTGTAAGTTGAATGCACACATTGAAGACCGTTCTGTTAGGTAGCTCCGTTTTGGTTTTAGAAGCAGACAGTTCTCCTTACAGCATATACTCCCATTCACTGAGAAATGTCCAAACGCAGCTCTTACCAGAAACGTGTTTCTAACTCCTGAATCTAAAGGGAGATTTAACTCACTTAGCTGAACAAACGCACAGCAGAGCAGATTGAAGGATACGTTTCTTCTGTGTTTTAGGCAGAGTTTTACTGCTATTTCGTTATATGCGGGAATAGTGCTGGAAATGCCTGGAAATGCCTGTTTTGAGATCTCTCCACAGAAAGCGTTTCCAGACTTCCCCTTCAACACACGAGTTTAACTCTGTAAGTTGAATGCACACATTGAAGACCGTTCTGTTAGGTAGCTCCGTTTTGGTTTTAGAAGCAGACAGTTCTCCTTACAGCATATACTCCCATTCACTGAGAAATGTCCAAACGCAGCTCTTACCAGAAACGTGTTTCTAACTCCTGAATCTAAAGGGAGATTTAACTCACTTAGCTGAACAAACGCACAGCAGAGCAGATTGAAGGATACGTTTCTTCTGTGTTTTAGGCAGAGTTTTACTGCTATTTCGTTATATGCGGGAATAGTGCTGGAAATGCCTGTTTGAGATCTCTCCACAGAAAGCGTTTCCAGACTTCCCCTTCACACACGAGTTTAACTCTGTAAGTTGAATGCACACATTGAAGACCGTTCTGTTAGGTAGCTCCGTTTTGGTTTTAGAAGCAGACAGTTCTCCTTACAGCATATACTCCCATTCACTGAGAAATGTCCAAACGCAGCTCTTACCAGAAACGTGTTTCTAACTCCTGAATCTAAAGGGAGATTTAACTCACTTAGCTGAACAAACGCACAGCAGAGCAGATTGAAGGATACGTTTCTTCTGTGTTTTAGGCAGAGTTTTACTGCTATTTCGTTATATGCGGAATAGTGCTGGAAATGCCTGGAAATGCCTGTTTCGAGATCTCTCCACAGAAAGCGTTTCCAGACTTCCCCTTCAACACACGAGTTTAACTCTGTAAGTTGAATGCACACATTGAAGACCGTTCTGTTAGGTAGCTCCGTTTTGGTTTTAGAAGCAGACAGTTCTCCTTACAGCATATACTCCCATTCACTGAGAAATGTCCAAACGCAGCTCTTACCAGAAACGTGTTTCTAACTCCTGAATCTAAAGGGAGATTTAACTCACTTAGCTGAACAAACGCACAGCAGAGCAGATTGAAGGATACGTTTCTTCTGTGTTTTAGGCAGAGTTTTACTGCTATTTCGTTATATGCGGGAATAGTGCTGGAAATGCCTGTTTTGAGATCTCTCCACAGAAAGCGTTTCCAGACTTCCCCTTCAACACACGAGTTTAACTCTGTAAGTTGAATGCACACATTGAAGACCGTTCTGTTAGGTAGCTCCGTTTTGGTTTTAGAAGCAGACAGTTCTCCTTACAGCATATACTCCCATTCACTGAGAAATGTCCAAACGCAGCTCTTACCAGAAACGTGTTCTAACTCCTGAATCTAAAGGGAGATTTAACTCACTTAGCTGAACAAACGCACAGCAGAGCAGATTGAAGGATACGTTTCTTCTGTGTTTTAGGCAGAGTTTTACTGCTATTTCGTTATATGCGGGAATAGTGCTGAAATGCCTGGAAATGCCTGTTTCGAGATCTCTCCACAGAAAGCGTTTCCAGACTTCCCCTTCAACACACGAGTTTAACTCTGTAAGTTGAATGCACACATTGAAGGACCGTTCTGTTAGGTAGCTCCGTTTTGGTTTTAGAAGCAGACAGTTCTCCTTACAGCATATACTCCCATTCACTGAGAAATGTCCAAACGCAGCTCTTACCAGAAACGTGTTTCTAACTCCTGAATCTAAAGGGAGATTTAACTCACTTAGCTGAACAAACGCACAGCAGAGCAGATTGAAGGATACATTTCTTCTGTGTTTTAGGCAGAGTTTTACTGCTATTTCGTTATATGCGGGAATAGTGCTGGAAATGCCTGTTTTGAGATCTCTCCACAGAAAGCGTTTCAGACTTCCCCTTCAACACACGAGTTTAACTCTGTAAGTTGAATGCACACATTGAAGACCGTTCTGTTAGGTAGCTCCGTTTTGGTTTTAGAAGCAGACAGTTCTCCTTACAGCATATACTCCCATTCACTGAGAAATGTCCAAACGCAGCTCTTACCAGAAACGTGTTTCTAACTCCTGAATCTAAAGGGAGATTTAACTCACTTAGCTGAACAAACGCACAGCAGAGCAGATTGAAGGATACGTTTCTTCTGTGTTTTAGGCAGAGTTTTACTGCTATTTCGTTATATGCGGGAATAGTGCTGGAAATGCCTGTTTTGAGATCTCTCCACAGAAAGCGTTTCCAGACTTCCCCTTCAACACACGAGTTTAACTCTGTAAGTTGAATGCACACATTGAAGACCGTTCTGTTAGGTAGCTCCGTTTTGGTTTTAGAAGCAGACAGTTCTCCTTACAGCATATACTCCCATTCACTGAGAAATGTCAAACGCAGCTCTTACCAGAAACGTGTTTCTAACTCCTGAATCTAAAGGGAGATTTAACTCACTTAGCTGAACAAACGCACAGCAAGCAGAATGAAGGATACGTTTCTTCTGTGTTTTAGGCAGAGTTTTACTGCTATTTCGTTATATGCGGGAATAGTGCTGGAAATGCCTGGAAATGCCTGTTTTGAGATCTCTCCACAGAAAGCGTTTCCAGACTTCCCCTTCAACACACGAGTTAACTCTGTAGTTGAATGCACACATTGAAGACCGTTCTGTTAGGTAGCTCCGTTTTGGTTTAGAAGCAGACAGTTCTCCTTACAGCATATACTCCCATTCACTGAGAAATGTCCAAACGCAGCTCTTACCAGAAACGTGTTTCTAACTCCTGAATCTAAGTTTCTAACTCCTGAATCTAAAGGGAGATTTAACTCACTTAGCTGAACAAACGCACAGCAGAGCAGATTGAAGGATACGTTTCTTCTGTGTTTTAGGCAGAGTTTTACTGCTATTTCGTTATATGCGGGAATAGTGCTGGAAATGCCTGGAAATGCCTGTTTTGAGATCTCTCCACAGAAAGCGTTTCCAGACTTCCCCTTCAACACACGAGTTTAACTCTGTAAGTTGAATGCACACATTGAAGACCGTTCTGTTAGGTAGCTCCGTTTTGGTTTTAGAAGCAGACAGTTCTCCTTACAGCATATACTCCCATTCACTGAGAAATGTCCAAACGCAGCTCTTACCAGAAACGTGTTTCTAACTCCTGAATCTAAAGGGAGATTTAACTCACTTAGCTGAACAAACGCACAGCAGAGCAGATTGAAGGATACGTTTCTTGTGTGTTTTAGGCAGAGTTTTACTGCTATTTCGTTATATGCGGGAATAGTGCTGGAAATGCCTGGAAATGCCTGTTTTGAGATCTCTCCACAGAAAGCGTTTCCAGACTTCCCCTTCAACACACGAGTTTAACTCTGTAAGTTGAATGCACACATTGAAGACCGTTCTGTTAGGTAGCTCCGTTTTGGTTTTAGAAGCAGACAGTTCTCCTTACAGCATATACTCCCATTCACTGAGAAATGTCCAAACGCAGCTCTTACCAGAAACGGGTTTCAAACTCCTGAATCTAAAGGGAGATTTAACTCACTTAGCTGCACAAACGCACAGCAGAGAAGATTGAAGGATACGTTTCTTCTGTGTTTTAGGCAGAGTTTTACTGCTATTTCGTTATATGCGGGAATAGTGCTGGAAATGCCTGTTTTGAGATCTCTCCACAGAAAGCGTTTCCAGACTTCCCCTTCAACACACGAGTTTAACTCTGTAAGTTGAATGCACACATTGAAGACCGTTCTGTTAGGTAGCTCCGTTTTGGTTTTAGAAGCAGACAGTTCTCCTTACAGCATATACTCCCATTCACTGAGAAATGTCCAAACGCAGCTCTTACCAGAAACGTGTTTCTAACTCCTGAATCTAAAGGGAGATTTAACTCACTTAGCTGAACAAACGCACAGCAGAGCAGATTGAAGGATACGTTTCTTCTGTGTTTTAGGCAGAGTTTTACTGCTATTTCGTTATATGCGGGAATAGTGCTGGAAATGCCTGGAAATGCCTGTTTTGAGATCTCTCCACAGAAAGCGTTTCCAGACTTCCCCTTCAACACACGAGTTTAACTCTGTAAGTTGAATGCACACATTGAAGACCGTTCTGTTAGGTAGCTCCGTTTTGGTTTTAGAAGCAGACAGTTCTCCTTACAGCATATACTCCCATTCACTGAGAAATGTCCAAACGCAGCTCTTACCAGAAACGTGTTTCTAACTCCTGAATCTAAAGGGAGATTTAACTCACTTAGCTGAACAAACGCACAGCAGAGCAGATTGAAGGATACGTTTCTTCTGTGTTTTAGGCAGAGTTTTACTGCTATTTCGTTATATGCGGGAATAGTGCTGGAAATGCCTGGAAATGCCTGTTTTGAGATCTCTCCACAGAAAGCGTTTCCAGACTTCCCCTTCAACACACGAGTTTAACTCTGTAAGTTGAATGCACACATTGAAGACCGTTCTGTTAGGTAGCTCCGTTTTGGTTTTAGAAGCAGACAGTTCTCCTTACAGCATATACTCCCATTCACTGAGAAATGTCCAAACGCAGCTCTTACCAGAAACGGGTTTCAAACTCCTGAATCTAAAGGGAGATTTAACTCACTTAGCTGCACAAACGCACAGCAGAGAAGATTGAAGGATACGTTTCTTCTGTGTTTTAGGCAGAGTTTTACTGCTATTTCGTTATATGCGGGAATAGTGCTGGAAATGCCTGTTTTGAGATCTCTCCACAGAAAGCGTTTCCAGACTTCCCCTTCAACACACGAGTTTAACTCTGTAAGTTGAATGCACACATTGAAGACCGTTCTGTTAGGTAGCTCCGTTTTGGTTTTAGAAGCAGACAGTTCTCCTTACAGCATATACTCCCATTCACTGAGAAATGTCCAAACGCAGCTCTTACCAGAAACGTGTTTCTAACTCCTGAATCTAAAGGGAGATTTAACTCACTTAGCTGAACAAACGCACAGCAGAGCAGATTGAAGGATACGATTCTTCTGTGTTTTAGGCAGAGTTTTACTGCTATTTCGTTATATGCGGGAATAGTGCTGGAAATGCCTGTTTTGAGATCTCTCCACAGAAAGCGTTTCCAGACTTCCCCTTCAACACACGAGTTTAACTCTGTAAGTTGAATGCACACATTGAAGACCGTTCTGTTATGTAGCTCCGTTTTGGTTTTAGAAGCAGACAGTTCTCCTTACAGCATATACTCCCATTCACTGAGAAATGTCCAAACGCAGCTCTTACCAGAAACGTGTTTCTAACTCCTGAATCTAAAGGGAGATTTAACTCACTTAGCTGAACAAACGCACAGCAGAGCAGATTGAAGGATACGTTTCTTCTGTGTTTTAGGCAGAGTTTTACTGCTATTTCGTTATATGCGGGAATAGTGCTGGAAATGCCTGGAAATGCCTGTTTTGAGATCTCTCCACAGAAAGCGTTTCCAGACTTCCCCTTCAACACACGAGTTTAACTCTGTAAGTTGAATGCACACATTGAAGACCGTTCTGTTAGGTAGCTCCGTTTTGGTTTTAGAAGCAGACAGTTCTCCTTACAGCATATACTCCCATTCACTGAGAAATGTCCAAACGCAGCTCTTACCAGAAACGTGTTTCTAACTCCTGAATCTAAAGGGAGATTTAACTCACTTAGCTGAACAAACGCACAGCAGAGCAGATTGAAGGATACGTTTCTTCTGTGTTTTAGGCAGAGTTTTACTGCTATTTCGTTATATGCGGGAATAGTGCTGGAAATGCCTGGAAATGCCTGTTTTGAGATCTCTCCACAGAAAGCGTTTCCAGACTTCCCCTTCAACACACGAGTTTAACTCTGTAAGTTGAATGCACACATTGAAGACCGTTCTGTTAGGTAGCTCCGTTTTGGTTTTAGAAGCAGACAGTTCTCCTTACAGCATATACTCCCATTCACTGAGAAATGTCCAAACGCAGCTCTTACCAGAAACGTGTTTCTAACTCCTGAATCTAAAGGGAGATTTAACTCACTTAGCTGAACAAACGCACAGCAGAGCAGATTGAAGGATACGTTTCTTCTGTGTTTTAGGCAGAGTTTTACTGCTATTTCGTTATATGCGGGAATAGTGCTGGAAATGCCTGGAAATGCCTGTTTTGAGATCTCTCCACAGAAAGCGTTTCCAGACTTCCCCTTCAACACACGAGTTTAACTCTGTAAGTTGAATGCACACATTGAAGACCGTTCTGTTAGGTAGCTCCGTTTTGGTTTTAGAAGCAGACAGTTCTCCTTACAGCATATACTCCCATTCACTGAGAAATGTCCAAACGCAGCTCTTACCAGAAACGGGTTTCAAACTCCTGAATCTAAAGGGAGATTTAACTCACTTAGCTGCACAAACGCACAGCAGAGAAGATTGAAGGATACGTTTCTTCTGTGTTTTAGGCAGAGTTTTACTGCTATTTCGTTATATGCGGGAATAGTGCTGGAAATGCCTGTTTTGAGATCTCTCCACAGAAAGCGTTTCCAGACTTCCCCTTCAACACACGAGTTTATCTCTGTAAGTTGAATGCACACATTGAAGACCGTTCTGTTAGGTAGCTCCGTTTTGGTTTTAGAAGCAGACAGTTCTCCTTACAGCATATACTCCCATTCACTGAGAAATGTCCAAACGCAGCTCTTACCAGAAACGTGTTTCTAACTCCTGAATCTAAAGGGAGATTTAACTCACTTAGCTGAACAAACGCACAGCAGAGCAGATTGAAGGATACGTTTCTTCTGTGTTTTAGGCAGAGTTTTACTGCTATTTCGTTATATGCGGGAATAGTGCTGGAAATGCCTGTTTTGAGATCTCTCCACAGAAAGCGTTTCCAGACTTCCCCTTCAACACACGAGTTTAACTCTGTAAGTTGAATGCACACATTGAAGACCGTTCTGTTAGGTAGCTCCGTTTTGGTTTTAGAAGCAGACAGTTCTCCTTACAGCATATACTCCCATTCACTGAGAAATGTCCAAACGCAGCTCTTACCAGAAACGTGTTTCTAACTCCTGAATCTAAAGGGAGATTTAACTCACTTAGCTGAACAAACGCACAGCAGAGCAGATTGAAGGATACGTTTCTTCTGTGTTTTAGGCAGAGTTTTACTGCTATTTCGTTATATGCCGGAATAGTGCTGGAAATGCCTGTTTTGAGATCTCTCCACAGAAAGCGTTTCCAGACTTCCCCTTCAACAAACGAGTTTAACTCTGTAAGTTGAATGCACACATTGAAGACCGTTCTGTTAGGTAGCTCCATTTTGGTTTTAGAAGCAGACAGTTCTCCTTACAGCATATACTCCCATTCACTGAGAAATGTCCAAATGCAGCTCTTACCAGAAACGTGTTTCTAACTCCTGAATCTAAAGGGAGATTTAACTCACTTAGCTGAACAAACGCACAGCAGAGCAGATTGAAGGATACGTTTCTTCTGTGTTTTAGGCAGAGTTTTACTGCTATTTCGTTATATGCGGGAATAGTGCTGGAAATGCCTGGAAATGCCTGTTTTGAGATCTCTCCACAGAAAGCGTTTCCAGACTTCCCCTTCAACACACGAGTTTAACTCTGTAAGTTGAATGCACACATTGAAGACCGTTCTGTTAGGTAGCTCCGTTTTGGTTTTAGAAGCAGAGAGTTCTCCTTACAGCATATACTCCCATTCACTGAGAAATGTCCAAACGCAGCTCTTACCAGAAACGTGTTTCTAACTCCTGAATCTAAAGGGAGATTTAACTCACTTAGCTGAACAAACGCACAGCAGAGCAGATTGAAGGATACGTTTCTTCTGTGTTTTAGGCAGAGTTTTACTGCTATTTCGTTATATGCGGGAATAGTGCTGGAAATGCCTGGAAATGCCTGTTTTGAGATCTCTCCACAGAAAGCGTTTCCAGACTTCCCCTTCAACACACGAGTTTAACTCTGTAAGTTGAATGCACACATTGAAGACCGTTCTGTTAGGTAGCTCCGTTTTGGTTTTAGAAGCAGACAGTTCTCCTTACAGCATATACTCCCATTCACTGAGAAATGTCCAAACGCAGCTCTTACCAGAAACGTGTTTCTAACTCCTGAATCTAAAGGGAGATTTAGCTCACTTAGCTGAACAAACGCACAGCAGAGCAGATTGAAGGATACGTTTCTTCTGTGTTTTAGGCAGAGTTTTACTGCTATTTCGTTATATGCGGGAATAGTGCTGGAAATGCCTGGAAATGCCTGTTTTGAGATCTCTCCAGAGAAAGCGTTTCCAGACTTCCCCTTCAACACACGAGTTTAACTCTGTAAGTTGAATGCACACATTGAAGACCGTTCTGTTAGGTAGCTCCGTTTTGGTTTTAGAAGCAGACAGTTCTCCTTACAGCATATACTCCCATTCACTGAGAAATGTCCAAACGCAGCTCTTACCAGAAACGTGTTTCTAACTCCTGAATCTAAAGGGAGATTTAACTCACTTAGCTGAACAAACGCACAGCAGAGCAGATTGAAGGATACGTTTCTTCTGTGTTTTAGGCAGAGTTTTACTGCTATTTCGTTATATGCGGGAATAGTGCTGGAAATGCCTGGAAATGCCTGTTTTGAGATCTCTCCACAGAAAGCGTTTCCAGACTTCCCCTTCAACACACGAGTTTAACTCTGTAAGTTGAATGCACACATTGAAGACCGTTCTGTTAGGTAGCTCCGTTTTGGTTTTAGAAGCAGACAGTTCTCCTTACAGCATATACTCCCATTCACTGAGAAATGTCCAAACGCAGCTCTTACCAGAAACGGGTTTCAAACTCCTGAATCTAAAGGGAGATTTAACTCACTTAGCTGCACAAACGCACAGCAGAGAAGATTGAAGGATACGTTTCTTCTGTGTTTTAGGCAGAGTTTTACTGCTATTTCGTTATATGCGGGAATAGTGCTGGAAATGCCTGTTTTGAGATCTCTCCACAGAAAGCGTTTCCAGACTTCCCCTTCAACACACGAGTTTATCTCTGTAAGTTGAATGCACACATTGAAGACCGTTCTGTTAGGTAGCTCCGTTTTGGTTTTAGAAGCAGACAGTTCTCCTTACAGCATATACTACCATTCACTGAGAAATGTCCAAACGCAGCTCTTACCAGAAACGTGTTTCTAACTCCTGAATCTAAAGGGAGATTTAACTCACTTAGCTGAACAAACGCACAGCAGAGCAGATTGAAGGATACGTTTCTTCTGTGTTTTAGGCAGAGTTTTACTGCTATTTCGTTATATGCGGGAATAGTGCTGGAAATGCCTGTTTTGAGATCTCTCCACAGAAAGCGTTTCCAGACTTCCCCTTCAACACACGAGTTTAACTCTGTAAGTTGAATGCACACATTGAAGACCGTTCTGTTATGTAGCTCCGTTTTGGTTTTAGAAGCAGACAGTTCTCCTTACAGCATATACTCCCATTCACTGAGAAATGTCCAAACGCAGCTCTTACCGGAAACGTGTTTCTAACTCCTGAATCTAAAGGGAGATTTAACTCACTTAGCTGAACAAACGCACAGCAGAGCAGATTGAAGGATACGTTTCTTCTGTGTTTTAGGCAGAGTTTTACTGCTATTTCGTTATATGCGGGAATAGTGCTGGAAATGCCTGTTTTGAGATCTCTCCACAGAAAGCGTTTCCAGACTTCCCCTTCAACACACGAGTTTAACTCTGTAAGTTGAATGCACACATTGAAGACCGTTCTGTTAGGTAGCTCCGTTTTGGTTTTAGAAGCAGACAGTTCTCCTTACAGCATATACTCCCATTCACTGAGAAATGTCCAAACGCAGCTCTTACCAGAAACGTGTTTCTAACTCCTGAATCTAAAGGGAGATTTAACTCACTTAGCTGAACAAACGCACAGCAGAGCAGATTGAAGGATACGTTTCTTCTGTGTTTTAGGCAGAGTTTTACTGCTATTTCGTTATATGCCGGAATAGTGCTGGAAATGCCTGTTTTGAGATCTCTCCACAGAAAGCGTTTCCAGACTTCCCCTTCAACAAACGAGTTTAACTCTGTAAGTTGAATGCACACATTGAAGACCGTTCTGTTAGGTAGCTCCGTTTTGGTTTTAGAAGCAGACAGTTCTCCTTACAGCATATACTCCCATTCACTGAGAAATGTCCAAACGCAGCTCTTACCAGAAACGTGTTTCTAACTCCTGAATCTAAAGGGAGATTTAACTCACTTAGCTGAACAAACGCACAGCAGAGCAGATTGAAGGATACGTTTCTTCTGTGTTTTAGGCAGAGTTTTACTGCTATTTCGTTATATGCGGGAATAGTGCTGGAAATGCCTGGAAATGCCTGTTTTGAGATCTCTCCACAGAAAGCGTTTCCAGACTTCCCCTTCAACACACGAGTTTAACTCTGTAAGTTGAATGCACACATTGAAGACCGTTCTGTTAGGTAGCTCCGTTTTGGTTTTAGAAGCAGACAGTTCTCCTTACAGCATATACTCCCATTCACTGAGAAATGTCCAAACGCAGCTCTTACCAGAAACGTGTTTCTAACTCCTGAATCTAAAGGGAGATTTAACTCACTTAGCTGAACAAACGCACAGCAGAGCAGATTGAAGGATACGTTTCTTCTGTGTTTTAGGCAGAGTTTTACTGCTATTTCGTTATATGCGGGAATAGTGCTGGAAATGCCTGGAAATGCCTGTTTTGAGATCTCTCCACAGAAAGCGTTTCCAGACTTCCCCTTCAACACACGAGTTTAACTCTGTAAGTTGAATGCACACATTGAAGACCGTTCTGTTAGGTAGCTCCGTTTTGGTTTTAGAAGCAGACAGTTCTCCTTACAGCATATACTCCCATTCACTGAGAAATGTCCAAACGCAGCTCTTACCAGAAACGTGTTTCTAACTCCTGAATCTAAAGGGAGATTTAACTCACTTAGCTGAACAAACGCACAGCAGAGCAGATTGAAGGATACGTTTCTTCTGTGTTTTAGGCAGAGTTTTACTGCTATTTCGTTATATGCGGGAATAGTGCTGGAAATGCCTGGAAATGCCTGTTTTGAGATCTCTCCACAGAAAGCGTTTCCAGACTTCCCCTTCAACACACGAGTTTAACTCTGTAAGTTGAATGCACACATTGAAGACCGTTCTGTTAGGTAGCTCCGTTTTGGTTTTAGAAGCAGACAGTTCTCCTTACAGCATATACTCCCATTCACTGAGAAATGTCCAAACGCAGCTCTTACCAGAAACGTGTTTCTAACTCCTGAATCTAAAGGGAGATTTAACTCACTTAGCTGAACAAACGCACAGCAGAGCAGATTGAAGGATACGTTTCTTCTGTGTTTTAGGCAGAGTTTTACTGCTATTTCGTTATATGCGGGAATAGTGCTGGAAATGCCTGGAAATGCCTGTTTTGAGATCTCTCCACAGAAAGCGTTTCCAGACTTCCCCTTCAACACACGAGTTTAACTCTGTAAGTTGAATGCACACATTGAAGACCGTTCTGTTAGGTAGCTCCGTTTTGGTTTTAGAAGCAGACAGTTCTCCTTACAGCATATACTCCCATTCACTGAGAAATGTCCAAACGCAGCTCTTACCAGAAACGGGTTTCAAACTCCTGAATCTAAAGGGAGATTTAACTCACTTAGCTGCACAAACGCACAGCAGAGAAGATTGAAGGATACGTTTCTTCTGTGTTTTAGGCAGAGTTTTACTGCTATTTCGTTATATGCGGGAATAGTGCTGGAAATGCCTGTTTTGAGATCTCTCCACAGAAAGCGTTTCCAGACTTCCCCTTCAACACACGAGTTTAACTCTGTAAGTTGAATGCACACATTGAAGACCGTTCTGTTAGGTAGCTCCGTTTTGGTTTTAGAAGCAGACAGTTCTCCTTACAGCATATACTCCCATTCAGTGAGAAATGTCCAAACGCAGCTCTTACCAGAAACGTGTTTCTAACTCCTGAATCTAAAGGGAGATTTAACTCACTTAGCTGAACAAACGCACAGCAGAGCAGATTGAAGGATACGTTTCTTCTGTGTTTTAGGCAGAGTTTTACTGCTATTTCGTTATATGCGGGAATAGTGCTGGAAATGCCTGTTTTGAGATCTCTCCACAGAAAGCGTTTCCAGACTTCCCCTTCAACACACGAGTTTAACTCTGTAAGTTGAATGCACACATTGAAGACCGTTCTGTTATGTAGCTCCGTTTTGGTTTTAGAAGCAGACAGTTCTCCTTACAGCATATACTCCCATTCACTGAGAAATGTCCAAACGCAGCTCTTACCAGAAACGTGTTTGTAACTCCTGAATCTAAAGGGAGATTTAACTCACTTAGCTGAACAAACGCACAGCAGAGCAGATTGAAGGATACGTTTCTTCTGTGTTTTAGGCAGAGTTTTACTGCTATTTCGTTATATGCGGGAATAGAGCTGGAAATGCCTGGAAATGCCTGTTTTGAGATCTCTCCACAGAAAGCGTTTCCAGACTTCCCCTTCAACACACGAGTTTAACTCTGTAAGTTGAATGCACACATTGAAGACCGTTCTGTTAGGTAGCTCCGTTTTGGTTTTAGAAGCAGACAGTTCTCCTTACAGCATATACTCCCATTCACTGAGAAATGTCCAAACGCAGCTCTTACCAGAAACGTGTTTCTAACTCCTGAATCTAAAGGGAGATTTAACTCACTTAGCTGAACAAACGCACAGCAGAGCAGATTGAAGGATACGTTTCTTCTGTGTTTTAGGCAGAGTTTTACTGCTATTTCGTTATATGCGGGAATAGTGCTGGAAATGCCTGTTTTGAGATCTCTCCACAGAAAGCGTTTCCAGACTTCCCCTTCAACAAACAAGTTTAACTCTATAAGTTGAATGCACACATTGAAGACCGTTCTGTTAGGTAGCTCCGTTTTGGTTTTAGAAGCAGACAGTTCTCCTTACAGCATATACTCCCATTCACTGAGAAATGTCCAAATGCAGCTCTTACCAGAAACGTGTTTCTAACTCCTGAATCTAAAGGGAGATTTAACTCTCTTAGCTGAACAAACGCACAGCAGAGCAGATTGAAGGATACGTTTCTTCTGTGTTTTAGGCAGAGTTTTACTGCTATTTCGTTATATGCGGGAATAGTGCTGGAAATGCCTGGAAATGCCTGTTTTGAGATCTCTCCACAGAAAGCGTTTCCAGACTTCCCCTTCAACACACGAGTTTAACTCTGTAAGTTGAATGCACACATTGAAGACCGTTCTGTTAGGTAGCTCCGTTTTGGTTTTAGAAGCAGACAGTTCTCCTTACAGCATATACTCCCATTCACTGAGAAATGTCCAAACGCAGCTCTTACCAGAAACGTGTTTCTAACTCCTGAATCTAAAGGGAGATTTAACTCACTTAGCTGAACAAACGCACAGCAGAGCAGATTGAAGGATACGTTTCTTCTGTGTTTTAGGCAGAGTTTTACTGCTATTTCGTTATATGCGGGAATAGTGCTGGAAATGCCTGGAAATGCCTGTTTTGAGATCTCTCCACAGAAAGCGTTTCCAGACTTCCCCTTCAACACACGAGTTTAACTCTGTAAGTTGAATGCACACATTGAAGACCGTTCTGTTAGGTAGCTCCGTTTTGGTTTTAGAAGCAGACAGTTCTCCTTACAGCATATACTCCCATTCACTGAGAAATGTCCAAACGCAGCTCTTACCAGAAACGTGTTTCTAACTCCTGAATCTAAAGGGAGATTAAACTCACTTAGCTGAACAAACGCACAGCAGAGCAGATTGAAGGATACGTTTCTTCTGTGTTTTAGGCAGAGTTTTACTGCTATTTCGTTATATGCGGGAATAGTGCTGGAAATGCCTGGAAATGCCTGTTTTGAGATCTCTCCACAGAAAGCGTTTCCAGACTTCCCCTTCAACACACGAGTTTAACTCTGTAAGTTGAATGCACACATTGAAGACCGTTCTGTTAGGTAGCTCCGTTTTGGTTTTAGAAGCAGACAGTTCTCCTTACAGCATATACTCCCATTCACTGAGAAATGTCCAAACGCAGCTCTTACCAGAAACGTGTTTCTAACTCCTGAATCTAAAGGGAGATTTAACTCACTTAGCTGAACAAACGCACAGCAGAGCAGATTGAAGGATACGTTTCTTCTGTGTTTTAGGCAGAGTTTTACTGCTATTTCGTTATATGCGGGAATAGTGCTGGAAATGCCTGGAAATGCCTGTTTTGAGATCTCTCCACAGAAAGCGTTTCCAGACTTCCCCTTCAACACACGAGTTTAACTCTGTAAGTTGAATGCACACATTGAAGACCGTTCTGTTAGGTAGCTCCGTTTTGGTTTTAGAAGCAGACAGTTCTCCTTACAGCATATACTCCCATTCACTGAGAAATGTCCAAACGCAGCTCTTACCAGAAACGTGTTTCTAACTCCTGAATCTAAAGGGAGATTTAACTCACTTAGCTGAACAAACGCACAGCAGAGCAGATTGAAGGATACGTTTCTTCTGTGTTTTAGGCAGAGTTTTACTGCTATTTCGTTATATGCGGGAATAGTGCTGGAAATGCCTGGAAATGCCTGTTTTGAGATCACTCCACAGAAAGCGTTTCCAGACTTCCCCTTCAACACACGAGTTTAACTCTGTAAGTTGAATGCACACATTGAAGACCGTTCTGTTAGGTAGCTCCGTTTTGGTTTTAGAAGCAGACAGTTCTCCTTACAGCATATACTCCCATTCACTGAGAAATGTCCAAACGCAGCTCTTACCAGAAACGGGTTTCAAACTCCTGAATCTAAAGGGAGATTTAACTCACTTAGCTGCACAAACGCACAGCAGAGAAGATTGAAGGATACGTTTCTTCTGTGTTTTAGGCAGAGTTTTACTGCTATTTCGTTATATGCGGGAATAGTGCTGGAAATGCCTGTTTTGAGATCTCTCCACAGAAAGCGTTTCCAGACTTCCCCTTCAACACACGAGTTTAACACTGTAAGTTGAATGCACACATTGAAGACCGTTCTGTTAGGTAGCTCCGTTTTGGTTTTAGAAGCAGACAGTTCTCCTTACAGCATATACTCCCATTCACTGAGAAATGTCCAAACGCAGCTCTTACCAGAAACGTGTTTCTAACTCCTGAATCTAAAGGGAGATTTAACTCACTTAGCTGAACAAACGCACAGCAGAGCAGATTGAAGGATACGTTTCTTCTGTGTTTTAGGCAGAGTTTTACTGCTATTTCGTTATATGCGGGAATAGTGCTGGAAATGCCTGTTTTGAGATCTCTCCACAGAAAGCGTTTCCAGACTTCCCCTTCAACACACGAGTTTAACTCTGTAAGTTGAATGCACACATTGAAGACCGTTCTGTTAGGTAGCTCCGTTTTGGTTTTAGAAGCAGACAGTTCTCCTTACAGCATATACTCCCATTCACTGAGAAATGTCCAAACGCAGCTCTTACCAGAAACGTGTTTCTAACTCCTGAATCTAAAGGGAGATTTAACTCACTTAGCTGAACAAACGCACAGCAGAGCAGATTGAAGGATACGTTTCTTCTGTGTTTTAGGCAGAGTTTTACTGCTATTTCGTTATATGCCGGAATAGTGCTGGAAATGCCTGTTTTGAGATCTCTCCACAGAAAGCGTTTCCAGACTTCCCCTTCAACAAACGAGTTTAACTCTGTAAGTTGAATGCACACATTGAAGACCGTTCTGTTAGGTAGCTCCATTTTGGTTTTAGAAGCAGACAGTTCTCCTTACAGCATATACTCCCATTCACTGAGAAATGTCCAAATGCAGCTCTTACCAGAAACGTGTTTCTAACTCCTGAATCTAAAGGGAGATTTAACTCACTTAGCTGAACAAACGCACAGCAGAGCAGATTGAAGGATACGTTTCTTCTGTGTTTTAGGCAGAGTTTTACTGCTATTTCGTTATATGCGGGAATAGTGCTGGAAATGCCTGGAAATGCCTGTTTTGAGATCTCTCCACAGAAAGCGTTTCCAGACTTCCCCTTCAACACACGAGTTTAACTCTGTAAGTTGAATGCACACATTGAAGACCGTTCTGTTAGGTAGCTCCGTTTTGGTTTTAGAAGCAGAGAGTTCTCCTTACAGCATATACTCCCATTCACTGAGAAATGTCCAAACGCAGCTCTTACCAGAAACGTGTTTCTAACTCCTGAATCTAAAGGGAGATTTAACTCACTTAGCTGAACAAACGCACAGCAGAGCAGATTGAAGGATACGTTTCTTCTGTGTTTTAGGCAGAGTTTTACTGCTATTTCGTTATATGCGGGAATAGTGCTGGAAATGCCTGGAAATGCCTGTTTTGAGATCTCTCCACAGAAAGCGTTTCCAGACTTCCCCTTCAACACACGAGTTTAACTCTGTAAGTTGAATGCACACATTGAAGACCGTTCTGTTAGGTAGCTCCGTTTTGGTTTTAGAAGCAGACAGTTCTCCTTACAGCATATACTCCCATTCACTGAGAAATGTCCAAACGCAGCTCTTACCAGAAACGTGTTTCTAACTCCTGAATCTAAAGGGAGATTTAGCTCACTTAGCTGAACAAACGCACAGCAGAGCAGATTGAAGGATACGTTTCTTCTGTGTTTTAGGCAGAGTTTTACTGCTATTTCGTTATATGCGGGAATAGTGCTGGAAATGCCTGGAAATGCCTGTTTTGAGATCTCTCCAGAGAAAGCGTTTCCAGACTTCCCCTTCAACACACGAGTTTAACTCTGTAAGTTGAATGCACACATTGAAGACCGTTCTGTTAGGTAGCTCCGTTTTGGTTTTAGAAGCAGACAGTTCTCCTTACAGCATATACTCCCATTCACTGAGAAATGTCCAAACGCAGCTCTTACCAGAAACGTGTTTCTAACTCCTGAATCTAAAGGGAGATTTAACTCACTTAGCTGAACAAACGCACAGCAGAGCAGATTGAAGGATACGTTTCTTCTGTGTTTTAGGCAGAGTTTTACTGCTATTTCGTTATATGCGGGAATAGTGCTGGAAATGCCTGGAAATGCCTGTTTTGAGATCTCTCCACAGAAAGCGTTTCCAGACTTCCCCTTCAACACACGAGTTTAACTCTGTAAGTTGAATGCACACATTGAAGACCGTTCTGTTAGGTAGCTCCGTTTTGGTTTTAGAAGCAGACAGTTCTCCTTACAGCATATACTCCCATTCACTGAGAAATGTCCAAACGCAGCTCTTACCAGAAACGGGTTTCAAACTCCTGAATCTAAAGGGAGATTTAACTCACTTAGCTGCACAAACGCACAGCAGAGAAGATTGAAGGATACGTTTCTTCTGTGTTTTAGGCAGAGTTTTACTGCTATTTCGTTATATGCGGGAATAGTGCTGGAAATGCCTGTTTTGAGATCTCTCCACAGAAAGCGTTTCCAGACTTCCCCTTCAACACACGAGTTTATCTCTGTAAGTTGAATGCACACATTGAAGACCGTTCTGTTAGGTAGCTCCGTTTTGGTTTTAGAAGCAGACAGTTCTCCTTACAGCATATACTCCCATTCACTGAGAAATGTCCAAACGCAGCTCTTACCAGAAACGTGTTTCTAACTCCTGAATCTAAAGGGAGATTTAACTCACTTAGCTGAACAAACGCACAGCAGAGCAGATTGAAGGATACGTTTCTTCTGTGTTTTAGGCAGAGTTTTACTGCTATTTCGTTATATGCGGGAATAGTGCTGGAAATGCCTGTTTTGAGATCTCTCCACAGAAAGCGTTTCCAGACTTCCCCTTCAACACACGAGTTTAACTCTGTAAGTTGAATGCACACATTGAAGACCGTTCTGTTATGTAGCTCCGTTTTGGTTTTAGAAGCAGACAGTTCTCCTTACAGCATATACTCCCATTCACTGAGAAATGTCCAAACGCAGCTCTTACCAGAAACGTGTTTCTAACTCCTGAATCTAAAGGGAGATTTAACTCACTTAGCTGAACAAACGCACAGCAGAGCAGATTGAAGGATACGTTTCTTCTGTGTTTTAGGCAGAGTTTTACTGCTATTTCGTTATATGCGGGAATAGTGCTGGAAATGCCTGTTTTGAGATCTCTCCACAGAAAGCGTTTCCAGACTTCCCCTTCAACACACGAGTTTAACTCTGTAAGTTGAATGCACACATTGAAGACCGTTCTGTTAGGTAGCTCCGTTTTGGTTTTAGAAGCAGACAGTTCTCCTTACAGCATATACTCCCATTCACTGAGAAATGTCCAAACGCAGCTCTTACCAGAAACGTGTTTCTAACTCCTGAATCTAAAGGGAGATTTAACTCACTTAGCTGAACAAACGCACAGCAGAGCAGATTGAAGGATACGTTTCTTCTGTGTTTTAGGCAGAGTTTTACTGCTATTTCGTTATATGCCGGAATAGTGCTGGAAATGCCTGTTTTGAGATCTCTCCACAGAAAGCGTTTCCAGACTTCCCCTTCAACAAACGAGTTTAACTCTGTAAGTTGAATGCACACATTGAAGACCGTTCTGTTAGGTAGCTCCGTTTTGGTTTTAGAAGCAGACAGTTCTCCTTACAGCATATACTCCCATTCACTGAGAAATGTCCAAATGCAGCTCTTACCAGAAACGTGTTTCTAACTCCTGAATCTAAAGGGAGATTTAACTCACTTAGCTGAACAAACGCACAGCAGAGCAGATTGAAGGATACGTTTCTTCTGTGTTTTAGGCAGAGTTTTACTGCTATTTCGTTATATGCGGGAATAGTGCTGGAAATGCCTGGAAATGCCTGTTTTGAGATCTCTCCACAGAAAGCGTTTCCAGACTTCCCCTTCAACACACGAGTTTAACTCTGTAAGTTGAATGCACACATTGAAGACCGTTCTGTTAGGTAGCTCCGTTTTGGTTTTAGAAGCAGACAGTTCTCCTTACAGCATATACTCCCATTCACTGAGAAATGTCCAAACGCAGCTCTTACCAGAAACGTGTTTCTAACTCCTGAATCTAAAGGGAGATTTAACTCACTTAGCTGAACAAACGCACAGCAGAGCAGATTGAAGGATACGTTTCTTCTGTGTTTTAGGCAGAGTTTTACTGCTATTTCGTTATATGCGGGAATAGTGCTGGAAATGCCTGGAAATGCCTGTTTTGAGATCTCTCCACAGAAAGCGTTTCCAGACTTCCCCTTCAACACACGAGTTTAACTCTGTAAGTTGAATGCACACATTGAAGACCGTTCTGTTAGGTAGCTCCGTTTTGGTTTTAGAAGCAGACAGTTCTCCTTACAGCATATACTCCCATTCACTGAGAAATGTCCAAACGCAGCTCTTACCAGAAACGTGTTTCTAACTCCTGAATCTAAAGGGAGATTTAACTCACTTAGCTGAACAAACGCACAGCAGAGCAGATTGAAGGATACGTTTCTTCTGTGTTTTAGGCAGAGTTTTACTGCTATTTCGTTATATGCGGGAATAGTGCTGGAAATGCCTGGAAATGCCTGTTTTGAGATCTCTCCACAGAAAGCGTTTCCAGACTTCCCCTTCAACACACGAGTTTAACTCTGTAAGTTGAATGCACACATTGAAGACCGTTCTGTTAGGTAGCTCCGTTTTGGTTTTAGAAGCAGACAGTTCTCCTTACAGCATATACTCCCATTCACTGAGAAATGTCCAAACGCAGCTCTTACCAGAAACGTGTTTCTAACTCCTGAATCTAAAGGGAGATTTAACTCACTTAGCTGAACAAACGCACAGCAGAGCAGATTGAAGGATACGTTTCTTCTGTGTTTTAGGCAGAGTTTTACTGCTATTTCGTTATATGCGGGAATAGTGCTGGAAATGCCTGGAAATGCCTGTTTTGAGATCTCTCCACAGAAAGCGTTTCCAGACTTCCCCTTCAACACACGAGTTTAACTCTGTAAGTTGAATGCACACATTGAAGACCGTTCTGTTAGGTAGCTCCGTTTTGGTTTTAGAAGCAGACAGTTCTCCTTACAGCATATACTCCCATTCACTGAGAAATGTCCAAACGCAGCTCTTACCAGAAACGGGTTTCAAACTCCTGAATCTAAAGGGAGATTTAACTCACTTAGCTGCACAAACGCACAGCAGAGAAGATTGAAGGATACGTTTCTTCTGTGTTTTAGGCAGAGTTTTACTGCTATTTCGTTATATGCGGGAATAGTGCTGGAAATGCCTGTTTTGAGATCTCTCCACAGAAAGCGTTTCCAGACTTCCCCTTCAACACACGAGTTTAACTCTGTAAGTTGAATGCACACATTGAAGACCGTTCTGTTAGGTAGCTCCGTTTTGGTTTTAGAAGCAGACAGTTCTCCTTACAGCATATACTCCCATTCAGTGAGAAATGTCCAAACGCAGCTCTTACCAGAAACGTGTTTCTAACTCCTGAATCTAAAGGGAGATTTAACTCACTTAGCTGAACAAACGCACAGCAGAGCAGATTGAAGGATACGTTTCTTCTGTGTTTTAGGCAGAGTTTTACTGCTATTTCGTTATATGCGGGAATAGTGCTGGAAATGCCTGTTTTGAGATCTCTCCACAGAAAGCGTTTCCAGACTTCCCCTTCAACACACGAGTTTAACTCTGTAAGTTGAATGCACACATTGAAGACCGTTCTGTTATGTAGCTCCGTTTTGGTTTTAGAAGCAGACAGTTCTCCTTACAGCATATACTCCCATTCACTGAGAAATGTCCAAACGCAGCTCTTACCAGAAACGTGTTTGTAACTCCTGAATCTAAAGGGAGATTTAACTCACTTAGCTGAACAAACGCACAGCAGAGCAGATTGAAGGATACGTTTCTTCTGTGTTTTAGGCAGAGTTTTACTGCTATTTCGTTATATGCGGGAATAGAGCTGGAAATGCCTGGAAATGCCTGTTTTGAGATCTCTCCACAGAAAGCGTTTCCAGACTTCCCCTTCAACACACGAGTTTAACTCTGTAAGTTGAATGCACACATTGAAGACCGTTCTGTTAGGTAGCTCCGTTTTGGTTTTAGAAGCAGACAGTTCTCCTTACAGCATATACTCCCATTCACTGAGAAATGTCCAAACGCAGCTCTTACCAGAAACGTGTTTCTAACTCCTGAATCTAAAGGGAGATTTAACTCACTTAGCTGAACAAACGCACAGCAGAGCAGTTTGAAGGATACGTTTCTTCTGTGTTTTAGGCAGAGTTTTACTGCTATTTCGTTATATGCGGGAATAGTGCTGGAAATGCCTGTTTTGAGATCTCTCCACAGAAAGCGTTTCCAGACTTCCCCTTCAACAAACAAGTTTAACTCTATAAGTTGAATGCACACATTGAAGACCGTTCTGTTAGGTAGCTCCGTTTTGGTTTTAGAAGCAGACAGTTCTCCTTACAGCATATACTCCCATTCACTGAGAAATGTCCAAATGCAGCTCTTACCAGAAACGTGTTTCTAACTCCTGAATCTAAAGGGAGATTTAACTCTCTTAGCTGAACAAACGCACAGCAGAGCAGATTGAAGGATACGTTTCTTCTGTGTTTTAGGCAGAGTTTTACTGCTATTTCGTTATATGCGGGAATAGTGCTGGAAATGCCTGGAAATGCCTGTTTTGAGATCTCTCCACAGAAAGCGTTTCCAGACTTCCCCTTCAACACACGAGTTTAACTCTGTAAGTTGAATGCACACATTGAAGACCGTTCTGTTAGGTAGCTCCGTTTTGGTTTTAGAAGCAGACAGTTCTCCTTACAGCATATACTCCCATTCACTGAGAAATGTCCAAACGCAGCTCTTACCAGAAACGTGTTTCTAACTCCTGAATCTAAAGGGAGATTTAACTCACTTAGCTGAACAAACGCACAGCAGAGCAGATTGAAGGATACGTTTCTTCTGTGTTTTAGGCAGAGTTTTACTGCTATTTCGTTATATGCGGGAATAGTGCTGGAAATGCCTGGAAATGCCTGTTTTGAGATCTCTCCACAGAAAGCGTTTCCAGACTTCCCCTTCAACACACGAGTTTAACTCTGTAAGTTGAATGCACACATTGAAGACCGTTCTGTTAGGTAGCTCCGTTTTGGTTTTAGAAGCAGACAGTTCTCCTTACAGCATATACTCCCATTCACTGAGAAATGTCCAAACGCAGCTCTTACCAGAAACGTGTTTCTAACTCCTGAATCTAAAGGGAGATTAAACTCACTTAGCTGAACAAACGCACAGCAGAGCAGATTGAAGGATACGTTTCTTCTGTGTTTTAGGCAGAGTTTTACTGCTATTTCGTTATATGCGGGAATAGTGCTGGAAATGCCTGGAAATGCCTGTTTTGAGATCTCTCCACAGAAAGCGTTTCCAGACTTCCCCTTCAACACACGAGTTTAACTCTGTAAGTTGAATGCACACATTGAAGACCGTTCTGTTAGGTAGCTCCGTTTTGGTTTTAGAAGCAGACAGTTCTCCTTACAGCATATACTCCCATTCACTGAGAAATGTCCAAACGCAGCTCTTACCAGAAACGTGTTTCTAACTCCTGAATCTAAAGGGAGATTTAACTCACTTAGCTGAACAAACGCACAGCAGAGCAGATTGAAGGATACGTTTCTTCTGTGTTTTAGGCAGAGTTTTACTGCTATTTCGTTATATGCGGGAATAGTGCTGGAAATGCCTGGAAATGCCTGTTTTGAGATCTCTCCACAGAAAGCGTTTCCAGACTTCCCCTTCAACACACGAGTTTAACTCTGTAAGTTGAATGCACACATTGAAGACCGTTCTGTTAGGTAGCTCCGTTTTGGTTTTAGAAGCAGACAGTTCTCCTTACAGCATATACTCCCATTCACTGAGAAATGTCCAAACGCAGCTCTTACCAGAAACGTGTTTCTAACTCCTGAATCTAAAGGGAGATTTAACTCACTTAGCTGAACAAACGCACAGCAGAGCAGATTGAAGGATACGTTTCTTCTGTGTTTTAGGCAGAGTTTTACTGCTATTTCGTTATATGCGGGAATAGTGCTGGAAATGCCTGGAAATGCCTGTTTTGAGATCACTCCACAGAAAGCGTTTCCAGACTTCCCCTTCAACACACGAGTTTAACTCTGTAAGTTGAATGCACACATTGAAGACCGTTCTGTTAGGTAGCTCCGTTTTGGTTTTAGAAGCAGACAGTTCTCCTTACAGCATATACTCCCATTCACTGAGAAATGTCCAAACGCAGCTCTTACCAGAAACGGGTTTCAAACTCCTGAATCTAAAGGGAGATTTAACTCACTTAGCTGCACAAACGCACAGCAGAGAAGATTGAAGGATACGTTTCTTCTGTGTTTTAGGCAGAGTTTTACTGCTATTTCGTTATATGCGGGAATAGTGCTGGAAATGCCTGTTTTGAGATCTCTCCACAGAAAGCGTTTCCAGACTTCCCCTTCAACACACGAGTTTAACTCTGTAAGTTGAATGCACACATTGAAGACCGTTCTGTTAGGTAGCTCCGTTTTGGTTTTAGAAGCAGACAGTTCTCCTTACAGCATATACTCCCATTCACTGAGAAATGTCCAAACGCAGCTCTTACCAGAAACGTGTTTCTAACTCCTGAATCTAAAGGGAGATTTAACTCACTTAGCTGAACAAACGCACAGCAGAGCAGATTGAAGGATACGTTTCTTCTGTGTTTTAGGCAGAGTTTTACTGCTATTTCGTTATATGCGGGAATAGTGCTGGAAATGCCTGTTTTGAGATCTCTCCACAGAAAGCGTTTCCAGACTTCCCCTTCAACACACGAGTTTAACTCTGTAAGTTGAATGCACACATTGAAGACCGTTCTGTTAGGTAGCTCCGTTTTGGTTTTAGAAGCAGACAGTTCTCCTTACAGCATATACTCCCATTCACTGAGAAATGTCCAAACGCAGCTCTTACCAGAAACGTGTTTCTAACTCCTGAATCTAAAGGGAGATTTAACTCACTTAGCTGAACAAACGCACAGCAGAGCAGATTGAAGGATACGTTTCTTCTGTGTTTTAGGCAGAGTTTTACTGCTATTTCGTTATATGCGGGAATAGTGCTGGAAATGCCTGTTTTGAGATCTCTCCACAGAAAGCGTTTCCAGACTTCCCCTTCAACACACGAGTTTAACTCTGTAAGTTGAATGCACACATTGAAGACCGTTCTGTTAGGTAGCTCCGTTTTGGTTTTAGAAGCAGACAGTTCTCCTTACAGCATATACTCCCATTCACTGAGAAATGTCCAAACGCAGCTCTTACCAGAAACGTGTTTCTAACTCCTGAATCTAAAGGGAGATTTAACTCACTTAGCTGAACAAACGCACAGCAGAGCAGATTGAAGGATACGTTTCTTCTGTGTTTTAGGCAGAGTTTTACTGCTATTTCGTTATATGCGGGAATAGTGCTGGAAATGCCTGGAAATGCCTGTTTTGAGATCTCTCCACAGAAAGCGTTTCCAGACTTCCCCTTCAACACACGAGTTTAACTCTGTAAGTTGAATGCACACATTGAAGACCGTTCTGTTAGGTAGCTCCGTTTTGGTTTTAGAAACAGACAGTTCTCCTTACAGCATATACTCCCATTCACTGAGAAATGTCCAAACGCAGCTCTTACCAGAAACGTGTTTCTAACTCCTGAATCTAAAGGGAGATTTAACTCACTTAGCTGAACAAACGCACAGCAGAGAAGATTGAAGGATACGTTTCTTCTGTGTTTTAGGCAGAGTTTTACTGCTATTTCGTTATATGCGGGAATAGTGCTGGAAATGCCTGGAAATGCCTGTTTTGAGATCTCTCCACAGAAAGCGTTTCCAGACTTCCCCTTCAACACACGAGTTTAACTCTGTAAGTTGAATGCACACATTGAAGGCCGTTCTGTTAGGTAGCTCCGTTTTGGTTTTAGAAGCAGACAGTTCTCCTTACAGCGTATACTCCCATTCACTGAGAAATGTCCAAACGCAGCTCTTACCAGAAACGTGTTTCTAACTCCTGAATCTAAAGGGAGATTTAACTCACTTAGCTGAACAAACGCACAGCAGAGCAGATTGAAGGATACGTTTCTTCTGTGTTTTAGGCAGAGTTTTACTGCTATTTCGTTATATGCGGGAATAGTGCTGGAAATGCCTGGAAATGCCTGTTTTGAGATCTCTCCACAGAAAGCGTTTCCAGACTTCCCCTTCAACACACGAGTTTAACTCTGTAAGTTGAATGCACACATTGAAGACCGTTCTGTTAGGTAGCTCCGTTTTGGTTTTAGAAGCAGACAGTTCTCCTTACAGCATATACTCCCATTCACTGAGAAATGTCCAAACGCAGCTCTTACCAGAAACGTGTTTCTAACTCCTGAATCTAAAGGGAGATTTAACTCACTTAGCTGAACAAACGCACAGCAGAGCAGATTGAAGGATACGTTTCTTCTGTGTTTTAGGCAGAGTTTTACTGCTATTTCGTTATATGCGGGAATAGTGCTGGAAATGCCTGTTTTGAGATCTCTCCACAGAAAGCGTTTCCAGACTTCCCCTTCAACACACGAGTTTAACTCTGTAAGTTGAATGCACACATTGAAGACCGTTCTGTTAGGTAGCTCCGTTTTGGTTTTAGAAGCAGACAGTTCTCCTTACAGCATATACTCCCATTCACTGAGAAATGTCCAAACGCAGCTCTTACCAGAAACGTGTTTCTAACTCCTGAATCTAAAGGGAGATTTAACTCACTTAGCTGAACAAACGCACAGCAGAGCAGATTGAAGGATACGTTTCTTCTGTGTTTTAGGCAGAGTTTTACTGCTATTTCGTTATATGCGGGAATAGAGCTGGAAATGCCTGGAAATGCCTGTTTTGAGATCTCTCCACAGAAAGCGTTTCCAGACTTCCCCTTCAACACACGAGTTTAACTCTGTAAGTTGAATGCACACATTGAAGACCGTTCTGTTAGGTAGCTCCGTTTTGGTTTTAGAAGCAGACAGTTCTCCTTACAGCATATACTCCCATTCACTGAGAAATGTCCAAACGCAGCTCTTACCAGAAACGTGTTTCTAACTCCTGAATCTAAAGGGAGATTTAGCTCACTTAGCTGAACAAACGCACAGCAGAGCAGATTGAAGGATACGTTTCTTCTGTGTTTTAGGCAGAGTTTTACTGCTATTTCGTTATATGCGGGAATAGTGCTGGAAATGCCTGTTTTGAGATCTCTCCACAGAAAGCGTTTCCAGACTTCCCCTTCAACACACGAGTTTAACTCTGTAAGTTGAATGCACACATTGAAGACCGTTCTGTTAGGTAGCTCCGTTTTGGTTTTAGAAGCAGACAGTTCTCCTTACAGCATATACTCCCATTCACTGAGAAATGTCCAAACGCAGCTCTTACCAGAAACGTGTTTCTAACTCCTGAATCTAAAGGGAGATTTAACTCACTTAGCTGAACAAACGCACAGCAGAGCAGATTGAAGGATACGTTTCTTCTGTGTTTTAGGCAGAGTTTTACTGCTATTTCGTTATATGCGGGAATAGTGCTGGAAATGCCTGGAAATGCCTGTTTTGAGATCTCTCCACAGAAAGCGTTTCCAGACTTCCCCTTCAACACACGAGTTTAACTCTGTAAGTTGAATGCACACATTGAAGACCGTTCTGTTAGGTAGCTCCGTTTTGGTTTTAGAAACAGACAGTTCTCCTTACAGCATATACTCCCATTCACTGAGAAATGTCCAAACGCAGCTCTTACCAGAAACGTGTTTCTAACTCCTGAATCTAAAGGGAGATTTAACTCACTTAGCTGAACAAACGCACAGCAGAGAAGATTGAAGGATACGTTTCTTCTGTGTTTTAGGCAGAGTTTTACTGCTATTTCGTTATATGCGGGAATAGTGCTGGAAATGCCTGGAAATGCCTGTTTTGAGATCTCTCCACAGAAAGCGTTTCCAGACTTCCCCTTCAACACACGAGTTTAACTCTGTAAGTTGAATGCACACATTGAAGACCGTTCTGTTAGGTAGCTCCGTTTTGGTTTTAGAAGCAGACAGTTCTCCTTACAGCGTATACTCCCATTCACTGAGAAATGTCCAAACGCAGCTCTTACCAGAAACGTGTTTCTAACTCCTGAATCTAAAGGGAGATTTAACTCACTTAGCTGAACAAACGCACAGCAGAGCAGATTGAAGGATACGTTTCTTCTGTGTTTTAGGCAGAGTTTTACTGCTATTTCGTTATATGCGGGAATAGTGCTGGAAATGCCTGGAAATGCCTGTTTTGAGATCTCTCCACAGAAAACGTTTCCAGACTTCCCCTTCAACACACGAGTTTAACTCTGTAAGTTGAATGCACACATTGAAGACCGTTCTGTTAGGTAGCTCCGTTTTGGTTTTAGAAGCAGACAGTTCTCCTTACAGCATATACTCCCATTCACTGAGAAATGTCCAAACGCAGCTCTTACCAGAAACGTGTTTCTAACTCCTGAATCTAAAGGGAGATTTAACTCACTTAGCTGAACAAACGCACAGCAGAGCAGATTGAAGGATACGTTTCTTCTGTGTTTTAGGCAGAGTTTTACTGCTATTTCGTTATATGCGGGAATAGTGCTGGAAATGCCTGTTTTGAGATCTCTCCACAGAAAGCGTTTCCAGACTTCCCCTTCAACACACGAGTTTAACTCTGTAAGTTGAATGCACACATTGAAGACCGTTCTGTTAGGTAGCTCCGTTTTGGTTTTAGAAGCAGACAGTTCTCCTTACAGCATATACTCCCATTCACTGAGAAATGTCCAAACGCAGCTCTTACCAGAAACGTGTTTCTAACTCCTGAATCTAAAGGGAGATTTAACTCACTTAGCTGAACAAACGCACAGCAGAGCAGATTGAAGGATACGTTTCTTCTGTGTTTTAGGCAGAGTTTTACTGCTATTTCGTTATATGCGGGAATAGTGCTGGAAATGCCTGTTTTGAGATCTCTCCACAGAAAGCGTTTCCAGACTTCCCCTTCAACACACGAGTTTAACTCTGTAAGTTGAATGCACACATTGAAGACCGTTCTGTTAGGTAGCTCCGTTTTGGTTTTAGAAGCAGACAGTTCTCCTTACAGCATATACTCCCATTCACTGAGAAATGTCCAAACGCAGCTCTTACCAGAAACGTGTTTCTAACTCCTGAATCTAAAGGGAGATTTAACTCACTTAGCTGAACAAACGCACAGCAGAGCAGATTGAAGGATACGTTTCTTCTGTGTTTTAGGCAGAGTTTTACTGCTATTTCGTTATATGCGGGAATAGTGCTGGAAATGCCTGGAAATGCCTGTTTTGAGATCTCTCCACAGAAAGCGTTTCCAGACTTCCCCTTCAACACACGAGTTTAACTCTGTAAGTTGAATGCACACATTGAAGACCGTTCTGTTAGGTAGCTCCGTTTTGGTTTTAGAAACAGACAGTTCTCCTTACAGCATATACTCCCATTCACTGAGAAATGTCCAAACGCAGCTCTTACCAGAAACGTGTTTCTAACTCCTGAATCTAAAGGGAGATTTAACTCACTTAGCTGAACAAACGCACAGCAGAGCAGATTGAAGGATACGTTTCTTCTGTGTTTTAGGCAGAGTTTTACTGCTATTTCGTTATATGCGGGAATAGTGCTGGAAATGCCTGTTTTGAGATCTCTCCACAGAAAGCGTTTCCAGACTTCCCCTTCAACACACGAGTTTAACTCTGTAAGTTGAATGCACACATTGAAGACCGTTCTGTTAGGTAGCTCCGTTTTGGTTTTAGAAGCAGACAGTTCTCCTTACAGCATATACTCCCATTCACTGAGAAATGTCCAAACGCAGCTCTTACCAGAAACGTGTTTCTAACTCCTGAATCTAAAGGGAGATTTAACTCACTTAGCTGAACAAACGCACAGCAGAGCAGATTGAAGGATACGTTTCTTCTGTGTTTTAGGCAGAGTTTTACTGCTATTTCGTTATATGCGGGAATAGTTCTGGAAATGCCTGTTTTGAGATCTCTCCACAGAAAGCGTTTCCAGACTTCCCCTTCAACACACGAGTTTAACTCTGTAAGTTGAATGCACACATTGAAGACCGTTCTGTTAGGTAGCTCCGTTTTGGTTTTAGAAGCAGACAGTTCTCCTTACAGCATATACTCCCATTCACTGAGAAATGTCCAAACGCAGCCCTTACCAGAAACGTGTTTCTAACTCCTGAATCTAAAGGGAGATTTAACTCACTTAGCTGAACAAACGCACAGCAGAGCAGATTGAAGGATACGTTTCTTCTGTGTTTTAGGCAGAGTTTTACTGCTATTTCGTTATATGCGGGAATAGTGCTGGAAATGCCTGGAAATGCCTGTTTTGAGATCTCTCCACAGAAAGCGTTTCCAGACTTCCCCTTCAACACACGAGTTTAACTCTGTAAGTTGAATGCACACATTGAAGACCGTTCTGTTAGGTAGCTCCGTTTTGGTTTTAGAAACAGACAGTTCTCCTTACAGCATATACTCCCATTCACTGAGAAATGTCCAAACGCAGCTCTTACCAGAAACGTGTTTCTAACTCCTGAATCTAAAGGGAGATTTAACTCACTTAGCTGAACAAACGCACAGCAGAGCAGATTGAAGGATACGTTTCTTCTGTGTTTTAGGCAGAGTTTTACTGCTATTTCGTTATATGCGGGAATAGTGCTGGAAATGCCTGGAAATGCCTGTTTTGAGATCTCTCCACAGAAAGCGTTTCCAGACTTCCCGTTAAACACACGAGTTTACCTCTGTAAGTTGAATGCACACATTGAAGACCGTTCTGTTAGGTAGCTCCGTTTTGGTTTTAGAAGCAGACAGTTCTCCTTACAGCATATACTCCCATTCACTGAGAAATGTCCAAACGCAGCTCTTACCAGAAACGTGTTTCTAACTCCTGAATCTAAAGGGAGATTTAACTCACTTAGCTGAACAAACGCACAGCAGAGAAGATTGAAGGATACGTTTCTTCTGTGTTTTAGGCAGAGTTTTACTGCTATTTCGTTATATGCGGGAATAGTGCTGGAAATGCCTGGAAATGCCTGTTTTGAGATCTCTCCACAGAAAGCGTTTCCAGACTTCCCCTCAACACACGAGTTTAACTCTGTAAGTTGAATGCACACATTGAAGACCGTTCTGTTAGGTAGCTCCGTTTTGGTTTTAGAAGCAGACAGTTCTCCTTACAGCATATACTCCCATTCACTGAGAAATGTCCAAACGCAGCTCTTTCCAGAAACGTGTTTCTAACTCCTGAATCTAAAGGGAGATTTAACTCACTTAGCTGAACAAACGCACAGCAGAGAAGATTGAAGGATACGTTTCTTCTGTGTTTTAGGCAGAGTTTTACTGCTATTTCGTTATATGCGGGAATAGTGCTGGAAATGCCTGGAAATGCCTGTTTTGAGATCTCTCCACAGAAAGCGTTTCCAGACTTCCCCTTCAACACACGAGTTTAACTCTGTAAGTTGAATGCACACATTGAAGACCGTTCTGTTAGGTAGCTCCGTTTTGGTTTTAGAAGCAGACAGTTCTCCTTACAGCATATACTCCCATTCACTGAGAAATGTCCAAACGCAGCTCTTACCAGAAACGTGTTTCTAACTCCTGAATCTAAAGGGAGATTTAACTCACTTAGCTGAACAAACGCACAGCAGAGCAGATTGAAGGATACGTTTCTTCTGTGTTTTAGGCAGAGTTTTACTGCTATTTCGTTATATGCGGGAATAGTGCTGGAAATGCCTGGAAATGCCTGTTTTGAGATCTCTCCACAGAAAGCGTTTCCAGACTTCCCCTTCAACACACGAGTTTAACTCTGTAAGTTGAATGCACACATTGAAGACCGTTCTGTTAGGTAGCTCCGTTTTGGTTTTAGAAGCAGACAGTTCTCCTTACAGCATATACTCCCATTCACTGAGAAATGTCCAAACGCAGCTCTTACCAGAAACGTGTTTCTAACTCCTGAATCTAAAGGGAGATTTAACTCACTTAGCTGAACAAACGCACAGCAGAGCAGATTGAAGGATACGTTTCTTCTGTGTTTTAGGCAGAGTTTTACTGCTATTTCGTTATATGCGGGAATAGTGCTGGAAATGCCTGTTTTGAGATCTCTCCACAGAAAGCGTTTCCAGACTTCCCCTTCAACACACGAGTTTAACTCTGTAAGTTGAATGCACACATTGAAGACCGTTCTGTTATGTAGCTCCGTTTTGGTTTTAGAAGCAGACAGTTCTCCTTACAGCATATACTCCCATTCACTGAGAAATGTCCAAACGCAGCTCTTACCAGAAACGTGTTTCTAACTCCTGAATCTAAAGGGAGATTTAACTCACTTAGCTGAACAAACGCACAGCAGAGCAGATTGAAGGATACGTTTCTTCTGTGTTTTAGGCAGAGTTTTACTGCTATTTCGTTATATGCGGGAATAGAGCTGGAAATGCCTGGAAATGCCTGTTTTGAGATCTCTCCACAGAAAGCGTTTCCAGACTTCCCCTTCAACACACGAGTTTAACTCTGTAAGTTGAATGCACACATTGAAGACCGTTCTGTTAGGTAGCTCCGTTTTGGTTTTAGAAGCAGACAGTTCTCCTTACAGCATATACTCCCATTCACTGAGAAATGTCCAAACGCATCTCTTACCAGAAACGTGTTTCTAACTCCTGAATCTAAAGGGAGATTTAACTCACTTAGCTGAACAAACGCACAGCAGAGCAGATTGAAGGATACGTTTCTTCTGTGTTTTAGGCAGAGTTTTACTGCTATTTCGTTATATGCGGGAATAGTGCTGGAAATGCCTGGAAATGCCTGTTTTGAGATCTCTCCACAGAAAGCGTTTCCAGACTTCCCCTTCAACACACGAGTTTAACTCTGTAAGTTGAATGCACACATTGAAGACCGTTCTGTTAGGTAGCTCCGTTTTGGTTTTAGAAGCAGACAGTTCTCCTTACAGCATATACTCCCATTCACTGAGAAATGTCCAAACGCAGCTCTTACCAGAAACGTGTTTCTAACTCCTGAATCTAAAGGGAGATTTAACTCACTTAGCTGAACAAACGCACAGCAGAGCAGATTGAAGGATACGTTTCTTCTGTGTTTTAGGCAGAGTTTTACTGCTATTTCGTTATATGCGGGAATAGTGCTGGAAATGCCTGTTTTGAGATCTCTCCACAGAAAGCGTTTCCAGACTTCCCCTTCAACACACGAGTTTAACTCTGTAAGTTGAATGCACACATTGAAGACCGTTCTGTTAGGTAGCTCCGTTTTGGTTTTAGAAGCAGACAGTTCTCCTTACAGCATATACTCCCATTCACTGAGAAATGTCCAAACGCAGCTCTTACCAGAAACGTGTTTCTAACTCCTGAATCTAAAGGGAGATTTAACTCACTTAGCTGAACAAACGCACAGCAGAGCAGATTGAAGGATACGTTTCTTCTGTGTTTTAGGCAGAGTTTTACTGCTATTTCGTTATATGCGGGAATAGTGCTGGAAATGCCTGGAAATGCCTGTTTTGAGATCTCTCCACAGAAAGCGTTTCCAGACTTCCCCTTCAACACACGAGTTTAACTCTGTAAGTTGAATGCACACATTGAAGACCGTTCTGTTAGGTAGCTCCGTTTTGGTTTTAGAAGCAGACAGTTCTCCTTACAGCATATACTCCCATTCACTGAGAAATGTCCAAACGCAGCTCTTACCAGAAACGTGTTTCTAACTCCTGAATCTAAAGGGAGATTTAACTCACTTAGCTGAACAAACGCACAGCAGAGCAGATTGAAGGATACGTTTCTTCTGTGTTTTAGGCAGAGTTTTACTGCTATTTCGTTATATGCGGGAATAGTGCTGGAAATGCCTGGAAATGCCTGTTTTGAGATCTCTCCACAGAAAGCGTTTCCAGACTTCCCCTTCAACACACGAGTTTAACTCTGTAAGTTGAATGCACACATTGAAGACCGTTCTGTTAGGTAGCTCCGTTTTGGTTTTAGAAGCAGACAGTTCTCCTTACAGCATATACTCCCATTCACTGAGAAATGTCCAAACGCAGCTCTTACCAGAAACGTGTTTCTAACTCCTGAATCTAAAGGGAGATTTAACTCACTTAGCTGAACAAACGCACAGCAGAGCAGATTGAAGGATACGTTTCTTCTGTGTTTTAGGCAGAGTTTTACTGCTATTTCGTTATATGCGGGAATAGTGCTGGAAATGCCTGTTTTGAGATCTCTCCACAGAAAGCGTTTCCAGACTTCCCCTTCAACACACGAGTTTAACTCTGTAAGTTGAATGCACACATTGAAGACCGTTCTGTTATGTAGCTCCGTTTTGGTTTTAGAAGCAGACAGTTCTCCTTACAGCATATACTCCCATTCACTGAGAAATGTCCAAACGCAGCTCTTACCAGAAACGTGTTTCTAACTCCTGAATCTAAAGGGAGATTTAACTCACTTAGCTGAACAAACGCACAGCAGAGCAGATTGAAGGATACGTTTCTTCTGTGTTTTAGGCAGAGTTTTACTGCTATTTCGTTATATGCGGGAATAGAGCTGGAAATGCCTGGAAATGCCTGTTTTGAGATCTCTCCACAGAAAGCGTTTCCAGACTTCCCCTTCAACACACGAGTTTAACTCTGTAAGTTGAATGCACACATTGAAGACCGTTCTGTTAGGTAGCTCCGTTTTGGTTTTAGAAGCAGACAGTTCTCCTTACAGCATATACTCCCATTCACTGAGAAATGTCCAAACGCAGCTCTTACCAGAAACGTGTTTCTAACTCCTGAATCTAAAGGGAGATTTAACTCACTTAGCTGAACAAACGCACAGCAGAGCAGATTGAAGGATACGTTTCTTCTGTGTTTTAGGCAGAGTTTTACTGCTATTTCGTTATATGCGGGAATAGTGCTGGAAATGCCTGTTTTGAGATCTCTCCACAGAAAGCGTTTCCAGACTTCCCCTTCAACACACGAGTTTAACTCTGTAAGTTGAATGCACACATTGAAGACCGTTCTGTTAGGTAGCTCCGTTTTGGTTTTAGAAGCAGACAGTTCTCCTTACAGCATATACTCCCATTCACTGAGAAATGTCCAAACGCAGCTCTTACCAGAAACGTGTTTCTAACTCCTGAATCTAAAGGGAGATTTAACTCACTTAGCTGAACAAACGCACAGCAGAGCAGATTGAAGGATACGTTTCTTCTGTGTTTTAGGCAGAGTTTTACTGCTATTTCGTTATATGCGGGAATAGTGCTGGAAATGCCTGGAAATGCCTGTTTTGAGATCTCTCCACAGAAAGCGTTTCCAGACTTCCCCTTCAACACACGAGTTTAACTCTGTAAGTTGAATGCACACATTGAAGACCGTTCTGTTAGGTAGCTCCGTTTTGGTTTTAGAAGCAGACAGTTCTCCTTACAGCATATACTCCCATTCACTGAGAAATGTCCAAACGCAGCTCTTACCAGAAACGTGTTTCTAACTCCTGAATCTAAAGGGAGATTTAACTCACTTAGCTGAACAAACGCACAGCAGAGCAGATTGAAGGATACGTTTCTTCTGTGTTTTAGGCAGAGTTTTACTGCTATTTCGTTATATGCGGGAATAGTGCTGGAAATGCCTGGAAATGCCTGTTTTGAGATCTCTCCACTGAAAGCGTTTCCAGACTTCCCCTTCAACACACGAGTTTAACTCTGTAAGTTGAATGCACACATTGAAGACCGTTCTGTTAGGTAGCTCCGTTTTGGTTTTAGAAGCAGACAGTTCTCCTTACAGCATATACTCCCATTCACTGAGAAATGTCCAAACGCAGCTCTTACCAGAAACGTGTTTCTAACTCCTGAATCTAAAGGGAGATTTAACTCACTTAGCTGAACAAACGCACAGCAGAGCAGATTGAAGGATACGTTTCTTCTGTGTTTTAGGCAGAGTTTTACTGCTATTTCGTTATATGCGGGAATAGTGCTGGAAATGCCTGGAAATGCCTGTTTTGAGATCTCTCCACAGAAAGCGTTTCCAGACTTCCCCTTCAACACACGAGTTTAACTCTGTAAGTTGAATGCACACATTGAAGACCGTTCTGTTAGGTAGCTCCGTTTTGGTTTTAGAAGCAGACAGTTCTCCTTACAGCATATACTCCCATTCACTGAGAAATGTCCAAACGCAGCTCTTACCAGAAACGTGTTTCTAACTCCTGAATCTAAAGGGAGATTTAACTCACTTAGCTGAACAAACGCACAGCAGAGCAGATTGAAGGATACGTTTCTTCTGTGTTTTAGGCAGAGTTTTACTGCTATTTCGTTATATGCGGGAATAGTGCTGGAAATGCCTGTTTTGAGATCTCTCCACAGAAAGCGTTTCCAGACTTCCCCTTCAACACACGAGTTTAACTCTGTAAGTTGAATGCACACATTGAAGACCGTTCTGTTAGGTAGCTCCGTTTTGGTTTTAGAAGCAGACAGTTCTCCTTACAGCATATACTCCCATTCACTGAGAAATGTCCAAACGCAGCTCTTACCAGAAACGTGTTTCTAACTCCTGAATCTAAAGGGAGATTTAACTCACTTAGCTGAACAAACGCACAGCAGAGCAGATTGAAGGATACGTTTCTTCTGTGTTTTAGGCAGAGTTTTACTGCTATTTCGTTATATGCGGGAATAGTGCTGGAAATGCCTGGAAATGCCTGTTTTGAGATCTCTCCACAGAAAGCGTTTCCAGACTTCCCCTTCAACACACGAGTTTAACTCTGTAAGTTGAATGCACACATTGAAGACCGTTCTGTTAGGTAGCTCCGTTTTGGTTTTAGAAGCAGACAGTTCTCCTTACAGCATATACTCCCATTCACTGAGAAATGTCCAAACGCAGCTCTTACCAGAAACGTGTTTCTAACTCCTGAATCTAAAGGGAGATTTAACTCACTTAGCTGAACAAACGCACAGCAGAGCAGATTGAAGGATACGTTTCTTCTGTGTTTTAGGCAGAGTTTTACTGCTATTTCGTTATATGCGGGAATAGTGCTGGAAATGCCTGTTTTGAGATCTCTCCACAGAAAGCGTTTCCAGACTTCCCCTTCAACACACGAGTTTAACTCTGTAAGTTGAATGCACACATTGAAGACCGTTCTGTTAGGTAGCTCCGTTTTGGTTTTAGAAGCAGACAGTTCTCCTTACAGCATATACTCCCATTCACTGAGAAATGTCCAAACGCAGCTCTTACCAGAAACGTGTTTCTAACTCCTGAATCTAAAGGGAGATTTAACTCACTTAGCTGAACAAACGCACAGCAGAGCAGATTGAAGGATACGTTTCTTCTGTGTTTTAGGCAGAGTTTTACTGCTATTTCGTTATATGCGGGAATAGTGCTGGAAATGCCTGGAAATGCCTGTTTTGAGATCTCTCCACAGAAAGCGTTTCCAGACTTCCCCTTCAACACACGAGTTTAACTCTGTAAGTTGAATGCACACATTGAAGACCGTTCTGTTAGGTAGCTCCGTTTTGGTTTTAGAAGCAGACAGTTCTCCTTACAGCATATACTCCCATTCACTGAGAAATGTCCAAACGCAGCTCTTACCAGAAACGTGTTTCTAACTCCTGAATCTAAAGGGAGATTTAACTCACTTAGCTGAACAAACGCACAGCAGAGCAGATGGAAGGATACGTTTCTTCTGTGTTTTAGGCAGAGTTTTACTGCTATTTCGTTATATGCGGGAATAGTGCTGGAAATGCCTGGAAATGCCTGTTTTGAGATCTCTCCACAGAAAGCGTTTCCAGACTTCCCCTTCAACACACGAGTTTAACTCTGTAAGTTGAATGCACACATTGAAGACCGTTCTGTTAGGTAGCTCCGTTTTGGTTTTAGAAGCAGACAGTTCTCCTTACAGCATATACTCCCATTCACTGAGAAATGTCCAAACGCAGCTCTTACCAGAAACGTGTTTCTAACTCCTGAATCTAAAGGGAGATTTAACTCACTTAGCTGAACAAACGCACAGCAGAGCAGATTGAAGGATACGTTTCTTCTGTGTTTTAGGCAGAGTTTTACTGCTATTTCGTTATATGCGGGAATAGTGCTGGAAATGCCTGGAAATGCCTGTTTTGAGATCTCTCCACAGAAAGCGTTTCCAGACTTCCCCTTCAACACACGAGTTTAACTCTGTAAGTTGAATGCACACATTGAAGACCGTTCTGTTAGGTAGCTCCGTTTTGGTTTTAGAAGCAGACAGTTCTCCTTACAGCATATACTCCCATTCACTGAGAAATGTCCAAACGCAGCTCTTACCAGAAACGTGTTTCTAACTCCTGAATCTAAAGGGAGATTTAACTCACTTAGCTGAACAAACGCACAGCAGAGCAGATTGAAGGATACGTTTCTTCTGTGTTTTAGGCAGAGTTTTACTGCTATTTCGTTATATGCGGGAATAGTGCTGGAAATGCCTGTTTTGAGATCTCTCCACAGAAAGCGTTTCCAGACTTCCCCTTCAACACACGAGTTTAACTCTGTAAGTTGAATGCACACATTGAAGACCGTTCTGTTAGGTAGCTCCGTTTTGGTTTTAGAAGCAGACAGTTCTCCTTACAGCATATACTCCCATTCACTGAGAAATGTCCAAACGCAGCTCTTACCAGAAACGTGTTTCTAACTCCTGAATCTAAAGGGAGATTTAACTCACTTAGCTGAACAAACGCCCAGCAGAGCAGATTGAAGGATACGTTTCTTCTGTGTTTTAGGCAGAGTTTTACTGCTATTTCGTTATATGCGGGAATAGTGCTGGAAATGCCTGGAAATGCCTGTTTTGAGATCTCTCCACAGAAAGCGTTTCCAGACTTCCCCTTCAACACACGAGTTTAACTCTGTAAGTTGAATGCACACATTGAAGACCGTTCTGTTAGGTAGCTCCGTTTTGGTTTTAGAAGCAGACAGTTCTCCTTACAGCATATACTCCCATTCACTGAGAAATGTCCAAACGCAGCTCTTACCAGAAACGTGTTTCTAACTCCTGAATCTAAAGGGAGATTTAACTCACTTAGCTGAACAAACGCACAGCAGAGCAGATTGAAGGATACGTTTCTTCTGTGTTTTAGGCAGAGTTTTACTGCTATTTCGTTATATGCGGGAATAGTGCTGGAAATGCCTGTTTTGAGATCTCTCCACAGAAAGCGTTTCCAGACTTCCCCTTCAACACACGAGTTTAACTCTGTAAGTTGAATGCACACATTGAAGACCGTTCTGTTAGGTAGCTCCGTTTTGGTTTTAGAAGCAGACAGTTCTCCTTACAGCATATACTCCCATTCACTGAGAAATGTCCAAACGCAGCTCTTACCAGAAACGTGTTTCTAACTCCTGAATCTAAAGGGAGATTTAACTCACTTAGCTGAACAAACGCACAGCAGAGCAGATTGAAGGATACGTTTCTTCTGTGTTTTAGGCAGAGTTTTACTGCTATTTCGTTATATGCGGGAATAGTGCTGGAAATGCCTGGAAATGCCTGTTTTGAGATCTCTCCACAGAAAGCGTTTCCAGACTTCCCCTTCAACACACGAGTTTAACTCTGTAAGTTGAATGCACACATTGAAGACCGTTCTGTTAGGTAGCTCCGTTTTGGTTTTAGAAGCAGACAGTTCTCCTTACAGCATATACTCCCATTCACTGAGAAATGTCCAAACGCAGCTCTTACCAGAAACGTGTTTCTAACTCCTGAATCTAAAGGGAGATTTAACTCACTTAGCTGAACAAACGCACAGCAGAGCAGATTGAAGGATACGTTTCTTCTGTGTTTTAGGCAGAGTTTTACTGCTATTTCGTTATATGCGGGAATAGTGCTGGAAATGCCTGTTTTGAGATCTCTCCACAGAAAGCGTTTCCAGACTTCCCCTTCAACACACGAGTTTAACTCTGTAAGTGGAATGCACACATTGAAGACCGTTCTGTTGGGTAGCTCCGTTTTGGTTTTAGAAGCAGACAGTTCTCCTTACAGCATATACTCCCATTCACTGAGAAATGTCCAAACGCAGCTCTTACCAGAAACGTGTTTCTAACTCCTGAATCTAAAGGGAGATTTAACTCACTTAGCTGAACAAACGCACAGCAGAGCAGATTGAAGGATACGTTTCTTCTGTGTTTTAGGCAGAGTTTTACTGCTATTTCGTTATATGCGGGAATAGTGCTGGAAATGCCTGTTTTGAGATCTCTCCACAGAAAGCGTTTCCAGACTTCCCCTTCAACACACGAGTTTAACTCTGTAAGTTGAATGCACACATTGAAGATCGTTCTGTTAGGTAGCTCCGTTTTGGTTTTAGAAGCAGACAGTTCTCCTTACAGCATATACTCCCATTAACTGAGAAATGTCCAAACGCAGCTCTTACCAGAAACGTGTTTCTAACTCCTGAATCTAAAGGGAGATTTAACTCACTTAGCTGAACAAACGCACAGCAGAGCAGATTGAAGGATACGTTTCTTCTGTGTTTTAGGCAGAGTTTTACTGCTATTTCGTTATATGCGGGAATAGTGCTGGAAATGCCTGGAAATGCCTGTTTTGAGATCTCTCCACAGAAAGCGTTTCCAGACTTCCCCTTCAACACACGAGTTTAACTCTGTAAGTTGAATGCACACATTGAAGACCGTTCTGTTAGGTAGCTCCGTTTTGGTTTTAGAAGCAGACAGTTCTCCTTACAGCATATACTCCCATTCACTGAGAAATGTCCAAACGCAGCTCTTACCAGAAACGTGTTTCTAACTCCTGAATCTAAAGGGAGATTTAACTCACTTAGCTGAACAAACGCACAGCAGAGCAGATTGAAGGATACGTTTCTTCTGTGTTTTAGGCAGAGTTTTACTGCTATTTCGTTATATGCGGGAATAGTGCTGGAAATGCCTGGAAATGCCTGTTTTGAGATCTCTCCACAGAAAGCGTTTCCAGACTTCCCCTTCAACACACGAGTTTAACTCTGTAAGTTGAATGCACACATTGAAGACCGTTCTGTTAGGTAGCTCCGTTTTGGTTTTAGAAGCAGACAGTTCTCCTTACAGCATATACTCCCATTCACTGAGAAATGTCCAAACGCAGCTCTTACCAGAAACGTGTTTCTAACTCCTGAATCTAAAGGGAGATTTAACTCACTTAGCTGAACAAACGCACAGCAGAGCAGATTGAAGGATACGTTTCTTCTGTGTTTTAGGCAGAGTTTTACTGCTATTTCGTTATATGCGGGAATAGTGCTGGAAATGCCTGTTTTGAGATCTCTCCACAGAAAGCGTTTCCAGACTTCCCCTTCAACACACGAGTTTAACTCTGTAAGTTGAATGCACACAATGAAGACCGTTCTGTTAGGTAGCTCCGTTTTGGTTTTAGAAGCAGACAGTTCTCCTTACAGCATATACTCCCATTCACTGAGAAATGTCCAAACGCAGCTCTTACCAGAAACGTGTTTCTAACTCCTGAATCTAAAGGGAGATTTAACTCACTTAGCTGAACAAACGCACAGCAGAGCAGATTGAAGGATACGTTTCTTCTGTGTTTTAGGCAGAGTTTTACTGCTATTTCGTTATATGCGGGAATAGTGCTGGAAATGCCTGTTTTGAGATCTCTCCACAGAAAGCGTTTCCAGACTTCCCCTTCAACACACGAGTTTAACTCTGTAAGTTGAATGCACACATTGAAGACCGTTCTGTTAGGTAGCTCCGTTTTGGTTTTAGAAGCAGACAGTTCTCCTTACAGCATATACTCCCATTCACTGAGAAATGTCCAAACGCAGCTCTTACCAGAAACGTGTTTCTAACTCCTGAATCTAAAGGGAGATTTAACTCACTTAGCTGAACAAACGCACAGCAGAGCAGATTGAAGGATACGTTTCTTCTGTGTTTTAGGCAGAGTTTTACTGCTATTTCGTTATATGCGGGAATAGTGCTGGAAATGCCTGTTTTGAGATCTCTCCACAGAAAGCGTTTCCAGACTTCCCCTTCAACACACGAGTTTAACTCTGTAAGTTGAATGCACACATTGAAGACCGTTCTGTTAGGTAGCTCCGTTTTGGTTTTAGAAGCAGACAGTTCTCCTTACAGCATATACTCCCATTCACTGAGAAATGTCCAAACGCAGCTCTTACCAGAAACGTGTTTCTAACTCCTGAATCTAAAGGGAGATTTAACTCACTTAGCTGAACAAACGCACAGCAGAGCAGATTGAAGGATACGTTTCTTCTGTGTTTTAGGCAGAGTTTTACTGCTATTTCGTTATATGCGGGAATAGTGCTGGAAATGCCTGGAAATGCCTGTTTTGAGATCTCTCCACAGAAAGCGTTTCCAGACTTCCCCTTCAACACACGAGTTTAACTCTGTAAGTTGAATGCACACATTGAAGACCGTTCTGTTAGGTAGCTCCGTTTTGGTTTTAGAAGCAGACAGTTCTCCTTACAGCATATACTCCCATTCACTGAGAAATGTCCAAACGCAGCTCTTACCAGAAACGTGTTTCTAACTCCTGAATCTAAAGGGAGATTTAACTCACTTAGCTGAACAAACGCACAGCAGAGCAGATTGAAGGATACGTTTCTTCTGTGTTTTAGGCAGAGTTTTACTGCTATTTCGTTATATGCGGGAATAGTGCTGGAAATGCCTGGAAATGCCTGTTTTGAGATCTCTCCACAGAAAGCGTTTCCAGACTTCCCCTTCAACACACGAGTTTAACTCTGTAAGTTGAACGCACACATTGAAGACCGTTCCGTTAGGTAGCTCCGTTTTGGTTTTAGAAACAGACAGTTCTCCTTACAGCATATACTCCCATTCACTGAGAAATGTCCAAACGCAGCTCTTACCAGAAACGTGTTTCTAACTCCTGAATCTAAAGGGAGATTTAACTCACTTAGCTGAACAAACGCACAGCAGAGAAGATTGAAGGATACGTTTCTTCTGTGTTTTAGGCAGAGTTTTACTGCTATTTCGTTATATGCGGGAATAGTGCTGGAAATGCCTGGAAATGCCTGTTTTGAGATCTCTCCACAGAAAGCGTTTCCAGACTTCCCCTTCAACACACGAGTTTAACTCTGTAAGTTGAATGCACACATTGAAGACCGTTCTGTTAGGTAGCTCCGTTTTGGTTTTAGAAGCAGACAGTTCTCCTTACAGCGTATACTCCCATTCACTGAGAAATGTCCAAACGCAGCTCTTACCAGAAACGTGTTTCTAACTCCTGAATCTAAAGGGAGATTTAACTCACTTAGCTGAACAAACGCACAGCAGAGCAGATTGAAGGATACGTTTCTTCTGTGTTTTAGGCAGAGTTTTACTGCTATTTCGTTATATGCGGGAATAGTGCTGGAAATGCCTGGAAATGCCTGTTTTGAGATCTCTCCACAGAAAGCGTTTCCAGACTTCCCCTTCAACACACGAGTTTAACTCTGTAAGTTGAATGCACACATTGAAGACCGTTCTGTTAGGTAGCTCCGTTTTGGTTTTAGAAGCAGACAGTTCTCCTTACAGCATATACTCCCATTCACTGAGAAATGTCCAAACGCAGCTCTTACCAGAAACGTGTTTCTAACTCCTGAATCTAAAGGGAGATTTAACTCACTTAGCTGAACAAACGCACAGCAGAGCAGATTGAAGGATACGTTTCTTCTGTGTTTTAGGCAGAGTTTTACTGCTATTTCGTTATATGCGGGAATAGTGCTGGAAATGCCTGTTTTGAGATCTCTCCACAGAAAGCGTTTCCAGACTTCCCCTTCAACACACGAGTTTAACTCTGTAAGTTGAATGCACACATTGAAGACCGTTCTGTTAGGTAGCTCCGTTTTGGTTTTAGAAGCAGACAGTTCTCCTTACAGCATATACTCCCATTCACTGAGAAATGTCCAAACGCAGCTCTTACCAGAAACGTGTTTCTAACTCCTGAATCTAAAGGGAGATTTAACTCACTTAGCTGAACAAACGCACAGCAGAGCAGATTGAAGGATACGTTTCTTCTGTGTTTTAGGCAGAGTTTTACTGCTATTTCGTTATATGCGGGAATAGTGCTGGAAATGCCTGTTTTGAGATCTCTCCACAGAAAGCGTTTCCAGACTTCCCCTTCAACACACGAGTTTAACTCTGTAAGTTGAATGCACACATTGAAGACCGTTCTGTTAGGTAGCTCCGTTTTGGTTTTAGAAGCAGACAGTTCTCCTTACAGCATATACTCCCATTCACTGAGAAATGTCCAAACGCAGCTCTTACCAGAAACGTGTTTCTAACTCCTGAATCTAAAGGGAGATTTAACTCACTTAGCTGAACAAACGCACAGCAGAGCAGATTGAAGGATACGTTTCTTCTGTGTTTTAGGCAGAGTTTTACTGCTATTTCGTTATATGCGGGAATAGTGCTGGAAATGCCTGGAAATGCCTGTTTTGAGATCTCTCCACAGAAAGCGTTTCCAGACTTCCCCTTCAACACACGAGTTTAACTCTGTAAGTTGAATGCACACATTGAAGACCGTTCTGTTAGGTAGCTCCGTTTTGGTTTTAGAAACAGACAGTTCTCCTTACAGCATATACTCCCATTCACTGAGAAATGTCCAAACGCAGCTCTTACCAGAAACGTGTTTCTAACTCCTGAATCTAAAGGGAGATTTAACTCACTTAGCTGAACAAACGCACAGCAGAGCAGATTGAAGGATACGTTTCTTCTGTGTTTTAGGCAGAGTTTTACTGCTATTTCGTTATATGCGGGAATAGTGCTGGAAATGCCTGGAAATGCCTGTTTTGAGATCTCTCCACAGAAAGCGTTTCCAGACTTCCCCTTCAACACACGAGTTTAACTCTGTAAGTTGAATGCACACATTGAAGACCGTTCTGTTAGGTAGCTCCGTTTTGGTTTTAGAAGCAGACAGTTCTCCTTACAGCATATACTCCCATTCACTGAGAAATGTCCAAACGCAGCTCTTACCAGAAACGTGTTTCTAACTCCTGAATCTAAAGGGAGATTTAACTCACTTAGCTGAACAAACGCACAGCAGAGCAGATTGAAGGATACGTTTCTTCTGTGTTTTAGGCAGAGTTTTACTGCTATTTCGTTATATGCGGGAATAGTTCTGGAAATGCCTGGTTTGAGATCTCTCCACAGAAAGCGTTTCCAGACTTCCCCTTCAACACACGAGTTTAACTCTGTAAGTTGAATGCACACATTGAAGACCGTTCTGTTAGGTAGCTCCGTTTTGGTTTTAGAAGCAGACAGTTCTCCTTACAGCATATACTCCCATTCACTGAGAAATGTCCAAACGCAGCTCTTACCAGAAACGTGTTTCTAACTCCTGAATCTAAAGGGAGATTTAACTCACTTAGCTGAACAAACGCACAGCAGAGCAGATTGAAGGATACGTTTCTTCTGTGTTTTAGGCAGAGTTTTACTGCTATTTCGTTATATGCGTGAATAGTGCTGGAAATGCCTGGAAATGCCTGTTTTGAGATCTCTCCACAGAAAGCGTTTCCAGACTTCCCCTTCAACACACGAGTTTAACTCTGTAAGTTGAATGCACACATTGAAGACCGTTCTGTTAGGTAGCTCCGTTTTGGTTTTAGAAACAGACAGTTCTCCTTACAGCATATACTCCCATTCACTGAGAAATGTCCAAACGCAGCTCTTACCAGAAACGTGTTTCTAACTCCTGAATCTAAAGGGAGATTTAACTCACTTAGCTGAACAAACGCACAGCAGAGCAGATTGAAGGATACGTTTCTTCTGTGTTTTAGGCAGAGTTTTACTGCTATTTCGTTATATGCGGGAATAGTGCTGGAAATGCCTGGAAATGCCTGTTTTGAGATCTCTCCACAGAAAGCGTTTCCAGACTTCCCGTTAAACACACGAGTTTACCTCTGTAAGTTGAATGCACACATTGAAGACCGTTCTGTTAGGTAGCTCCGTTTTGGTTTTAGAAGCAGACAGTTCTCCTTACAGCATATACTCCCATTCACTGAGAAATGTCCAAACGCAGCTCTTACCAGAAACGTGTTTCTAACTCCTGAATCTAAAGGGAGATTTAACTCACTTAGCTGAACAAACGCACAGCAGAGAAGATTGAAGGATACGTTTCTTCTGTGTTTTAGGCAGAGTTTTACTGCTATTTCGTTATATGCGGGAATAGTGCTGGAAATGCCTGGAAATGCCTGTTTTGAGATCTCTCCACAGAAAGCGTTTCCAGACTTCCCCTCAACACACGAGTTTAACTCTGTAAGTTGAATGCACACATTGAAGACCGTTCTGTTAGGTAGCTCCGTTTTGGTTTTAGAAGCAGACAGTTCTCCTTACAGCATATACTCCCATTCACTGAGAAATGTCCAAACGCAGCCCTTTCCAGAAACGTGTTTCTAACTCCTGAATCTAAAGGGAGATTTAACTCACTTAGCTGAACAAACGCACAGCAGAGAAGATTGAAGGATACGTTTCTTCTGTGTTTTAGGCAGAGTTTTACTGCTATTTCGTTATATGCGGGAATAGTGCTGGAAATGCCTGGAAATGCCTGTTTTGAGATCTCTCCACAGAAAGCGTTTCCAGACTTCCCCTTCAACACACGAGTTTAACTCTGTAAGTTGAATGCACACATTGAAGACCGTTCTGTTAGGTAGCTCCGTTTTGGTTTTAGAAGCAGACAGTTCTCCTTACAGCATATACTCCCATTCACTGAGAAATGTCCAAACGCAGCTCTTACCAGAAACGTGTTTCTAACTCCTGAATCTAAAGGGAGATTTAACTCACTTAGCTGAACAAACGCACAGCAGAGCAGATTGAAGGATACGTTTCTTCTGTGTTTTAGGCAGAGTTTTACTGCTATTTCGTTATATGCGGGAATAGTGCTGGAAATGCCTGGAAATGCCTGTTTTGAGATCTCTCCACAGAAAGCGTTTCCAGACTTCCCCTTCAACACACGAGTTTAACTCTGTAAGTTGAATGCACACATTGAAGACCGTTCTGTTAGGTAGCTCCGTTTTGGTTTTAGAAGCAGACAGTTCTCCTTACAGCATATACTCCCATTCACTGAGAAATGTCCAAACGCAGCTCTTACCAGAAACGTGTTTCTAACTCCTGAATCTAAAGGGAGATTTAACTCACTTAGCTGAACAAACGCACAGCAGAGCAGATTGAAGGATACGTTTCTTCTGTGTTTTAGGCAGAGTTTTACTGCTATTTCGTTATATGCGGGAATAGTGCTGGAAATGCCTGTTTTGAGATCTCTCCACAGAAAGCGTTTCCAGACTTCCCCTTCAACACACGAGTTTAACTCTGTAAGTTGAATGCACACATTGAAGACCGTTCTGTTATGTAGCTCCGTTTTGGTTTTAGAAGCAGACAGTTCTCCTTACAGCATATACTCCCATTCACTGAGAAATGTCCAAACGCAGCTCTTACCAGAAACGTGTTTCTAACTCCTGAATCTAAAGGGAGATTTAACTCACTTAGCTGAACAAACGCACAGCAGAGCAGATTGAAGGATACGTTTCTTCTGTGTTTTAGGCAGAGTTTTACTGCTATTTCGTTATATGCGGGAATAGTGCTGGAAATGCCTGGAAATGCCTGTTTTGAGATCTCTCCACAGAAAGCGTTTCCAGACTTCCCCTTCAACACACGAGTTTAACTCTGTAAGTTGAATGCACACATTGAAGACCGTTCTGTTAGGGAGCTCCGTTTTGGTTTTAGAAGCAGACAGTTCTCCTTACAGCATATACTCCCATTCACTGAGAAATGTCCAAACGCAGCTCTTACCAGAAACGTGTTTCTAACTCCTGAATCTAAAGGGAGATTTAACTCACTTAGCTGAACAAACGCACAGCAGAGCAGATTGAAGGATACGTTTCTTCTGTGTTTTAGGCAGAGTTTTACTGCTATTTCGTTATATGCGGGAATAGTGCTGGAAATGCCTGGAAATGCCTGTTTTGAGATCTCTCCACAGAAAGCGTTTCCAGACTTCCCCTTCAACACACGAGTTTAACTCTGTAAGTTGAATGCACACATTGAAGACCGTTCTGTTAGGTAGCTCCGTTTTGGTTTTAGAAGCAGACAGTTCTCCTTACAGCATATACTCCCATTCACTGAGAAATGTCCAAACGCAGCTCTTACCAGAAACGTGTTTCTAACTCCTGAATCTAAAGGGAGATTTAACTCACTTAGCTGAACAAACGCACAGCAGAGCAGATTGAAGGATACGTTTCTTCTGTGTTTTAGGCAGAGTTTTACTGCTATTTCGTTATATGCGGGAATAGTGCTGGAAATGCCTGTTTTGAGATCTCTCCACAGAAAGCGTTTCCAGACTTCCCCTTCAACACACGAGTTTAACTCTGTAAGTTGAATGCACACATTGAAGACCGTTCTGTTAGGTAGCTCCGTTTTGGTTTTAGAAGCAGACAGTTCTCCTTACAGCATATACTCCCATTCACTGAGAAATGTCCAAACGCAGCTCTTACCAGAAACGTGTTTCTAACTCCTGAATCTAAAGGGAGATTTAACTCACTTAGCTGAACAAACGCACAGCAGAGCAGATTGAAGGATACGTTTCTTCTGTGTTTTAGGCAGAGTTTTACTGCTATTTCGTTATATGCGGGAATAGTGCTGGAAATGCCTGGAAATGCCTGTTTTGAGATCTCTCCACAGAAAGCGTTTCCAGACTTCCCCTTCAACACACGAGTTTAACTCTGTAAGTTGAATGCACACATTGAAGACCGTTCTGTTAGGTAGCTCCGTTTTGGTTTTAGAAGCAGACAGTTCTCCTTACAGCATATACTCCCATTCACTGAGAAATGTCCAAACGCAGCTCTTACCAGAAACGTGTTTCTAACTCCTGAATCTAAAGGGAGATTTAACTCACTTAGCTGAACAAACGCACAGCAGAGCAGATTGAAGGATACGTTTCTTCTGTGTTTTAGGCAGAGTTTTACTGCTATTTCGTTATATGCGGGAATAGTGCTGGAAATGCCTGGAAATGCCTGTTTTGAGATCTCTCCACAGAAAGCGTTTCCAGACTTCCCCTTCAACACACGAGTTTAACTCTGTAAGTTGAATGCACACATTGAAGACCGTTCTGTTAGGTAGCTCCGTTTTGGTTTTAGAAGCAGACAGTTCTCCTTACAGCATATACTCCCATTCACTGAGAAATGTCCAAACGCAGCTCTTACCAGAAACGTGTTTCTAACTCCTGAATCTAAAGGGAGATTTAACTCACTTAGCTGAACAAACGCACAGCAGAGCAGATTGAAGGATACGTTTCTTCTGTGTTTTAGGCAGAGTTTTACTGCTATTTCGTTATATGCGGGAATAGTGCTGGAAATGCCTGGAAATGCCTGTTTTGAGATCTCTCCACAGAAAGCGTTTCCAGACTTCCCCTTCAACACACGAGTTTAACTCTGTAAGTTGAATGCACACATTGAAGACCGTTCTGTTAGGTAGCTCCGTTTTGGTTTTAGAAGCAGACAGTTCTCCTTACAGCATATACTCCCATTCACTGAGAAATGTCCAAACGCAGCTCTTACCAGAAACGTGTTTCTAACTCCTGAATCTAAAGGGAGATTTAACTCACTTAGCTGAACAAACGCACAGCAGAGCAGATTGAAGGATACGTTTCTTCTGTGTTTTAGGCAGAGTTTTACTGCTATTTCGTTATATGCGGGAATAGTGCTGGAAATGCCTGTTTTGAGATCTCTCCACAGAAAGCGTTTCCAGACTTCCCCTTCAACACACGAGTTTAACTCTGTAAGTTGAATGCACACATTGAAGACCGTTCTGTTAGGTAGCTCCGTTTTGGTTTTAGAAGCAGACAGTTCTCCTTACAGCATATACTCCCATTCACTGAGAAATGTCCAAACGCAGCTCTTACCAGAAACGTGTTTCTAACTCCTGAATCTAAAGGGAGATTTAACTCACTTAGCTGAACAAACGCACAGCAGAGCAGATTGAAGGATACGTTTCTTCTGTGTTTTAGGCAGAGTTTTACTGCTATTTCGTTATATGCGGGAATAGTGCTGGAAATGCCTGGAAATGCCTGTTTTGAGATCTCTCCACTGAAAGCGTTTCCAGACTTCCCCTTCAACACACGAGTTTAACTCTGTAAGTTGAATGCACACATTGAAGACCGTTCTGTTAGGTAGCTCCGTTTTGGTTTTAGAAGCAGACAGTTCTCCTTACAGCATATACTCCCATTCACTGAGAAATGTCCAAACGCAGCTCTTACCAGAAACGTGTTTCTAACTCCTGAATCTAAAGGGAGATTTAACTCACTTAGCTGAACAAACGCACAGCAGAGCAGATTGAAGGATACGTTTCTTCTGTGTTTTAGGCAGAGTTTTACTGCTATTTCGTTATATGCGGGAATAGTGCTGGAAATGCCTGGAAATGCCTGTTTTGAGATCTCTCCACAGAAAGCGTTTCCAGACTTCCCCTTCAACACACGAGTTTAACTCTGTAAGTTGAATGCACACATTGAAGACCGTTCTGTTAGGTAGCTCCGTTTTGGTTTTAGAAGCAGACAGTTCTCCTTACAGCATATACTCCCATTCACTGAGAAATGTCCAAACGCAGCTCTTACCAGAAACGTGTTTCTAACTCCTGAATCTAAAGGGAGATTTAACTCACTTAGCTGAACAAACGCACAGCAGAGCAGATTGAAGGATACGTTTCTTCTGTGTTTTAGGCAGAGTTTTACTGCTATTTCGTTATATGCGGGAATAGTGCTGGAAATGCCTGTTTTGAGATCTCTCCACAGAAAGCGTTTCCAGACTTCCCCTTCAACACACGAGTTTAACTCTGTAAGTTGAATGCACACATTGAAGACCGTTCTGTTAGGTAGCTCCGTTTTGGTTTTAGAAGCAGACAGTTCTCCTTACAGCATATACTCCCATTCACTGAGAAATGTCCAAACGCAGCTCTTACCAGAAACGTGTTTCTAACTCCTGAATCTAAAGGGAGATTTAACTCACTTAGCTGAACAAACGCACAGCAGAGCAGATTGAAGGATACGTTTCTTCTGTGTTTTAGGCAGAGTTTTACTGCTATTTCGTTATATGCGGGAATAGTGCTGGAAATGCCTGGAAATGCCTGTTTTGAGATCTCTCCACAGAAAGCGTTTCCAGACTTCCCCTTCAACACACGAGTTTAACTCTGTAAGTTGAATGCACACATTGAAGACCGTTCTGTTAGGTAGCTCCGTTTTGGTTTTAGAAGCAGACAGTTCTCCTTACAGCATATACTCCCATTCACTGAGAAATGTCCAAACGCAGCTCTTACCAGAAACGTGTTTCTAACTCCTGAATCTAAAGGGAGATTTAACTCACTTAGCTGAACAAACGCACAGCAGAGCAGATTGAAGGATACGTTTCTTCTGTGTTTTAGGCAGAGTTTTACTGCTATTTCGTTATATGCGGGAATAGTGCTGGAAATGCCTGGAAATGCCTGTTTTGAGATCTCTCCACAGAAAGCGTTTCCAGACTTCCCCTTCAACACACGAGTTTAACTCTGTAAGTTGAATGCACACATTGAAGACCGTTCTGTTAGGTAGCTCCGTTTTGGTTTTAGAAGCAGACAGTTCTCCTTACAGCATATACTCCCATTCACTGAGAAATGTCCAAACGCAGCTCTTACCAGAAACGTGTTTCTAACTCCTGAATCTAAAGGGAGATTTAACTCACTTAGCTGAACAAACGCACAGCAGAGCAGATTGAAGGATACGTTTCTTCTGTGTTTTAGGCAGAGTTTTACTGCTATTTCGTTATATGCGGGAATAGTGCTGGAAATGCCTGTTTTGAGATCTCTCCACAGAAAGCGTTTCCAGACTTCCCCTTCAACACACGAGTTTAACTCTGTAAGTTGAATGCACACATTGAAGATCGTTCTGTTAGGTAGCTCCGTTTTGGTTTTAGAAGCAGACAGTTCTCCTTACAGCATATACTCCCATTCACTGAGAAATGTCCAAACGCAGCTCTTACCAGAAACGTGTTTCTAACTCCTGAATCTAAAGGGAGATTTAACTCACTTAGCTGAACAAACGCACAGCAGAGCAGATTGAAGGATACGTTTCTTCTGTGTTTTAGGCAGAGTTTTACTGCTATTTCGTTATATGCGGGAATAGTGCTGGAAATGCCTGGAAATGCCTGTTTTGAGATCTCTCCACAGAAAGCGTTTCCAGACTTCCCCTTCAACACACGAGTTTAACTCTGTAAGTTGAATGCACACATTGAAGACCGTTCTGTTAGGTAGCTCCGTTTTGGTTTTAGAAGCAGACAGTTCTCCTTACAGCATATACTCCCATTCACTGAGAAATGTCCAAACGCAGCTCTTACCAGAAACGTGTTTCTAACTCCTGAATCTAAAGGGAGATTTAACTCACTTAGCTGAACAAACGCACAGCAGAGCAGATTGAAGGATACGTTTCTTCTGTGTTTTAGGCAGAGTTTTACTGCTATTTCGTTATATGCGGGAATAGTGCTGGAAATGCCTGGAAATGCCTGTTTTGAGATCTCTCCACAGAAAGCGTTTCCAGACTTCCCCTTCAACACACGAGTTTAACTCTGTAAGTTGAATGCACACATTGAAGACCGTTCTGTTAGGTAGCTCCGTTTTGGTTTTAGAAGCAGACAGTTCTCCTTACAGCATATACTCCCATTCACTGAGAAATGTCCAAACGCAGCTCTTACCAGAAACGTGTTTCTAACTCCTGAATCTAAAGGGAGATTTAACTCACTTAGCTGAACAAACGCACAGCAGAGCAGATTGAAGGATACGTTTCTTCTGTGTTTTAGGCAGAGTTTTACTGCTATTTCGTTATATGCGGGAATAGTGCTGGAAATGCCTGGAAATGCCTGTTTTGAGATCTCTCCACAGAAAGCGTTTCCAGACTTCCCCTTCAACACACGAGTTTAACTCTGTAAGTTGAATGCACACATTGAAGACCGTTCTGTTAGGTAGCTCCGTTTTGGTTTTAGAAGCAGACAGTTCTCCTTACAGCATATACTCCCATTCACTGAGAAATGTCCAAACGCAGCTCTTACCAGAAACGTGTTTCTAACTCCTGAATCTAAAGGGAGATTTAACTCACTTAGCTGAACAAACGCACAGCAGAGCAGATTGAAGGATACGTTTCTTCTGTGTTTTAGGCAGAGTTTTACTGCTATTTCGTTATATGCGGGAATAGTGCTGGAAATGCCTGTTTTGAGATCTCTCCACAGAAAGCGTTTCCAGACTTCCCCTTCAACACACGAGTTTAACTCTGTAAGTTGAATGCACACATTGAAGACCGTTCTGTTAGGTAGCTCCGTTTTGGTTTTAGAAGCAGACAGTTCTCCTTACAGCATATACTCCCATTCACTGAGAAATGTCCAAACGCAGCTCTTACCAGAAACGTGTTTCTAACTCCTGAATCTAAAGGGAGATTTAACTCACTTAGCTGAACAAACGCACAGCAGAGCAGATTGAAGGATACGTTTCTTCTGTGTTTTAGGCAGAGTTTTACTGCTATTTCGTTATATGCGGGAATAGTGCTGGAAATGCCTGTTTTGAGATCTCTCCACAGAAAGCGTTTCCAGACTTCCCCTTCAACACACGAGTTTAACTCTGTAAGTTGAATGCACACATTGAAGACCGTTCTGTTAGGTAGCTCCGTTTTGGTTTTAGAAGCAGACAGTTCTCCTTACAGCATATACTCCCATTCACTGAGAAATGTCCAAACGCAGCTCTTACCAGAAACGTGTTTCTAACTCCTGAATCTAAAGGGAGATTTAACTCACTTAGCTGAACAAACGCACAGCAGAGCAGATTGAAGGATACGTTTCTTCTGTGTTTTAGGCAGAGTTTTACTGCTATTTCGTTATATGCGGGAATAGTGCTGGAAATGCCTGGAAATGCCTGTTTTGAGATCTCTCCACAGAAAGCGTTTCCAGACTTCCCCTTCAACACACGAGTTTAACTCTGTAAGTTGAATGCACACATTGAAGACCGTTCTGTTAGGTAGCTCCGTTTTGGTTTTAGAAGCAGACAGTTCTCCTTACAGCATATACTCCCATTCACTGAGAAATGTCCAAACGCAGCTCTTACCAGAAACGTGTTTCTAACTCCTGAATCTAAAGGGAGATTTAACTCACTTAGCTGAACAAACGCACAGCAGAGCAGATTGAAGGATACGTTTCTTCTGTGTTTTAGGCAGAGTTTTACTGCTATTTCGTTATATGCGGGAATAGTGCTGGAAATGCCTGGAAATGCCTGTTTTGAGATCTCTCCACAGAAAGCGTTTCCAGACTTCCCCTTCAACACACGAGTTTAACTCTGTAAGTTGAATGCACACATTGAAGACCGTTCTGTTAGGTAGCTCCGTTTTGGTTTTAGAAGCAGACAGTTCTCCTTACAGCATATACTCCCATTCACTGAGAAATGTCCAAACGCAGCTCTTACCAGAAACGTGTTTCTAACGCCTGAATCTAAAGGGAGATTTAACTCACTTAGCTGAACAAACGCACAGCAGAGCAGATTGAAGGATACGTTTCTTCTGTGTTTTAGGCAGAGTTTTACTGCTATTTCGTTATATGCGGGAATAGTGCTGGAAATGCCTGTTTTGAGATCTCTCCACAGAAAGCGTTTCCAGACTTCCCCTTCAACACACGAGTTTAACTCTGTAAGTTGAATGCACACATTGAAGACCGTTCTGTTAGGTAGCTCCGTTTTGGTTTTAGAAGCAGACAGTTCTCCTTACAGCATATACTCCCATTCACTGAGAAATGTCCAAACGCAGCTCTTACCAGAAACGTGTTTCTAACTCCTGAATCTAAAGGGAGATTTAACTCACTTAGCTGAACAAACGCACAGCAGAGCAGATTGAAGGATACGTTTCTTCTGTGTTTTAGGCAGAGTTTTACTGCTATTTCGTTATATGCGGGAATAGTGCTGGAAATGCCTGGAAATGCCTGTTTTGAGATCTCTCCACAGAAAGCGTTTCCAGACTTCCCCTACAACACACGAGTTTAACTCTGTAAGTTGAATGCACACATTGAAGACCGTTCTGTTAGGTAGCTCCGTTTTGGTTTTAGAAGCAGACAGTTCTCCTTACAGCATATACTCCCATTCACTGAGAAATGTCCAAACGCAGCTCTTACCAGAAACGTGTTTCTAACTCCTGAATCTAAAGGGAGATTTAACTCACTTAGCTGAACAAACGCACAGCAGAGCAGATTGAAGGATACGTTTCTTCTGTGTTTTAGGCAGAGTTTTACTGCTATTTCGTTATATGCGGGAATAGTGCTGGAAATGCCTGGAAATGCCTGTTTTGAGATCTCTCCACAGAAAGCGTTTCCAGACTTCCCCTTCAACACACGAGTTTAACTCTGTAAGTTGAATGCACACATTGAAGACCGTTCTGTTAGGTAGCTCCGTTTTGGTTTTAGAAGCAGACAGTTCTCCTTACAGCATATACTCCCATTCACTGAGAAATGTCCAAACGCAGCTCTTACCAGAAACGTGTTTCTAACGCCTGAATCTAAAGGGAGATTTAACTCACTTAGCTGAACAAACGCACAGCAGAGCAGATTGAAGGATACGTTTCTTCTGTGTTTTAGGCAGAGTTTTACTGCTATTTCGTTATATGCGGGAATAGTGCTGGAAATGCCTGTTTTGAGATCTCTCCACAGAAAGCGTTTCCAGACTTCCCCTTCAACACACGAGTTTAACTCTGTAAGTTGAATGCACACATTGAAGACCGTTCTGTTAGGTAGCTCCGTTTTGGTTTTAGAAGCAGACAGTTCTCCTTACAGCATATACTCCCATTCACTGAGAAATGTCCAAACGCAGCTCTTACCAGAAACGTGTTTCTAACTCCTGAATCTAAAGGGAGATTTAACTCACTTAGCTGAACAAACGCACAGCAGAGCAGATTGAAGGATACGTTTCTTCTGTGTTTTAGGCAGAGTTTTACTGCTATTTCGTTATATGCGGGAATAGTGCTGGAAATGCCTGGAAATGCCTGTTTTGAGATCTCTCCACAGAAAGCGTTTCCAGACTTCCCCTTCAACACACGAGTTTAACTCTGTAAGTTGAATGCACACATTGAAGACCGTTCTGTTAGGTAGCTCCGTTTTGGTTTTAGAAGCAGACAGTTCTCCTTACAGCATATACTCCCATTCACTGAGAAATGTCCAAACGCAGCTCTTACCAGAAACGTGTTTCTAACTCCTGAATCTAAAGGGAGATTTAACTCACTTAGCTGAACAAACGCACAGCAGAGCAGATTGAAGGATACGTTTCTTCTGTGTTTTAGGCAGAGTTTTACTGCTATTTCGTTATATGCGGGAATAGTGCTGGAAATGCCTGTTTTGAGATCTCTCCACAGAAAGCGTTTCCAGACTTCCCCTTCAACACACGAGTTTAACTCTGTAAGTTGAATGCACACATTGAAGACCGTTCTGTTAGGTAGCTCCGTTTTGGTTTTAGAAGCAGACAGTTCTCCTTACAGCATATACTCCCATTCACTGAGAAATGTCCAAACGCAGCTCTTACCAGAAACGTGTTTCTAACTCCTGAATCTAAAGGGAGATTTAACTCACTTAGCTGAACAAACGCACAGCAGAGCAGATTGAAGGATACGTTTCTTCTGTGTTTTAGGCAGAGTTTTACTGCTATTTCGTTATATGCGGGAATAGTGCTGGAAATGCCTGGAAATGCCTGTTTTGAGATCTCTCCACAGAAAGCGTTTCCAGACTTCCCCTTCAACACACGAGTTTAACTCTGTAAGTTGAATGCACACATTGAAGACCGTTCTGTTAGGTAGCTCCGTTTTGGTTTTAGAAGCAGACAGTTCTCCTTACAGCATATACTCCCATTCACTGAGAAATGTCCAAACGCAGCTCTTACCAGAAACGTGTTTCTAACTCCTGAATCTAAAGGGAGATTTAACTCACTTAGCTGAACAAACGCACAGCAGAGCAGATTGAAGGATACGTTTCTTCTGTGTTTTAGGCAGAGTTTTACTGCTATTTCGTTATATGCGGGAATAGTGCTGGAAATGCCTGTTTTGAGATCTCTCCACAGAAAGCGTTTCCAGACTTCCCCTTCAACACACGAGTTTAACTCTGTAAGTTGAATGCACACATTGAAGACCGTTCTGTTATGTAGCTCCGTTTTGGTTTTAGAAGCAGACAGTTCTCCTTACAGCATATACTCCCATTCACTGAGAAATGTCCAAACGCAGCTCTTACCAGAAACGTGTTTCTAACTCCTGAATCTAAAGGGAGATTTAACTCACTTAGCTGAACAAACGCACAGCAGAGCAGATTGAAGGATACGTTTCTTCTGTGTTTTAGGCAGAGTTTTACTGCTATTTCGTTATATGCGGGAATAGTGCTGGAAATGCCTGGAAATGCCTGTTTTGAGATCTCTCCACAGAAAGCGTTTCCAGACTTCCCCTTCAACACACGAGTTTAACTCTGTAAGTTGAATGCACACATTGAAGACCGTTCTGTTAGGTAGCTCCGTTTTGGTTTTAGAAGCAGACAGTTCTCCTTACAGCATATACTCCCATTCACTGAGAAATGTCCAAACGCAGCTCTTACCAGAAACGTGTTTCTAACTCCTGAATCTAAAGGGAGATTTAACTCACTTAGCTGAACAAACGCACAGCAGAGCAGATTGAAGGATACGTTTCTTCTGTGTTTTAGGCAGAGTTTTACTGCTATTTCGTTATATGCGGGAATAGTGCTGGAAATGCCTGTTTTGAGATCTCTCCACAGAAAGCGTTTCCAGACTTCCCCTTCAACACACGAGTTTAACTCTGTAAGTTGAATGCACACATTGAAGACCGTTCTGTTAGGTAGCTCCGTTTTGGTTTTAGAAGCAGACAGTTCTCCTTACAGCATATACTCCCATTCACTGAGAAATGTCCAAACGCAGCTCTTACCAGAAACGTGTTTCTAACTCCTGAATCTAAAGGGAGATTTAACTCACTTAGCTGAACAAACGCACAGCAGAGCAGATTGAAGGATACGTTTCTTCTGTGTTTTAGGCAGAGTTTTACTGCTATTTCGTTATATGCGGGAATAGTGCTGGAAATGCCTGGAAATGCCTGTTTTGAGATCTCTCCACAGAAAGCGTTTCCAGACTTCCCCTTCAACACACGAGTTTAACTCTGTAAGTTGAATGCACACATTGAAGACCGTTCTGTTAGGTAGCTCCGTTTTGGTTTTAGAAGCAGACAGTTCTCCTTACAGCATATACTCCCATTCACTGAGAAATGTCCAAACGCAGCTCTTACCAGAAACGTGTTTCTAACTCCTGAATCTAAAGGGAGATTTAACTCACTTAGCTGAACAAACGCACAGCAGAGCAGATTGAAGGATACGTTTCTTCTCTGTTTTAGGCAGAGTTTTACTGCTATTTCGTTATATGCGGGAATAGTGCTGGAAATGCCTGGAAATGCTTGTTTTGAGATCTCTCCACAGAAAGCGTTTCCAGACTTCCCCTTCAACACACGAGTTTAACACTGTAAGTTGAATGCACACATTGAAGACCGTTCTGTTAGGTAGCTCCGTTTTGGTTTTAGAAGCAGACAGTTCTCCTTACAGCATATACTCCCATTCACTGAGAAATGTCCAAACGCAGCTCTTACCAGAAACGTGTTTCTAACTCCTGAATCTAAAGGGAGATTTAACTCACTTAGCTGAACAAACGCACAGCAGAGCAGATTGAAGGATACGTTTCTTCTGTGTTTTAGGCAGAGTTTTACTGCTATTTCGTTATATGCGGGAATAGTGCTGGAAATGCCTGGAAATGCCTGTTTTGAGATCTCTCCACAGAAAGCGTTTCCAGACTTCCCCTTCAACACACGAGTTTAACTCTGTAAGTTGAATGCACACATTGAAGACCGTTCTGTTAGGTAGCTCCGTTTTGGTTTTAGAAGCAGACAGTTCTCCTTACAGCATATACTCCCATTCACTGAGAAATGTCCAAACGCAGCTCTTACCAGAAACGTGTTTCTAACTCCTGAATCTAAAGGGAGATTTAACTCACTTAGCTGAACAAACGCACAGCAGAGCAGATTGAAGGATACGTTTCTTCTGTGTTTTAGGCAGAGTTTTACTGCTATTTCGTTATATGCGGGAATAGTGCTGGAAATGCCTGTTTTGAGATCTCTCCACAGAAAGCGTTTCCAGACTTCCCCTTCAACACACGAGTTTAACTCTGTAAGTTGAATGCACACATTGAAGACCGTTCTGTTAGGTAGCTCCGTTTTGGTTTTAGAAGCAGACAGTTCTCCTTACAGCATATACTCCCATTCACTGAGAAATGTCCAAACGCAGCTCTTACCAGAAACGTGTTTCTAACTCCTGAATCTAAAGGGAGATTTAACTCACTTAGCTGAACAAACGCACAGCAGAGCAGATTGAAGGATACGTTTCTTCTGTGTTTTAGGCAGAGTTTTACTGCTATTTCGTTATATGCGGGAATAGTGCTGGAAATGCCTGGAAATGCCTGTTTTGAGATCTCTCCACAGAAAGCGTTTCCAGACTTCCCCTTCAACACACGAGTTTAACTCTGTAAGTTGAATGCACACATTGAAGACCGTTCTGTTAGGTAGCTCCGTTTTGGTTTTAGAAGCAGACAGTTCTCCTTACAGCATATACTCCCATTCACTGAGAAATGTCCAAACGCAGCTCTTACCAGAAACGTGTTTCTAACTCCTGAATCTAAAGGGAGATTTAACTCACTTAGCTGAACAAACGCACAGCAGAGCAGATTGAAGGATACGTTTCTTCTGTGTTTTAGGCAGAGTTTTACTGCTATTTCGTTATATGCGGGAATAGTGCTGGAAATGCCTGGAAATGCCTGTTTTGAGATCTCTCCACAGAAAGCGTTTCCAGACTTCCCCTTCAACACACGAGTTTAACACTGTAAGTTGAATGCACACATTGAAGACCGTTCTGTTAGGTAGCTCCGTTTTGGTTTTAGAAGCAGACAGTTCTCCTTACAGCATATACTCCCATTCACTGAGAAATGTCCAAACGCAGCTCTTACCAGAAACGTGTTTCTAACTCCTGAATCTAAAGGGAGATTTAACTCACTTAGCTGAACAAACGCACAGCAGAGCAGATTGAAGGATACGTTTCTTCTGTGTTTTAGGCAGAGTTTTACTGCTATTTCGTTATATGCGGGAATAGTGCTGGAAATGCCTGTTTTGAGATCTCTCCACAGAAAGCGTTTCCAGACTTCCCCTTCAACACACGAGTTTAACTCTGTAAGTTGAATGCACACATTGAAGACCGTTCTGTTAGGTAGCTCCGTTTTGGTTTTAGAAGCAGACAGTTCTCCTTACAGCATATACTCCCATTCACTGAGAAATGTCCAAACGCAGCTCTTACCAGAAACGTGTTTCTAACTCCTGAATCTAAAGGGAGATTTAACTCACTTAGCTGAACAAACGCACAGCAGAGCAGATTGAAGGATACGTTTCTTCTGTGTTTTAGGCAGAGTTTTACTGCTATTTCGTTATATGCGGGAATAGTGCTGGAAATGCCTGTTTTGAGATCTCTCCACAGAAAGCATTTCCAGACTTCCCCTTCAACACACGAATTTAACTCTGTAAGTTGAATGCACACATTGAAGACCGTTCTGTTAGGTAGCTCCGTTTTGGTTTTAGAAGCAGACAGTTCTCCTTACAGCATATACTCCCATTCACTGAGAAATGTCCAAACGCAGCTCTTACCAGAAACGTGTTTCTAACTCCTGAATCTAAAGGGAGATTTACCTCACTTAGCTGAACAAACGCACAGCAGAGCAGATTGAAGGATACGTTTCTTCTGTGCTTTAGGCAGAGTTTTACTGCTATTTCGTTATATGCGGGAATAGTGCTGGAAATGCCTGGAAATGCCTGTTTTGAGATCTCTCCACAGAAAGCGTTTCCAGACTTCCCCTTCAACACACGAGTTTAACTCTGTAAGTTGAATGCACACATTGAAGACCGTTCTGTTAGGTAGCTCCGTTTTGGTTTTAGAAGCAGACAGTTCTCCTTACAGCATATACTCCCATTCACTGAGAAATGTCCAAACGCAGCTCTTACCAGAAACGTGTTTCTAACTCCTGAATCTAAAGGGAGATTTAACTCACTTAGCTGAACAAACGCACAGCAGAGCAGATTGAAGGATACGTTTCTTCTGTGTTTTAGGCAGAGTTTTACTGCTATTTCGTTATATGCGGGAATAGTGCTGGAAATGCCTGGAAATGCCTGTTTTGACATCTCTCCACAGAAAGCGTTTCCAGACTTCCCCTTCAACACACGAGTTTAACTCTGTAAGTTGAATGCACACATTGAAGACCGTTCTGTTAGGTAGCTCCGTTTTGGTTTTAGAAGCAGACAGTTCTCCTTACAGCATATACTCCCATTCACTGAGAAATGTCCAAACGCAGCTCTTACCAGAAACGTGTTTCTAACTCCTGAATCTAAAGGGAGATTTAACTCACTTAGCTGAACAAACGCACAGCAGAGCAGATTGAAGGATACGTTTCTTCTGTGTTTTAGGCAGAGTTTTACTGCTATTTCGTTATATGCGGGAATAGTGCTGGAAATGCCTGGAAATGCCTGTTTTGAGATCTCTCCACAGAAAGCGTTTCCAGACTTCCCCTTCAACACACGAGTTTAACTCTGTAAGTTGAATGCACACATTGAAGACCGTTCTGTTAGGTAGCTCCGTTTTGGTTTTAGAAGCAGACAGTTCTCCTTACAGCATATACTCCCATTCACTGAGAAATGTCCAAACGCAGCTCTTACCAGAAACGTGTTTCTAACTCCTGAATCTAAAGGGAGATTTAACTCACTTAGCTGAACAAACGCACAGCAGAGCAGATTGAAGGATACGTTTCTTCTGTGTTTTAGGCAGAGTTTTACTGCTATTTCGTTATATGCGGGAATAGTGCTGGAAATGCCTGTTTTGAGATCTCTCCACAGAAAGCGTTTCCAGACTTCCCCTTCAACACACGAGTTTAACTCTGTAAGTTGAATGCACACATTGAAGACCGTTCTGTTAGGTAGCTCCGTTTTGGTTTTAGAAGCAGACAGTTCTCCTTACAGCATATACTCCCATTCACTGAGAAATGTCCAAACGCAGCTCTTACCAGAAACGTGTTTCTAACTCCTGAATCTAAAGGGAGATTTAACTCACTTAGCTGAACAAACGCACAGCAGAGCAGATTGAAGGATACGTTTCTTCTGTGTTTTAGGCAGAGTTTTACTGCTATTTCGTTATATGCGGGAATAGTGCTGGAAATGCCTGTTTTGAGATCTCTCCACAGAAAGCGTTTCCAGACTTCCCCTTCAACACACGAGTTTAACTCTGTAAGTTGAATGCACACATTGAAGACCGTTCTGTTAGGTAGCTCCGTTTTGGTTTTAGAAGCAGACAGTTCTCCTTACAGCATATACTCCCATTCACTGAGAAATGTCCAAACGCAGCTCTTACCAGAAACGTGTTTCTAACTCCTGAATCTAAAGGGAGATTTACCTCACTTAGCTGAACAAACGCACAGCAGAGCAGATTGAAGGATACGTTTCTTCTGTGTTTTAGGCAGAGTTTTACTGCTATTTCGTTATATGCGGGAATAGTGCTGGAAATGCCTGTTTTGAGATCTCTCCACAGAAAGCGTTTCCAGACTTCCCCTTCAACACACGAGTTTAACTCTGTAAGTTGAATGCACACATTGAAGACCGTTCTGTTAGGTAGCTCCGTTTTGGTTTTAGAAGCAGACAGTTCTCCTTACAGCATATACTCCCATTCACTGAGAAATGTCCAAACGCAGCTCTTACCAGAAACGTGTTTCTAACTCCTGAATCTAAAGGGAGATTTAACTCACTTAGCTGAACAAACGCACAGCAGAGCAGATTGAAGGATACGTTTCTTCTGTGTTTTAGGCAGAGTTTTACTGCTATTTCGTTATATGCGGGGATAGTGCTGGAAATGCCTGGAAATGCCTGTTTTGAGATCTCTCCACAGAAAGCGTTTCCAGACTTCCCCTTCAACACACGAGTTTAACTCTGTAAGTTGAATGCACACATTGAAGACCGTTCTGTTAGGTAGCTCCGTTTTGGTTTTAGAAGCAGACAGTTCTCCTTACAGCATATACTCCCATTCACTGAGAAATGTCCAAACGCAGCTCTTACCAGAAACGTGTTTCTAACTCCTGAATCTAAAGGGAGATTTAACTCACTTAGCTGAACAAACGCACAGCAGAGCAGATTGAAGGATACGTTTCTTCTGTGTTTTAGGCAGAGTTTTACTGCTATTTCGTTATATGCGGGAATAGTGCTGGAAATGCCTGGAAATGCCTGTTTTGAGATCTCTCCACAGAAAGCGTTTCCAGACTTCCCCTTCAACACACGAGTTTAACTCTGTAAGTTGAATGCACACATTGAAGACCGTTCTGTTAGGTAGCTCCGTTTTGGTTTTAGAAGCAGACAGTTCTCCTTACAGCATATACTCCCATTCACTGAGAAATGTCCAAACGCAGCTCTTACCAGAAACGTGTTTCTAACTCCTGAATCTAAAGGGAGATTTAACTCACTTAGCTGAACAAACGCACAGCAGAGCAGATTGAAGGATACGTTTCTTCTGTGTTTTAGGCAGAGTTTTACTGCTATTTCGTTATATGCGGGAATAGTGCTGGAAATGCCTGTTTTGAGATCTCTCCACAGAAAGCGTTTCCAGACTTCCCCTTCAACACACGAGTTTAACTCTGTAAGTTGAATGCACACATTGAAGACCGTTCTGTTAGGTAGCTCCGTTTTGGTTTTAGAAGCAGACAGTTCTCCTTACAGCATATACTCCCATTCACTGAGAAATGTCCAAACGCAGCTCTTACCAGAAACGTGTTTCTAACTCCTGAATCTAAAGGGAGATTTAACTCACTTAGCTGAACAAACGCACAGCAGAGCAGATTGAAGGATACGTTTCTTCTGTGTTTTAGGCAGAGTTTTACTGCTATTTCGTTATATGCGGGAATAGTGCTGGAAATGCCTGTTTTGAGATCTCTCCACAGAAAGCGTTTCCAGACTTCCCCTTCAACACACGAGTTTAACTCTGTAAGTTGAATGCACACATTGAAGACCGTTCTGTTAGGTAGCTCCGTTTTGGTTTTAGAAGCAGACAGTTTTCCTTACAGCATATACTCCCATTCACTGAGAAATGTCCAAACGCAGCTCTTACCAGAAACGTGTTTCTAACTCCTGAATCTAAAGGGAGATTTAACTCACTTAGCTGAACAAACGCACAGCAGAGCAGATTGAAGGATACGTTTCTTCTGTGTTTTAGGCAGAGTTTTACTGCTATTTCGTTATATGCGGGAATAGTGCTGGAAATGCCTGGAAATGCCTGTTTTGAGATCTCTCCACAGAAAGCGTTTCCAGACTTCCCCTTCAACACACGAGTTTAACTCTGTAAGTTGAATGCACACATTGAAGACCGTTCTGTTAGGTAGCTCCGTTTTGGTTTTAGAAGCAGACAGTTCTCCTTACAGCATATACTCCCATTCACTGAGAAATGTCCAAACGCAGCTCTTACCAGAAACGTGTTTCTAACTCCTGAATCTAAAGGGAGATTTAACTCACTTAGCTGAACAAACGCACAGCAGAGCAGATTGAAGGATACGTTTCTTCTGTGTTTTAGGCAGAGTTTTACTGCTATTTCGTTATATGCGGGAATAGTGCTGGAAATGCCTGGAAATGCCTGTTTTGAGATCTCTCCACAGAAAGCGTTTCCAGACTTCCCCTTCAACACACGAGTTTAACTCTGTAAGTTGAATGCACACATTGAAGACCGTTCTGTTAGGTAGCTCCGTTTTGGTTTTAGAAGCAGACAGTTCTCCTTACAGCATATACTCCCATTCACTGAGAAATGTCCAAACGCAGCTCTTACCAGAAACGTGTTTCTAACTCCTGAATCTAAAGGGAGATTTAACTCACTTAGCTGAACAAACGCACAGCAGAGCAGATTGAAGGATACGTTTCTTCTGTGTTTTAGGCAGAGTTTTACTGCTATTTCGTTATATGCGGGAATAGTGCTGGAAATGCCTGTTTTGAGATCTCTCCACAGAAAGCGTTTCCAGACTTCCCCTTCAACACACGAGTTTAACTCTGTAAGTTGAATGCACACATTGAAGACCGTTCTGTTAGGTAGCTCCGTTTTGGTTTTAGAAGCAGACAGTTTTCCTTACAGCATATACTCCCATTCACTGAGAAATGTCCAAACGCAGCTCTTACCAGAAACGTGTTTCTAACTCCTGAATCTAAAGGGAGATTTAACTCACTTAGCTGAACAAACGCACAGCAGAGCAGATTGAAGGATACGTTTCTTCTGTGTTTTAGGCAGAGTTTTACTGCTATTTCGTTATATGCGGGAATAGTGCTGGAAATGCCTGGAAATGCCTGTTTTGAGATCTCTCCACAGAAAGCGTTTCCAGACTTCCCCTTCAACACACGAGTTTAACTCTGTAAGTTGAATGCACACATTGAAGACCGTTCTGTTAGGTAGCTCCGTTTTGGTTTTAGAAGCAGACAGTTCTCCTTACAGCATATACTCCCATTCACTGAGAAATGTCCAAACGCAGCTCTTACCAGAAACGTGTTTCTAACTCCTGAATCTAAAGGGAGATTTAACTCACTTAGCTGAACAAACGCACAGCAGAGCAGATTGAAGGATACGTTTCTTCTGTGTTTTAGGCAGAGTTTTACTGCTATTTCGTTATATGCGGGAATAGTGCTGGAAATGCCTGGAAATGCCTGTTTTGAGATCTGTCCACAGAAAGCGTTTCCAGACTTCCCCTTCAACACACGAGTTTAACTCTGTAAGTTGAATGCACACATTGAAGACCGTTCTGTTAGGTAGCTCCGTTTTGGTTTTAGAAGCAGACAGTTCTCCTTACAGCATATACTCCCATTCAGTGAGAAATGTCCAAACGCAGCTCTTACCAGAAACGTGTTTCTAACTCCTGAATCTAAAGGGAGATTTAACTCACTTAGCTGAACAAACGCACAGCAGAGCAGATTGAAGGATACGTTTCTTCTGTGTTTTAGGCAGAGTTTTACTGCTATTTCGTTATATGCGGGAATAGTGCTGGAAATGCCTGTTTTGAGATCTCTCCACAGAAAGCGTTTCCAGACTTCCCCTTCAACACACGAGTTTAACTCTGTAAGTTGAATGCACACATTGAAGACCGTTCTGTTAGGTAGCTCCGTTTTGGTTTTAGAAGCAGACAGTTCTCCTTACAGCATATACTCCCATTCACTGAGAAATGTCCAAACGCAGCTCTTACCAGAAACGTGTTTCTAACTCCTGAATCTAAAGGGAGATTTAACTCACTTAGCTGAACAAACGCACAGCAGAGCAGATTGAAGGATACGTTTCTTCTGTGTTTTAGGCAGAGTTTTACTGCTATTTCGTTATATGCGGGAATAGTGCTGGAAATGCCTGGAAATGCCTGTTTTGAGATCTCTCCACAGAAAGCGTTTCCAGACTTCCCCTTCAACACACGAGTTTAACTCTGTAAGTTGAATGCACACATTGAAGACCGTTCTGTTAGGTAGCTCCGTTTTGGTTTTAGAAGCAGACAGTTCTCCTTACAGCATATACTCCCATTCACTGAGAAATGTCCAAACGCAGCTCTTACCAGAAACGTGTTTCTAACTCCTGAATCTAAAGGGAGATTTAACTCACTTAGCTGAACAAACGCACAGCAGAGCAGATTGAAGGATACGTTTCTTCTGTGTTTTAGGCAGAGTTTTACTGCTATTTCGTTATATGCGGGAATAGTGCTGGAAATGCCTGGAAATGCCTGTTTTGAGATCTCTCCACAGAAAGCGTTTCCAGACTTCCCCTTCAACACACGAGTTTAACTCTGTAAGTTGAATGCACACATTGAAGACCGTTCTGTTAGGTAGCTCCGTTTTGGTTTTAGAAGCAGACAGTTCTCCTTACAGCATATACTCCCATTCACTGAGAAATGTCCAAACGCAGCTCTTACCAGAAACGTGTTTCTAACTCCTGAATCTAAAGGGAGATTTAACTCACTTAGCTGAACAAACGCACAGCAGAGCAGATTGAAGGATACGTTTCTTCTGTGTTTTAGGCAGAGTTTTACTGCTATTTCGTTATATGCGGGAATAGTGCTGGAAATGCCTGTTTTGAGATCTCTCCACAGAAAGCGTTTCCAGACTTCCCCTTCAACACACGAGTTTAACTCTGTAAGTTGAATGCACACATTGAAGACCGTTCTGTTAGGTAGCTCCGTTTTGGTTTTAGAAGCAGACAGTTCTCCTTACAGCATATACTCCCATTCACTGAGAAATGTCCAAACGCAGCTCTTACCAGAAACGTGTTTCTAACTCCTGAATCTAAAGGGAGATTTAACTCACTTAGCTGAACAAACGCACAGCAGAGCAGATTGAAGGATACGTTTCTTCTGTGTTTTAGGCAGAGTTTTACTGCTATTTCGTTATATGCGGGAATAGTGCTGGAAATGCCTGTTTTGAGATCTCTCCACAGAAAGCGTTTCCAGACTTCCCCTTCAACACACGAGTTTAACTCTGTAAGTTGAATGCACACATTGAAGACCGTTCTGTTAGGTAGCTCCGTTTTGGTTTTAGAAGCAGACAGTTTTCCTTACAGCATATACTCCCATTCACTGAGAAATGTCCAAACGCAGCTCTTACCAGAAACGTGTTTCTAACTCCTGAATCTAAAGGGAGATTTAACTCACTTAGCTGAACAAACGCACAGCAGAGCAGATTGAAGGATACGTTTCTTCTGTGTTTTAGGCAGAGTTTTACTGCTATTTCGTTATATGCGGGAATAGTGCTGGAAATGCCTGGAAATGCCTGTTTTGAGATCTCTCCACAGAAAGCGTTTCCAGACTTCCCCTTCAACACACGAGTTTAACTCTGTAAGTTGAATGCACACATTGAAGACCGTTCTGTTAGGTAGCTCCGTTTTGGTTTTAGAAGCAGACAGTTCTCCTTACAGCATATACTCCCATTCACTGAGAAATGTCCAAACGCAGCTCTTACCAGAAACGTGTTTCTAACTCCTGAATCTAAAGGGAGATTTAACTCACTTAGCTGAACAAACGCACAGCAGAGCAGATTGAAGGATACGTTTCTTCTGTGTTTTAGGCAGAGTTTTACTGCTATTTCGTTATATGCGGGAATAGTGCTGGAAATGCCTGGAAATGCCTGTTTTGAGATCTCTCCACAGAAAGCGTTTCCAGACTTCCCCTTCAACACACGAGTTTAACTCTGTAAGTTGAATGCACACATTGAAGACCGTTCTGTTAGGTAGCTCCGTTTTGGTTTTAGAAGCAGACAGTTCTCCTTACAGCATATACTCCCATTCACTGAGAAATGTCCAAACGCAGCTCTTACCAGAAACGTGTTTCTAACTCCTGAATCTAAAGGGAGATTTAACTCACTTAGCTGAACAAACGCACAGCAGAGCAGATTGAAGGATACGTTTCTTCTGTGTTTTAGGCAGAGTTTTACTGCTATTTCGTTATATGCGGGAATAGTGCTGGAAATGCCTGTTTTGAGATCTCTCCACAGAAAGCGTTTCCAGACTTCCCCTTCAACACACGAGTTTAACTCTGTAAGTTGAATGCACACATTGAAGACCGTTCTGTTAGGTAGCTCCGTTTTGGTTTTAGAAGCAGACAGTTTTCCTTACAGCATATACTCCCATTCACTGAGAAATGTCCAAACGCAGCTCTTACCAGAAACGTGTTTCTAACTCCTGAATCTAAAGGGAGATTTAACTCACTTAGCTGAACAAACGCACAGCAGAGCAGATTGAAGGATACGTTTCTTCTGTGTTTTAGGCAGAGTTTTACTGCTATTTCGTTATATGCGGGAATAGTGCTGGAAATGCCTGGAAATGCCTGTTTTGAGATCTCTCCACAGAAAGCGTTTCCAGACTTCCCCTTCAACACACGAGTTTAACTCTGTAAGTTGAATGCACACATTGAAGACCGTTCTGTTAGGTAGCTCCGTTTTGGTTTTAGAAGCAGACAGTTCTCCTTACAGCATATACTCCCATTCACTGAGAAATGTCCAAACGCAGCTCTTACCAGAAACGTGTTTCTAACTCCTGAATCTAAAGGGAGATTTAACTCACTTAGCTGAACAAACGCACAGCAGAGCAGATTGAAGGATACGTTTCTTCTGTGTTTTAGGCAGAGTTTTACTGCTATTTCGTTATATGCGGGAATAGTGCTGGAAATGCCTGGAAATGCCTGTTTTGAGATCTCTCCACAGAAAGCGTTTCCAGACTTCCCCTTCAACACACGAGTTTAACTCTGTAAGTTGAATGCACACATTGAAGACCGTTCTGTTAGGTAGCTCCGTTTTGGTTTTAGAAGCAGACAGTTCTCCTTACAGCATATACTCCCATTCACTGAGAAATGTCCAAACGCAGCTCTTACCAGAAACGTGTTTCTAACTCCTGAATCTAAAGGGAGATTTAACTCACTTAGCTGAACAAACGCACAGCAGAGCAGATTGAAGGATACGTTTCTTCTGTGTTTTAGGCAGAGTTTTACTGCTATTTCGTTATATGCGGGAATAGTGCTGGAAATGCCTGTTTTGAGATCTCTCCACAGAAAGCGTTTCCAGACTTCCCCTTCAACACACGAGTTTAACTCTGTAAGTTGAATGCACACATTGAAGACCGTTCTGTTAGGTAGCTCCGTTTTGGTTTTAGAAGCAGACAGTTCTCCTTACAGCATATACTCCCATTCACTGAGAAATGTCCAAACGCAGCTCTTACCAGAAACGTGTTTCTAACTCCTGAATCTAAAGGGAGATTTAACTCACTTAGCTGAACAAACGCACAGCAGAGCAGATTGAAGGATACGTTTCTTCTGTGTTTTAGGCAGAGTTTTACTGCTATTTCGTTATATGCGGGAATAGTGCTGGAAATGCCTGTTTTGAGATCTCTCCACAGAAAGCGTTTCCAGACTTCCCCTTCAACACACGAGTTTAACTCTGTAAGTTGAATGCACACATTGAAGACCGTTCTGTTAGGTAGCTCCGTTTTGGTTTTAGAAGCAGACAGTTCTCCTTACAGCATATACTCCCATTCACTGAGAAATGTCCAAACGCAGCTCTTACCAGAAACGTGTTTCTAACTCCTGAATCTAAAGGGAGATTTAACTCACTTAGCTGAACAAACGCACAGCAGAGCAGATTGAAGGATACGTTTCTTCTGTGTTTTAGGCAGAGTTTTACTGCTATTTCGTTATATGCGGGAATAGTGCTGGAAATGCCTGGAAATGCCTGTTTTGAGATCTGTCCACAGAAAGCGTTTCCAGACTTCCCCTTCAACACACGAGTTTAACTCTGTAAGTTGAATGCACACATTGAAGACCGTTCTGTTAGGTAGCTCCGTTTTGGTTTTAGAAGCAGACAGTTCTCCTTACAGCATATACTCCCATTCACTGAGAAATGTCCAAACGCAGCTCTTACCAGAAACGTGTTTCTAACTCCTGAATCTAAAGGGAGATTTAACTCACTTAGCTGAACAAACGCACAGCAGAGCAGATTGAAGGATACGTTTCTTCTGTGTTTTAGGCAGAGTTTTACTGCTATTTCGTTATATGCGGGAATAGTGCTGGAAATGCCTGGAAATGCCTGTTTTGAGATCTCTCCACAGAAAGCGTTTCCAGACTTCCCCTTCAACACACGAGTTTAACTCTCTAAGTTGAATGCACACATTGAAGACCGTTCTGTTAGGTAGCTCCGTTTTGGTTTTAGAAGCAGACAGTTCTCCTTACAGCATATACTCCCATTCACTGAGAAATGTCCAAACGCAGCTCTTACCAGAAACGTGTTTCTAACGCCTGAATCTAAAGGGAGATTTAACTCACTTAGCTGAACAAACGCACAGCAGAGCAGATTGAAGGATACGTTTCTTCTGTGTTTTAGGCAGAGTTTTACTGCTATTTCGTTATATGCGGGAATAGTGCTGGAAATGCCTGTTTTGAGATCTCTCCACAGAAAGCGTTTCCAGACTTCCCCTTCAACACACGAGTTTAACTCTGTAAGTTGAATGCACACATTGAAGACCGTTCTGTTAGGTAGCTCCGTTTTGGTTTTAGAAGCAGACAGTTCTCCTTACAGCATATACTCCCATTCACTGAGAAATGTCCAAACGCAGCTCTTACCAGAAACGTGTTTCTAACTCCTGAATCTAAAGGGAGATTTAACTCACTTAGCTGAACAAACGCACAGCAGAGCAGATTGAAGGATACGTTTCTTCTGTGTTTTAGGCAGAGTTTTACTGCTATTTCGTTATATGCGGGAATAGTGCTGGAAATGCCTGGAAATGCCTGTTTTGAGATCTCTCCACAGAAAGCGTTTCCAGACTTCCCCTTCAACACACGAGTTTAACTCTGTAAGTTGAATGCACACATTGAAGACCGTTCTGTTAGGTAGCTCCGTTTTGGTTTTAGAAGCAGACAGTTCTCCTTACAGCATATACTCCCATTCACTGAGAAATGTCCAAACGCAGCTCTTACCAGAAACGTGTTTCTAACTCCTGAATCTAAAGGGAGATTTAACTCACTTAGCTGAACAAACGCACAGCAGAGCAGATTGAAGGATACGTTTCTTCTGTGTTTTAGGCAGAGTTTTACTGCTATTTCGTTATATGCGGGAATAGTGCTGGAAATGCCTGGAAATGCCTGTTTTGAGATCTCTCCACAGAAAGCGTTTCCAGACTTCCCCTTCAACACACGAGTTTAACTCTGTAAGTTGAATGCACACATTGAAGACCGTTCTGTTAGGTAGCTCCGTTTTGGTTTTAGAAGCAGACAGTTCTCCTTACAGCATATACTCCCATTCACTGAGAAATGTCCAAACGCAGCTCTTACCAGAAACGTGTTTCTAACTCCTGAATCTAAAGGGAGATTTAACTCACTTAGCTGAACAAACGCACAGCAGAGCAGATTGAAGGATACGTTTCTTCTGTGTTTTAGGCAGAGTTTTACTGCTATTTCGTTATATGCGGGAATAGTGCTGGAAATGCCTGTTTTGAGATCTCTCCACAGAAAGCGTTTCCAGACTTCCCCTTCAACACACGAGTTTAACTCTGTAAGTTGAATGCACACATTGAAGACCGTTCTGTTAGGTAGCTCCGTTTTGGTTTTAGAAGCAGACAGTTCTCCTTACAGCATATACTCCCATTCACTGAGAAATGTCCAAACGCAGCTCTTACCAGAAACGTGTTTCTAACTCCTGAATCTAAAGGGAGATTTAACTCACTTAGCTGAACAAACGCACAGCAGAGCAGATTGAAGGATACGTTTCTTCTGTGTTTTAGGCAGAGTTTTACTGCTATTTCGTTATATGCGGGAATAGTGCTGGAAATGCCTGGAAATGCCTGTTTTGAGATCTCTCCACAGAAAGCGTTTCCAGACTTCCCCTTCAACACACGAGTTTAACTCTGTAAGTTGAATGCACACATTGAAGACCGTTCTGTTAGGTAGCTCCGTTTTGGTTTTAGAAGCAGACAGTTCTCCTTACAGCATATACTCCCATTCACTGAGAAATGTCCAAACGCAGCTCTTACCAGAAACGTGTTTCTAACTCCTGAATCTAAAGGGAGGTTTAACTCACTTAGCTGAACAAACGCACAGCAGAGCAGATTGAAGGATACGTTTCTTCTGTGTTTTAGGCAGAGTTTTACTGCTATTTCGTTATATGCGGGAATAGTGCTGGAAATGCCTGGAAATGCCTGTTTTGAGATCTCTCCACAGAAAGCGTTTCCAGACTTCCCCTTCAACACACGAGTTTAACTCTGTAAGTTGAATGCACACATTGAAGACCGTTCTGTTAGGTAGCTCCGTTTTGGTTTTAGAAGCAGACAGTTCTCCTTACAGCATATACTCCCATTCACTGAGAAATGTCCAAACGCAGCTCTTACCAGAAACGTGTTTCTAACTCCTGAATCTAAAGGGAGATTTAACTCACTTAGCTGAACAAACGCACAGCAGAGCAGATTGAAGGATACGTTTCTTCTGTGTTTTAGGCAGAGTTTTACTGCTATTTCGTTATATGCGGGAATAGTGCTGGAAATGCCTGTTTTGAGATCTCTCCACAGAAAGCGTTTCCAGACTTCCCCTTCAACACACGAGTTTAACTCTGTAAGTTGAATGCACACATTGAAGACCGTTCTGTTAGGTAGCTCCGTTTTGGTTTTAGAAGCAGACAGTTCTCCTTACAGCATATACTCCCATTCACTGAGAAATGTCCAAACGCAGCTCTTACCAGAAACGTGTTTCTAACTCCTGAATCTAAAGGGAGATTTAACTCACTTAGCTGAACAAACGCACAGCAGAGCAGATTGAAGGATACGTTTCTTCTGTGTTTTAGGCAGAGTTTTACTGCTATTTCGTTATATGCGGGAATAGTGCTGGAAATGCCTGTTTTGAGATCTCTCCACAGAAAGCGTTTCCAGACTTCCCCTTCAACACACGAGTTTAACTCTGTAAGTTGAATGCACACATTGAAGACCGTTCTGTTAGGTAGCTCCGTTTTGGTTTTAGAAGCAGACAGTTCTCCTTACAGCATATACTCCCATTCACTGAGAAATGTCCAAACGCAGCTCTTACCAGAAACGTGTTTCTAACTCCTGAATCTAAAGGGAGATTTAACTCACTTAGCTGAACAAACGCACAGCAGAGCAGATTGAAGGATACGTTTCTTCTGTGTTTTAGGCAGAGTTTTACTGCTATTTCGTTATATGCGGGAATAGTGCTGGAAATGCCTGTTTTGAGATCTCTCCACAGAAAGCGTTTCCAGACTTCCCCTTCAACACACGAGTTTAACTCTGTAAGTTGAATGCACACATTGAAGACCGTTCTGTTAGGTAGCTCCGTTTTGGTTTTAGAAGCAGACAGTTCTCCTTACAGCATATACTCCCATTCACTGAGAAATGTCCAAACGCAGCTCTTACCAGAAACGTGTTTCTAACTCCTGAATCTAAAGGGAGATTTAACTCACTTAGCTGAACAAACGCACAGCAGAGCAGATTGAAGGATACGTTTCTTCTGTGTTTTAGGCAGAGTTTTACTGCTATTTCGTTATATGCGGGAATAGTGCTGGAAATGCCTGGAAATGCCTGTTTTGAGATCTCTCCACAGAAAGCGTTTCCAGACTTCCCCTTCAACACACGAGTTTAACTCTGTAAGTTGAATGCACACATTGAAGACCGTTCTGTTAGGTAGCTCCGTTTTGGTTTTAGAAGCAGACAGTTCTCCTTACAGCATATACTCCCATTCACTGAGAAATGTCCAAACGCAGCTCTTACCAGAAACGTGTTTCTAACTCCTGAATCTAAAGGGAGATTTAACTCACTTAGCTGAACAAACGCACAGCAGAGCAGATTGAAGGATACGTTTCTTCTGTGTTTTAGGCAGAGTTTTACTGCTATTTCGTTATATGCGGGAATAGTGATGGAAATGCCTGTTTTGAGATCTCTCCACAGAAAGCGTTTCCAGACTTCCCCTTCAACACACGAGTTTAACTCTGTAAGTTGAATGCACACATTGAAGACCGTTCTGTTAGGTAGCTCCGTTTTGGTTTTAGAAGCAGACAGTTCTCCTTACAGCATATACTCCCATTCACTGAGTAATGTGCAAACGCAGCTCTTACCAGAAACGTGTTTCTAACTCCTGAATCTAAAGGGAGATTTAACTCACTTAGCTGAACAAACGCACAGCAGAGCAGATTGAAGGATACGTTTCTTCTGTGTTTTAGGCAGAGTTTTACTGCTATTTCGTTATATGCGGGAATAGTGCTGGAAATGCCTGGAAATGCCTGTTTTGAGATCTCTCCACAGAAAGCGTTTCCAGACTTCCCCTTCAACACACGAGTTTAACTCTGTAAGTTGAATGCACACATTGAAGACCGTTCTGTTAGGTAGCTCCGTTTTGGTTTTAGAAGCAGACAGTTCTCCTTACAGCATATACTCCCATTCACTGTGAAATGTCCAAACGCAGCTCTTACCAGAAACGTGTTTCTAACTCCTGAATCTAAAGGGAGATTTAACTCACTTAGCTGAACAAACGCACAGCAGAGCAGATTGAAGGATACGATTCTTCTGTGTTTTAGGCAGAGTTTTACTGCTATTTCGTTATATGCGGGAATAGTGCTGGAAATGCCTGTTTTGAGATCTCTCCACAGAAAGCGATTCCAGACTTCCCCTTCAACACACGAGTTTAACTCTGTAAGTTGAATGCACACATTGAAGACCGTTCTGTTAGGTAGCTCCGTTTTGGTTTTAGAAGCAGACAGTTCTCCTTACAGCATATACTCCCATTCACTGAGAAATGTCCAAACGCAGCTCTTACCAGAAACGTGTTTCTAACTCCTGAATCTAAAGGGAGATTTAACTCACTTAGCTGAACAAACGCACAGCAGAGCAGATTGAAGGATACGTTTCTTCTGTGTTTTAGGCAGAGTTTTACTGCTATTTTGTTATATGCGGGAATAGTGCTGGAAATGCCTGGAAATGCCTGTTTTGAGATCTCTCCACAGAAAGCGTTTCCAGACTTCCCCTTCAACACACGAGTTTAACTCTGTAAGTTGAATGCACACATTGAAGACCGTTCTGTTAGGTAGCTCCGTTTTGGTTTTAGAAGCAGACAGTTCTCCTTACAGCATATACTCCCATTCACTGAGAAATGTCCAAACGCAGCTCTTACCAGAAACGTGTTTCTAACTCCTGAATCTAAAGGGAGATTTAACTCACTTAGCTGAACAAACGCACAGCAGAGCAGATTGAAGGATACGTTTCTTCTGTGTTTTAGGCAGAGTTTTACTGCTATTTCGTTATATGCGGGAATAGTGCTGGAAATGCCTGGAAATGCCTGTTTTGAGATCTCTCCACAGAAAGCGTTTCCAGACTTCCCCTTCAACACACGAGTTTAACTCTGTAAGTTGAATGCACACATTGAAGACCGTTCTGTTAGGTAGCTCCGTTTTGGTTTTAGAAGCAGACAGTTCTCCTTACAGCATATACTCCCATTCACTGAGAAATGTCCAAACGCAGCTCTTACCAGAAACGTGTTTCTAACTCCTGAATCTAAAGGGAGATTTAACTCACTTAGCTGAACAAACGCACAGCAGAGCAGATTGAAGGATACGTTTCTTCTGTGTTTTAGGCAGAGTTTTACTGCTATTTCGTTATATGCGGGAATAGTGCTGGAAATGCCTGGAAATGCCTGTTTTGAGATCTCTCCACAGAAAGCGTTTCCAGACTTCCCCTTCAACACACGAGTTTAACTCTGTAAGTTGAATGCACACATTGAAGACCGTTCTGTTAGGTAGCTCCGTTTTGGTTTTAGAAGCAGACAGTTCTCCTTACAGCATATACTCCCATTCACTGAGAAATGTCCAAACGCAGCTCTTACCAGAAACGTGTTTCTAACTCCTGAATCTAAAGGGAGATTTAACTCACTTAGCTGAACAAACGCACAGCAGAGCAGATTGAAGGATACGTTTCTTCTGTGTTTTAGGCAGAGTTTTACTGCTATTTCGTTATATGCGGGAATAGTGCTGGAAATGCCTGGAAATGCCTGTTTTGAGATCTCTCCACAGAAAGCGTTTCCAGACTTCCCCTTCAACACACGAGTTTAACTCTGTAAGTTGAATGCACACATTGAAGACCGTTCTGTTAGGTAGCTCCGTTTTGGTTTTAGAAGCAGACAGTTCTCCTTACAGCATATACTCCCATTCACTGAGAAATGTCCAAACGCAGCTCTTACCAGAAACGTGTTTCTAACTCCTGAATCTAAAGGGAGATTTAACTCACTTAGCTGAACAAACGCACAGCAGAGCAGATTGAAGGATACGTTTCTTCTGTGTTTTAGGCAGAGTTTTACTGCTATTTCGTTATATGCGGGAATAGTGCTGGAAATGCCTGTTTTGAGATCTCTCCACAGAAAGCGTTTCCAGACTTCCCCTTCAACACACGGGTTTAACTCTGTAAGTTGAATGCACACATTGAAGACCGTTCTGTTAGGTAGCTCCGTTTTGGTTTTAGAAGCAGACAGTTCTCCTTACAGCATATACTCCCATTCACTGAGAAATGTCCAAACGCAGCTCTTACCAGAAACGTGTTTCTAACTCCTGAATCTAAAGGGAGGTTTAACTCACTTAGCTGAACAAACGCACAGCAGAGCAGATTGAAGGATACGTTTCTTCTGTGTTTTAGGCAGAGTTTTACTGCTATTTCGTTATATGCGGGAATAGTGCTGGAAATGCCTGGAAATGCCTGTTTTGAGATCTCTCCACAGAAAGCGTTTCCAGACTTCCCCTTCAACACACGAGTTTAACTCTGTAAGTTGAATGCACACATTGAAGACCGTTCTGTTAGGTAGCTCCGTTTTGGTTTTAGAAGCAGACAGTTCTCCTTACAGCATATACTCCCATTCACTGAGAAATGTCCAAACGCAGCTCTTACCAGAAACGTGTTTCTAACTCCTGAATCTAAAGGGAGATTTAACTCACTTAGCTGAACAAACGCACAGCAGAGCAGATTGAAGGATACGTTTCTTCTGTGTTTTAGGCAGAGTTTTACTGCTATTTCGTTATATGCGGGAATAGTGCTGGAAATGCCTGGAAATGCCTGTTTTGAGATCTCTCCACAGAAAGCGTTTCCAGACTTCCCCTTCAACACACGAGTTTAACTCTGTAAGTTGAATGCACACATTGAAGACCGTTCTGTTAGGTAGCTCCGTTTTGGTTTTAGAAGCAGACAGTTCTCCTTACAGCATATACTCCCATTCACTGAGAAATGTCCAAACGCAGCTCTTACCAGAAACGTGTTTCTAACTCCTGAATCTGAAGGGAGATTTAACTCACTTAGCTGAACAAACGCACAGCAGAGCAGATTGAAGGATACGTTTCTTCTGTGTTTTAGGCAGAGTTTTACTGCTATTTCGTTATATGCGGGAATAGTGCTGGAAATGCCTGTTTTGAGATCTCTCCACAGAAAGCGTTTCCAGACTTCCCCTTCAACACACGAGTTTAACTCTGTAAGTTGAATGCACACATTGAAGACCGTTCTGTTAGGTAGCTCCGTTTTGGTTTTAGAAGCAGACAGTTCTCCTTACAGCATATACTCCCATTCACTGAGAAATGTCCAAACGCAGCTCTTACCAGAAACGTGTTTCTAACTCCTGAATCTAAAGGGAGATTTAACTCACTTAGCTGAACAAACGCACAGCAGAGCAGATTGAAGGATACGTTTCTTCTGTGTTTTAGGCAGAGTTTTACTGCTATTTCGTTATATGCGGGAATAGTGCTGGAAATGCCTGTTTTGAGATCTCTCCACAGAAAGCGTTTCCAGACTTCCCCTTCAACACACGAGTTTAACTCTGTAAGTTGAATGCACACATTGAAGACCGTTCTGTTAGGTAGCTCCGTTTTGGTTTTAGAAGCAGACAGTTCTCCTTACAGCATATACTCCCATTCACTGAGAAATGTCCAAACGCAGCTCTTACCAGAAACGTGTTTCTAACTCCTGAATCTAAAGGGAGATTTAACTCACTTAGCTGAACAAACGCACAGCAGAGCAGATTGAAGGATACGTTTCTTCTGTGTTTTAGGCAGAGTTTTACTGCTATTTCGTTATATGCGGGAATAGTGCTGGAAATGCCTGGAAATGCCTGTTTTGAGATCTCTCCACAGAAAGCGTTTCCAGACTTCCCCTTCAACACACGAGTTTAACTCTGTAAGTTGAATGCACACATTGAAGACCGTTCTGTTAGGTAGCTCCGTTTTGGTTTTAGAAGCAGACAGTTCTCCTTACAGCATATACTCCCATTCACTGAGAAATGTCCAAACGCAGCTCTTACCAGAAACGTGTTTCTAACTCCTGAATCTAAAGGGAGATTTAACTCACTTAGCTGAACAAACGCACAGCAGAGCAGATTGAAGGATACGTTTCTTCTGTGTTTTAGGCAGAGTTTTACTGCTATTTCGTTATATGCGGGAATAGTGCTGGAAATGCCTGGAAATGCCTGTTTTGAGATCTCTCCACAGAAAGCGTTTCCAGACTTCCCCTTCAACACACGAGTTTAACTCTGTAAGTTGAATGCACACATTGAAGACCGTTCTGTTAGGTAGCTCCGTTTTGGTTTTAGAAGCAGACAGTTCTCCTTACAGCATATACTCCCATTCACTGAGAAATGTCCAAACGCAGCTCTTACCAGAAACGTGTTTCTAACTCCTGAATCTAAAGGGAGATTTAACTCACTTAGCTGAACAAACGCACAGCAGAGCAGATTGAAGGATACGATTCTTCTGTGTTTTAGGCAGAGTTTTACTGCTATTTCGTTATATGCGGGAATAGTGCTGGAAATGCCTGTTTTGAGATCTCTCCACAGAAAGCGATTCCAGACTTCCCCTTCAACACACGAGTTTAACTCTGTAAGTTGAATGCACACATTGAAGACCGTTCTGTTAGGTAGCTCCGTTTTGGTTTTAGAAGCAGACAGTTCTCCTTACAGCATATACTCCCATTCACTGAGAAATGTCCAAACGCAGCTCTTACCAGAAACGTGTTTCTAACTCCTGAATCTAAAGGGAGATTTAACTCACTTAGCTGAACAAACGCACAGCAGAGCAGATTGAAGGATACGTTTCTTCTGTGTTTTAGGCAGAGTTTTACTGCTATTTTGTTATATGCGGGAATAGTGCTGGAAATGCCTGGAAATGCCTGTTTTGAGATCTCTCCACAGAAAGCGTTTCCAGACTTCCCCTTCAACACACGAGTTTAACTCTGTAAGTTGAATGCACACATTGAAGACCGTTCTGTTAGGTAGCTCCGTTTTGGTTTTAGAAGCAGACAGTTCTCCTTACAGCATATACTCCCATTCACTGAGAAATGTCCAAACGCAGCTCTTACCAGAAACGTGTTTCTAACTCCTGAATCTAAAGGGAGATTTAACTCACTTAGCTGAACAAACGCACAGCAGAGCAGATTGAAGGATACGTTTCTTCTGTGTTTTAGGCAGAGTTTTACTGCTATTTCGTTATATGCGGGAATAGTGCTGGAAATGCCTGGAAATGCCTGTTTTGAGATCTCTCCACAGAAAGCGTTTCCAGACTTCCCCTTCAACACACGAGTTTAACTCTGTAAGTTGAATGCACACATTGAAGGCCGTTCTGTTAGGTAGCTCCGTTTTGGTTTTAGAAGCAGACAGTTCTCCTTACAGCATATACTCCCATTCACTGAGAAATGTCCAAACGCAGCTCTTACCAGAAACGTGTTTCTAACTCCTGAATCTAAAGGGAGATTTAACTCACTTAGCTGAACAAACGCACAGCAGAGCAGATTGAAGGATACGTTTCTTCTGTGTTTTAGGCAGAGTTTTACTGCTATTTCGTTATATGCGGGAATAGTGCTGGAAATGCCTGTTTTGAGATCTCTCCACAGAAAGCGTTTCCAGACTTCCCATTCAACACACGAGTTTATCACTGTAAGTTGAATGCACACATTGAAGACCGTTCTGTTAGGTAGCTCCGTTTTGGTTTTAGAAGCAGACAGTTCTCCTTACAGCATATACTCCCATTCACTGAGAAATGTCCAAACGCAGCTCTTACCAGAAACGTGTTTCTAACTCCTGAATCTAAAGGGAGATTTAACTCACTTAGCTGAACAAACGCACAGCAGAGCAGATTGAAGGATACGTTTCTTCTGTGTTTTAGGCAGAGTTTTACTGCTATTTCGTTATATGCGGGAATAGTGCTGGAAATGCCTGGAAATGCCTGTTTTGAGATCTCTCCACAGAAAGCGTTTCCAGACTTCCCCTTCAACACACGAGTTTAACTCTGTAAGTTGAATGCACACATTGAAGACCGTTCTGTTAGGTAGCTCCGTTTTGGTTTTAGAAGCAGACAGTTCTCCTTACAGCATATACTCCCATTCACTGAGAAATATCCAAACGCAGCTCTTACCAGAAACGTGTTTCTAACTCCTGAATCTAAAGGGAGATTTAACTCACTTAGCTGAACAAACGCACAGCAGAGCAGATTGAAGGATACGTTTCTTCTGTGTTTTAGGCAGAGTTTTACTGCTATTTCGTTATATGCGGGAATAGTGCTGGAAATGCCTGGAAATGCCTGTTTTGAGATCTCTCCACAGAAAGCGTTTCCAGACTTCCCCTTCAACACACGAGTTTAACTCTGTAAGTTGAATGCACACATTGAAGACCGTTCTGTTAGGTAGCTCCGTTTTGGTTTTAGAAGCAGACAGTTCTCCTTACAGCATATACTCCCATTCACTGAGAAATGTCCAAACGCAGCTCTTACCAGAAACGTGTTTCTAACTCCTGAATCTAAAGGGAGATTTAACTCACTTAGCTGAACAAACGCACAGCAGAGCAGATTGAAGGATACGTTTCTTCTGTGTTTTAGGCAGAGTTTTACTGCTATTTCGTTATATGCGGGAATAGTGCTGGAAATGCCTGGAAATGCCTGTTTTGACATCTCTCCACAGAAAGCGTTTCCAGACTTCCCCTTCAACACACGAGTTTAACTCTGTAAGTTGAATGCACACATTGAAGACCGTTCTGTTAGGTAGCTCCGTTTTGGTTTTAGAAGCAGACAGTTCTCCTTACAGCATATACTCCCATTCACTGAGAAATGTCCAAACGCAGCTCTTACCAGAAACGTGTTTCTAACTCCTGAATCTAAAGGGAGATTTAACTCACTTAGCTGAACAAACGCACAGCAGAGCAGATTGAAGGATACGTTTCTTCTGTGTTTTAGGCAGAGTTTTACTGCTATTTCGTTATATGCGGGAATAGTGCTGGAAATGCCTGGAAATGCCTGTTTTGAGATCTCTCCACAGAAAGCGTTTCCAGACTTCCCCTTCAACACACGAGTTTAACTCTGTAAGTTGAATGCACACATTGAAGACCGTTCTGTTAGGTAGCTCCGTTTTGGTTTTAGAAGCAGACAGTTCTCCTTACAGCATATACTCCCATTCACTGAGAAATGTCCAAACGCAGCTCTTACCAGAAACGTGTTTCTAACTCCTGAATCTGAAGGGAGATTTAACTCACTTAGCTGAACAAACGCACAGCAGAGCAGATTGAAGGATACGTTTCTTCTGTGTTTTAGGCAGAGTTTTACTGCTATTTCGTTATATGCGGGAATAGTGCTGGAAATGCCTGTTTTGAGATCTCTCCACAGAAAGCGTTTCCAGACTTCCCCTTCAACACACGAGTTTAACTCTGTAAGTTGAATGCACACATTGAAGACCGTTCTGTTAGGTAGCTCCGTTTTGGTTTTAGAAGCAGACAGTTCTCCTTACAGCATATACTCCCATTCACTGAGAAATGTCCAAACGCAGCTCTTACCAGAAACGTGTTTCTAACTCCTGAATCTAAAGGGAGATTTAACTCACTTAGCTGAACAAACGCACAGCAGAGCAGATTGAAGGATACGTTTCTTCTGTGTTTTAGGCAGAGTTTTACTGCTATTTCGTTATATGCGGGAATAGTGCTGGAAATGCCTGGAAATGCCTGTTTTGAGATCTCTCCACAGAAAGCGTTTCCAGACTTCCCCTTCAACACACGAGTTTAACTCTGTAAGTTGAATGCACACATTGAAGACCGTTCTGTTAGGTAGCTCCGTTTTGGTTTTAGAAGCAGACAGTTCTCCTTACAGCATATACTCCCATTCACTGAGAAATGTCCAAACGCAGCTCTTACCAGAAACGTGTTTCTAACTCCTGAATCTAAAGGGAGATTTAACTCACTTAGCTGAACAAACGCACAGCAGAGCAGATTGAAGGATACGTTTCTTCTGTGTTTTAGGCAGAGTTTTACTGCTATTTCGTTATATGCGGGAATAGTGCTGGAAATGCCTGTTTTGAGATCTCTCCACAGAAAGCGTTTCCAGACTTCCCCTTCAACACACGGGTTTAACTCTGTAAGTTGAATGCACACATTGAAGACCGTTCTGTTAGGTAGCTCCGTTTTGGTTTTAGAAGCAGACAGTTCTCTTTACAGCATATACTCCCATTCACTGAGAAATGTCCAAACGCAGCTCTTACCAGAAACGTGTTTCTAACTCCTGAATCTAAAGGGAGATTTAACTCACTTAGCTGAACAAACGCACAGCAGAGCAGATTGAAGGATACGTTTCTTCTGTGTTTTAGGCAGAGTTTTACTGCTATTTCGTTATATGCGGGAATAGTGCTGGAAATGCCTGGAAATGCCTGTTTTGAGATCTCTCCACAGAAAGCGTTTCCAGACTTCCCCTTCAACACACGAGTTTAACTCTGTAAGTTGAATGCACACATTGAAGACCGTTCTGTTAGGTAGCTCCGTTTTGGTTTTAGAAGCAGACAGTTCTCCTTACAGCATATACTCCCATTCACTGAGAAATGTCCAAACGCAGCTCTTACCAGAAACGTGTTTCTAACTCCTGAATCTAAAGGGAGATTTAACTCACTTAGCTGAACAAACGCACAGCAGAGCAGATTGAAGGATACGTTTCTTCTGTGTTTTAGGCAGAGTTTTACTGCTATTTCGTTATATGCGGGAATAGTGCTGGAAATGCCTGGAAATGCCTGTTTTGAGATCTCTCCACAGAAAGCGTTTCCAGACTTCCCCTTCAACACACGAGTTTAACTCTGTAAGTTGAATGCACACATTGAAGACCGTTCTGTTAGGTAGCTCCGTTTTGGTTTTAGAAGCAGACAGTTCTCCTTACAGCATATACTCCCATTCACTGAGAAATGTCCAAACGCAGCTCTTACCAGAAACGTGTTTCTAACTCCTGAATCTGAAGGGAGATTTAACTCACTTAGCTGAACAAACGCACAGCAGAGCAGATTGAAGGATACGTTTCTTCTGTGTTTTAGGCAGAGTTTTACTGCTATTTCGTTATATGCGGGAATAGTGCTGGAAATGCCTGTTTTGAGATCTCTCCACAGAAAGCGTTTCCAGACTTCCCCTTCAACACACGAGTTTAACTCTGTAAGTTGAATGCACACATTGAAGACCGTTCTGTTAGGTAGCTCCGTTTTGGTTTTAGAAGCAGACAGTTCTCCTTACAGCATATACTCCCATTCACTGAGAAATGTCCAAACGCAGCTCTTACCAGAAACGTGTTTCTAACTCCTGAATCTAAAGGGAGATTTAACTCACTTAGCTGAACAAACGCACAGCAGAGCAGATTGAAGGATACGTTTCTTCTGTGTTTTAGGCAGAGTTTTACTGCTATTTCGTTATATGCGGGAATAGTGCTGGAAATGCCTGTTTTGAGATCTCTCCACAGAAAGCGTTTCCAGACTTCCCCTTCAAAACACGAGTTTAACTCTGTAAGTTGAATGCACACATTGAAGACCGTTCTGTTAGGTAGCTCCGTTTTGGTTTTAGAAGCAGACAGTTCTCCTTACAGCATATACTCCCATTCACTGAGAAATGTCCAAACGCAGCTCTTACCAGAAACGTGTTTCTAACTCCTGAATCTAAAGGGAGATTTAACTCACTTAGCTGAACAAACGCACAGCAGAGCAGATTGAAGGATACGTTTCTTCTGTGTTTTAGGCAGAGTTTTACTGCTATTTCGTTATATGCGGGAATAGTGCTGGAAATGCCTGGAAATGCCTGTTTTGAGATCTCTCCACAGAAAGCGTTTCCAGACTTCCCCTTCAACACACGAGTTTAACTCTGTAAGTTGAATGCACACATTGAAGACCGTTCTGTTAGGTAGCTCCGTTTTGGTTTTAGAAGCAGACAGTTCTCCTTACAGCATATACTCCCATTCACTGAGAAATGTCCAAACGCAGCTCTTACCAGAAACGTGTTTCTAACTCCTGAATCTAAAGGGAGATTTAACTCACTTAGCTGAACAAACGCACAGCAGAGCAGATTGAAGGATACGTTTCTTCTGTGTTTTAGGCAGAGTTTTACTGCTATTTCGTTATATGCGGGAATAGTGCTGGAAATGCCTGGAAATGCCTGTTTTGAGATCTCTCCACAGAAAGCGTTTCCAGACTTCCCCTTCAACACACGAGTTTAACTCTGTAAGTTGAATGCACACATTGAAGACCGTTCTGTTAGGTAGCTCCGTTTTGGTTTTAGAAGCAGACAGTTCTCCTTACAGCATATACTCCCATTCACTGAGAAATGTCCAAATGCAGCTCTTACCAGAAACGTGTTTCTAACTCCTGAATCTAAAGGGAGATTTAACTCACTTAGCTGAACAAACGCACAGCAGAGCAGATTGAAGGATACGTTTCTTCTGTGTTTTAGGCAGAGTTTTACTGCTATTTCGTTATATGCGGGAATAGTGCTGGAAATGCCTGTTTTGAGATCTCTCCACAGAAAGCGTTTCCAGACTTCCCCTTCAACACACGAGTTTAACTCTGTAAGTTGAATGCACACATTGAAGACCGTTCTGTTAGGTAGCTCCGTTTTGGTTTTAGAAGCAGACAGTTCTCCTTACAGCATATACTCCCATTCACTGAGAAATGTCCAAACGCAGCTCTTACCAGAAACGTGTTTCTAACTCCTGAATCTAAAGGGAGATTTAACTCACTTAGCTGAACAAACGCACAGCAGAGCAGATTGAAGGATACGTTTCTTCTGTGTTTTAGGCAGAGTTTTACTGCTATTTCGTTATATGCGGGAATAGTGCTGGAAATGCCTGTTTTGAGATCTCTCCACAGAAAGCGTTTCCAGACTTCCCCTTCAACACACGAGTTTAACTCTGTAAGTTGAATGCACACATTGAAGACCGTTCTGTTAGGTAGCTCCGTTTTGGTTTTAGAAGCAGACAGTTCTCCTTACAGCATATACTCCCATTCACTGAGAAATGTCCAAACGCAGCTCTTACCAGAAACGTGTTTCTAACTCCTGAATCTAAAGGGAGATTTAACTCACTTAGCTGAACAAACGCACAGCAGAGCAGATTGAAGGATACGTTTCTTCTGTGTTTTAGGCAGAGTTTTACTGCTATTTCGTTATATGCGGGAATAGTGCTGGAAATGCCTGGAAATGCCTGTTTTGAGATCTCTCCACAGAAAGCGTTTCCAGACTTCCCCTTCAACACACGAGTTTAACTCTGTAAGTTGAATGCACACATTGAAGACCGTTCTGTTAGGTAGCTCCGTTTTGGTTTTAGAAGCAGACAGTTCTCCTTACAGCATATACTCCCATTCACTGAGAAATGTCCAAACGCAGCTCTTACCAGAAACGTGTTTCTAACTCCTGAATCTGAAGGGAGATTTAACTCACTTAGCTGAACAAACGCACAGCAGAGCAGATTGAAGGATACGTTTCTTCTGTGTTTTAGGCAGAGTTTTACTGCTATTTCGTTATATGCGGGAATAGTGCTGGAAATGCCTGTTTTGAGATCTCTCCACAGAAAGCGTTTCCAGACTTCCCCTTCAACACACGAGTTTAACTCTGTAAGTTGAATGCACACATTGAAGACCGTTCTGTTAGGTAGCTCCGTTTTGGTTTTAGAAGCAGACAGTTCTCCTTACAGCATATACTCCCATTCACTGAGAAATGTCCAAACGCAGCTCTTACCAGAAACGTGTTTCTAACTCCTGAATCTAAAGGGAGATTTAACTCACTTAGCTGAACAAACGCACAGCAGAGCAGATTGAAGGATACGTTTCTTCTGTGTTTTAGGCAGAGTTTTACTGCTATTTCGTTATATGCGGGAATAGTGCTGGAAATGCCTGTTTTGAGATCTCTCCACAGAAAGCGTTTCCAGACTTCCCCTTCAACACACGAGTTTAACTCTGTAAGTTGAATGCACACATTGAAGACCGTTCTGTTAGGTAGCTCCATTTTGGTTTTAGAAGCAGACAGTTCTCCTTACAGCATATACTCCCATTCACTGAGAAATGTCCAAACGCAGCTCTTACCAGAAACGTGTTTCTAACTCCTGAATCTAAAGGGAGATTTAACTCACTTAGCTGAACAAACGCACAGCAGAGCAGATTGAAGGATACGTTTCTTCTGTGTTTTAGGCAGAGTTTTACTGCTATTTCGTTATATGCGGGAATAGTGCTGGAAATGCCTGGAAATGCCTGTTTTGAGATCTCTCCACAGAAAGCGTTTCCAGACTTCCCCTTCAACACACGAGTTTAACTCTGTAAGTTGAATGCACACATTGAAGACCGTTCTGTTAGGTAGCTCCGTTTTGGTTTTAGAAGCAGACAGTTCTCCTTACAGCATATACTCCCATTCACTGAGAAATGTCCAAACGCAGCTCTTACCAGAAACGTGTTTCTAACTCCTGAATCTAAAGGGAGATTTAACTCACTTAGCTGAACAAACGCACAGCAGAGCAGATTGAAGGATACGTTTCTTCTGTGTTTTAGGCAGAGTTTTACTGCTATTTCGTTATATGCGGGAATAGTGCTGGAAATGCCTGTTTTGAGATCTCTCCACAGAAAGCGTTTCCAGACTTCCCCTTCAACACACGAGTTTAACTCTGTAAGTTGAATGCACACATTGAAGACCGTTCTGTTAGGTAGCTCCGTTTTGGTTTTAGAAGCAGACAGTTCTCCTTACAGCATATACTCCCATTCACTGAGAAATGTCCAAACGCAGCTCTTACCAGAAACGTGTTTCTAACTCCTGAATCTAAAGGGAGATTTAACTCACTTAGCTGAACAAACGCACAGCAGAGCAGATTGAAGGATACGTTTCTTCTGTGTTTTAGGCAGAGTTTTACTGCTATTTCGTTATATGCGGGAATAGTGCTGGAAATGCCTGGAAATGCCTGTTTTGAGATCTCTCCACAGAAAGCGTTTCCAGACTTCCCCTTCAACACACGAGTTTAACTCTGTAAGTTGAATGCACACATTGAAGACCGTTCTGTTAGGTAGCTCCGTTTTGGTTTTAGAAGCAGACAGTTCTCCTTACAGCATATACTCCCATTCACTGAGAAATGTCCAAACGCAGCTCTTACCAGAAACGTGTTTCTAACTCCTGAATCTAAAGGGAGATTTAACTCACTTAGCTGAACAAACGCACAGCAGAGCAGATTGAAGGATACGTTTCTTCTGTGTTTTAGGCAGAGTTTTACTGCTATTTCGTTATATGCGGGAATAGTGCTGGAAATGCCTGGAAATGCCTGTTTTGAGATCTCTCCACAGAAAGCGTTTCCAGACTTCCCCTTCAACACACGAGTTTAACTCTGTAAGTTGAATGCACACATTGAAGACCGTTCTGTTAGGTAGCTCCGTTTTGGTTTTAGAAGCAGACAGTTCTCCTTACAGCATATACTCCCATTCACTGAGAAATGTCCAAACGCAGCTCTTACCAGAAACGTGTTTCTAACTCCTGAATCTAAAGGGAGATTTAACTCACTTAGCTGAACAAACGCACAGCAGAGCAGATTGAAGGATACGTTTCTTCTGTGTTTTAGGCAGAGTTTTACTGCTATTTCGTTATATGCGGGAATAGTGCTGGAAATGCCTGGAAATGCCTGTTTTGAGATCTCTCCACAGAAAGCGTTTCCAGACTTCCCCTTCAACACACGAGTTTAACTCTGTAAGTTGAATGCACACATTGAAGACCATTCTGTTATGTAGCTCCGTTTTGGTTTTAGAAGCAGACAGTTCTCCTTACAGCATATACTCCCATTCACTGAGAAATGTCCAAACGCAGCTCTTACCAGAAACGTGTTTCTAACTCCTGAATCTAAAGGGAGATTTAACTCACTTAGCTGAACAAACGCACAGCAGAGCAGATTGAAGGATACGTTTCTTCTGTGTTTTAGGCAGAGTTTTACTGCTATTTCGTTATATGCGGGAATAGTGCTGGAAATGCCTGGAAATGCCTGTTTTGAGATCTCTCCACAGAAAGCGTTTCCAGACTTCCCCTTCAACACACGAGTTTAACTCTGTAAGTTGAATGCACACATTGAAGACCGTTCTGTTAGGTAGCTCCGTTTTGGTTTTAGAAGCAGACAGTTCTCCTTACAGCATATACTCCCATTCACTGAGAAATGTCCAAACGCAGCTCTTACCAGAAACGTGTTTCTAACTCCTGAATCTAAAGGGAGATTTAACTCACTTAGCTGAACAAACGCACAGCAGAGCAGATTGAAGGATACGTTTCTTCTGTGTTTTAGGCAGAGTTTTACTGCTATTTCGTTATATGCGGGAATAGTGCTGGAAATGCCTGGAAATGCCTGTTTTGAGATCTCTCCACAGAAAGCGTTTCCAGACTTCCCCTTCAACACACGAGTTTAACTCTGTAAGTTGAATGCACACATTGAAGACCGTTCTGTTAGGTAGCTCCGTTTTGGTTTTAGAAGCAGACAGTTCTCCTTACAGCATATACTCCCATTCACTGAGAAATGTCCAAACGCAGCTCTTACCAGAAACGTGTTTCTAACTCCTGAATCTAAAGGGAGATTTAACTCACTTAGCTGAACAAACGCACAGCAGAGCAGATTGAAGGATACGATTCTTCTGTGTTTTAGGCAGAGTTTTACTGCTATTTCGTTATATGCGGGAATAGTGCTGGAAATGCCTGTTTTGAGATCTCTCCACAGAAAGCGATTCCAGACTTCCCCTTCAACACACGAGTTTAACTCTGTAAGTTGAATGCACACATTGAAGACCGTTCTGTTAGGTAGCTCCGTTTTGGTTTTAGAAGCAGACAGTTCTCCTTACAGCATATACTCCCATTAACTGAGAAATGTCCAAACGCAGCTCTTACCAGAAACGTGTTTCTAACTCCTGAATCTAAAGGGAGATTTAACTCACTTAGCTGAACAAACGCACAGCAGAGCAGATTGAAGGATACGTTTCTTCTGTGTTTTAGGCAGAGTTTTACTGCTATTTTGTTATATGCGGGAATAGTGCTGGAAATGCCTGGAAATGCCTGTTTTGAGATCTCTCCACAGAAAGCGTTTCCAGACTTCCCCTTCAACACACGAGTTTAACTCTGTAAGTTGAATGCACACATTGAAGACCGTTCTGTTAGGTAGCTCCGTTTTGGTTTTAGAAGCAGACAGTTCTCCTTACAGCATATACTCCCATTCACTGAGAAATGTCCAAACGCAGCTCTTACCAGAAACGTGTTTCTAACTCCTGAATCTAAAGGGAGATTTAACTCACTTAGCTGAACAAACGCACAGCAGAGCAGATTGAAGGATACGTTTCTTCTGTGTTTTAGGCAGAGTTTTACTGCTATTTCGTTATATGCGGGAATAGTGCTGGAAATGCCTGGAAATGCCTGTTTTGAGATCTCTCCACAGAAAGCGTTTCCAGACTTCCCCTTCAACACACGAGTTTAACTCTGTAAGTTGAATGCACACATTGAAGACCGTTCTGTTAGGTAGCTCCGTTTTGGTTTTAGAAGCAGACAGTTCTCCTTACAGCATATACTCCCATTCACTGAGAAATGTCCAAACGCAGCTCTTACCAGAAACGTGTTTCTAACTCCTGAATCTAAAGGGAGATTTAACTCACTTAGCTGAACAAACGCACAGCAGAGCAGATTGAAGGATACGTTTCTTCTGTGTTTTAGGCAGAGTTTTACTGCTATTTCGTTATATGCGGGAATAGTGCTGGAAATGCCTGTTTTGAGATCTCTCCACAGAAAGCGTTTCCAGACTTCCCCTTCAACACACGAGTTTATCACTGTAAGTTGAATGCACACATTGAAGACCGTTCTGTTAGGTAGCTCCGTTTTGGTTTTAGAAGCAGACAGTTCTCCTTACAGCATATACTCCCATTCACTGAGAAATGTCCAAACGCAGCTCTTACCAGAAACGTGTTTCTAACTCCTGAATCTAAAGGGAGATTTAACTCACTTAGCTGAACAAACGCACAGCAGAGCAGATTGAAGGATACGTTTCTTCTGTGTTTTAGGCAGAGTTTTACTGCTATTTCGTTATATGCGGGAATAGTGCTGGAAATGCCTGGAAATGCCTGTTTTGAGATCTCTCCACAGAAAGCGTTTCCAGACTTCCCCTTCAACACACGAGTTTAACTCTGTAAGTTGAATGCACACATTGAAGACCGTTCTGTTAGGTAGCTCCGTTTTGGTTTTAGAAGCAGACAGTTCTCCTTACAGCATATACTCCCATTCACTGAGAAATGTCCAAACGCAGCTCTTACCAGAAACGTGTTTCTAACTCCTGAATCTAAAGGGAGATTTAACTCACTTAGCTGAACAAACGCACAGCAGAGCAGATTGAAGGATACGTTTCTTCTGTGTTTTAGGCAGAGTTTTACTGCTATTTCGTTATATGCGGGAATAGTGCTGGAAATGCCTGGAAATGCCTGTTTTGAGATCTCTCCACAGAAAGCGTTTCCAGACTTCCCCTTCAACACACGAGTTTAACTCTGTAAGTTGAATGCACACATTGAAGACCGTTCTGTTAGGTAGCTCCGTTTTGGTTTTAGAAGCAGACAGTTCTCCTTACAGCATATACTCCCATTCACTGAGAAATGTCCAAACGCAGCTCTTACCAGAAACGTGTTTCTAACTCCTGAATCTAAAGGGAGATTTAACTCACTTAGCTGAACAAACGCACAGCAGAGCAGATTGAAGGATACGTTTCTTCTGTGTTTTAGGCAGAGTTTTACTGCTATTTCGTTATATGCGGGAATAGTGCTGGAAATGCCTGGAAATGCCTGTTTTGACATCTCTCCACAGAAAGCGTTTCCAGACTTCCCCTTCAACACACGAGTTTAACTCTGTAAGTTGAATGCACACATTGAAGACCGTTCTGTTAGGTAGCTCCGTTTTGGTTTTAGAAGCAGACAGTTCTCCTTACAGCATATACTCCCATTCACTGAGAAATGTCCAAACGCAGCTCTTACCAGAAACGTGTTTCTAACTCCTGAATCTAAAGGGAGATTTAACTCACTTAGCTGAACAAACGCACAGCAGAGCAGATTGAAGGATACGTTTCTTCTGTGTTTTAGGCAGAGTTTTACTGCTATTTCGTTATATGCGGGAATAGTGCTGGAAATGCCTGGAAATGCCTGTTTTGAGATCTCTCCACAGAAAGCGTTTCCAGACTTCCCCTTCAACACACGAGTTTAACTCTGTAAGTTGAATGCACACATTGAAGACCGTTCTGTTAGGTAGCTCCGTTTTGGTTTTAGAAGCAGACAGTTCTCCTTACAGCATATACTCCCATTCACTGAGAAATGTCCAAACGCAGCTCTTACCAGAAACGTGTTTCTAACTCCTGAATCTGAAGGGAGATTTAACTCACTTAGCTGAACAAACGCACAGCAGAGCAGATTGAAGGATACGTTTCTTCTGTGTTTTAGGCAGAGTTTTACTGCTATTTCGTTATATGCGGGAATAGTGCTGGAAATGCCTGTTTTGAGATCTCTCCACAGAAAGCGTTTCCAGACTTCCCCTTCAACACACGAGTTTAACTCTGTAAGTTGAATGCACACATTGAAGACCGTTCTGTTAGGTAGCTCCGTTTTGGTTTTAGAAGCAGACAGTTCTCCTTACAGCATATACTCCCATTCACTGAGAAATGTCCAAACGCAGCTCTTACCAGAAACGTGTTTCTAACTCCTGAATCTAAAGGGAGATTTAACTCACTTAGCTGAACACACGCACATCAGAGCAGATTGAAGGATACGTTTCTTCTGTGTTTTAGGCAGAGTTTTACTGCTATTTCGTTATATGCGGGAATAGTGCTGGAAATGCCTGTTTTGAGATCTCTCCACAGAAAGCGTTTCCAGACTTCCCCTTCAACACACGAGTTTAACTCTGTAAGTTGAATGCACACATTGAAGACCGTTCTGTTAGGTAGCTCCGTTTTGGTTTTAGAAGCAGACAGTTCTCCTTACAGCATACACTCCCATTCACTGAGAAATGTCCAAACGCAGCTCTTACCAGAAACGTGTTTCTAACTCCTGAATCTAAAGGGAGATTTAACTCACTTAGCTGAACAAACGCACAGCAGAGCAGATTGAAGGATACGTTTCTTCTGTGTTTTAGGCAGAGTTTTACTGCTATTTCGTTATATGCGGGAATAGTGCTGGAAATGCCTGGAAATGCCTGTTTTGAGATCTCTCCACAGAAAGCGTTTCCAGACTTCCCCTTCAACACACGAGTTTAACTCTGTAAGTTGAATGCACACATTGAAGACCGTTCTGTTAGGTAGCTCCGTTTTGGTTTTAGAAGCAGACAGTTCTCCTTACAGCATATACTCCCATTCACTGAGAAATGTCCAAACGCAGCTCTTACCAGAAACGTGTTTCTAACTCCTGAATCTAAAGGGAGATTTAACTCACTTAGCTGAACAAACGCACAGCAGAGCAGATTGAAGGATACGTTTCTTCTGTGTTTTAGGCAGAGTTTTACTGCTATTTCGTTATATGCGGGAATAGTGCTGGAAATGCCTGGAAATGCCTGTTTTGACATCTCTCCACAGAAAGCGTTTCCAGACTTCCCCTTCAACACACGAGTTTAACTCTGTAAGTTGAATGCACACATTGAAGACCGTTCTGTTAGGTAGCTCCGTTTTGGTTTTAGAAGCAGACAGTTCTCCTTACAGCATATACTCCCATTCACTGAGAAATGTCCAAACGCAGCTCTTACCAGAAACGTGTTTCTAACTCCTGAATCTAAAGGGAGATTTAACTCACTTAGCTGAACAAACGCACAGCAGAGCAGATTGAAGGATACGTTTCTTCTGTGTTTTAGGCAGAGTTTTACTGCTATTTCGTTATATGCGGGAATAGTGCTGGAAATGCCTGGAAATGCCTGTTTTGAGATCTCTCCACAGAAAGCGTTTCCAGACTTCCCCTTCAACACACGAGTTTAACTCTGTAAGTTGAATGCACACATTGAAGACCGTTCTGTTAGGTAGCTCCGTTTTGGTTTTAGAAGCAGACAGTTCTCCTTACAGCATATACTCCCATTCACTGAGAAATGTCCAAACGCAGCTCTTACCAGAAACGTGTTTCTAACTCCTGAATCTGAAGGGAGATTTAACTCACTTAGCTGAACAAACGCACAGCAGAGCAGATTGAAGGATACGTTTCTTCTGTGTTTTAGGCAGAGTTTTACTGCTATTTCGTTATATGCGGGAATAGTGCTGGAAATGCCTGTTTTGAGATCTCTCCACAGAAAGCGTTTCCAGACTTCCCCTTCAACACACGAGTTTAACTCTGTAAGTTGAATGCACACATTGAAGACCGTTCTGTTAGGTAGCTCCGTTTTGGTTTTAGAAGCAGACAGTTCTCCTTACAGCATATACTCCCATTCACTGAGAAATGTCCAAACGCAGCTCTTACCAGAAACGTGTTTCTAACTCCTGAATCTAAAGGGAGATTTAACTCACTTAGCTGAACACACGCACATCAGAGCAGATTGAAGGATACGTTTCTTCTGTGTTTTAGGCAGAGTTTTACTGCTATTTCGTTATATGCGGGAATAGTGCTGGAAATGCCTGGAAATGCCTGTTTTGAGATCTCTCCACAGAAAGCGTTTCCAGACTTCCCCTTCAACACACGAGTTTAACTCTGTAAGTTGAATGCACACATTGAAGACCGTTCTGTTAGGTAGCTCCGTTTTGGTTTTAGAAGCAGACAGTTCTCCTTACAGCATATACTCCCATTCACTGAGAAATGTCCAAACGCAGCTCTTACCAGAAACGTGTTTCTAACTCCTGAATCTAAAGGGAGATTTAACTCACTTAGCTGAACAAACGCACAGCAGAGCAGATTGAAGGATACGTTTCTTCTGTGTTTTAGGCAGAGTTTTACTGCTATTTCGTTATATGCGGGAATAGTGCTGGAAATGCCTGTTTTGAGATCTCTCCACAGAAAGCGTTTCCAGACTTCCCCTTCAACACACGAGTTTATCACTGTAAGTTGAATGCACACATTGAAGACCGTTCTGTTAGGTAGCTCCGTTTTGGTTTTAGAAGCAGACAGTTCTCCTTACAGCATATACTCCCATTCACTGAGAAATGTCCAAACGCAGCTCTTACCAGAAACGTGTTTCTAACTCCTGAATCTAAAGGGAGATTTAACTCACTTAGCTGAACAAACGCACAGCAGAGCAGATTGAAGGATACGTTTCTTCTGTGTTTTAGGCAGAGTTTTACTGCTATTTCGTTATATGCGGGAATAGTGCTGGAAATGCCTGGAAATGCCTGTTTTGAGATCTCTCCACAGAAAGCGTTTCCAGACTTCCCCTTCAACACACGAGTTTAACTCTGTAAGTTGAATGCACACATTGAAGACCGTTCTGTTAGGTAGCTCCGTTTTGGTTTTAGAAGCAGACAGTTCTCCTTACAGCATATACTCCCATTCACTGAGAAATGTCCAAACGCAGCTCTTACCAGAAACGTGTTTCTAACTCCTGAATCTAAAGGGAGATTTAACTCACTTAGCTGAACAAACGCACAGCAGAGCAGATTGAAGGATACGTTTCTTCTGTGTTTTAGGCAGAGTTTTACTGCTATTTCGTTATATGCGGGAATAGTGCTGGAAATGCCTGGAAATGCCTGTTTTGAGATCTCTCCACAGAAAGCGTTTCCAGACTTCCCCTTCAACACACGAGTTTAACTCTGTAAGTTGAATGCACACATTGAAGACCGTTCTGTTAGGTAGCTCCGTTTTGGTTTTAGAAGCAGACAGTTCTCCTTACAGCATATACTCCCATTCACTGAGAAATGTCCAAACGCAGCTCTTACCAGAAACGTGTTTCTAACTCCTGAATCTAAAGGGAGATTTAACTCACTTAGCTGAACAAACGCACAGCAGAGCAGATTGAAGGATACGTTTCTTCTGTGTTTTAGGCAGAGTTTTACTGCTATTTCGTTATATGCGGGAATAGTGCTGGAAATGCCTGGAAATGCCTGTTTTGACATCTCTCCACAGAAAGCGTTTCCAGACTTCCCCTTCAACACACGAGTTTAACTCTGTAAGTTGAATGCACACATTGAAGACCGTTCTGTTAGGTAGCTCCGTTTTGGTTTTAGAAGCAGACAGTTCTCCTTACAGCATATACTCCCATTCACTGAGAAATGTCCAAACGCAGCTCTTACCAGAAACGTGTTTCTAACTCCTGAATCTAAAGGGAGATTTAACTCACTTAGCTGAACAAACGCACAGCAGAGCAGATTGAAGGATACGTTTCTTCTGTGTTTTAGGCAGAGTTTTACTGCTATTTCGTTATATGCGGGAATAGTGCTGGAAATGCCTGGAAATGCCTGTTTTGAGATCTCTCCACAGAAAGCGTTTCCAGACTTCCCCTTCAACACACGAGTTTAACTCTGTAAGTTGAATGCACACATTGAAGACCGTTCTGTTAGGTAGCTCCGTTTTGGTTTTAGAAGCAGACAGTTCTCCTTACAGCATATACTCCCATTCACTGAGAAATGTCCAAACGCAGCTCTTACCAGAAACGTGTTTCTAACTCCTGAATCTGAAGGGAGATTTAACTCACTTAGCTGAACAAACGCACAGCAGAGCAGATTGAAGGATACGTTTCTTCTGTGTTTTAGGCAGAGTTTTACTGCTATTTCGTTATATGCGGGAATAGTGCTGGAAATGCCTGTTTTGAGATCTCTCCACAGAAAGCGTTTCCAGACTTCCCCTTCAACACACGAGTTTAACTCTGTAAGTTGAATGCACACATTGAAGACCGTTCTGTTAGGTAGCTCCGTTTTGGTTTTAGAAGCAGACAGTTCTCCTTACAGCATATACTCCCATTCACTGAGAAATGTCCAAACGCAGCTCTTACCAGAAACGTGTTTCTAACTCCTGAATCTAAAGGGAGATTTAACTCACTTAGCTGAACACACGCACATCAGAGCAGATTGAAGGATACGTTTCTTCTGTGTTTTAGGCAGAGTTTTACTGCTATTTCGTTATATGCGGGAATAGTGCTGGAAATGCCTGTTTTGAGATCTCTCCACAGAAAGCGTTTCCAGACTTCCCCTTCAACACACGAGTTTAACTCTGTAAGTTGAATGCACACATTGAAGACCGTTCTGTTAGGTAGCTCCGTTTTGGTTTTAGAAGCAGACAGTTCTCCTTACAGCATACACTCCCATTCACTGAGAAATGTCCAAACGCAGCTCTTACCAGAAACGTGTTTCTAACTCCTGAATCTAAAGGGAGATTTAACTCACTTAGCTGAACAAACGCACAGCAGAGCAGATTGAAGGATACGTTTCTTCTGTGTTTTAGGCAGAGTTTTACTGCTATTTCGTTATATGCGGGAATAGTGCTGGAAATGCCTGGAAATGCCTGTTTTGAGATCTCTCCACAGAAAGCGTTTCCAGACTTCCCCTTCAACACACGAGTTTAACTCTGTAAGTTGAATGCACACATTGAAGACCGTTCTGTTAGGTAGCTCCGTTTTGGTTTTAGAAGCAGACAGTTCTCCTTACAGCATATACTCCCATTCACTGAGAAATGTCCAAACGCAGCTCTTACCAGAAACGTGTTTCTAACTCCTGAATCTAAAGGGAGATTTAACTCACTTAGCTGAACAAACGCACAGCAGAGCAGATTGAAGGATACGTTTCTTCTGTGTTTTAGGCAGAGTTTTACTGCTATTTCGTTATATGCGGGAATAGTGCTGGAAATGCCTGGAAATGCCTGTTTTGACATCTCTCCACAGAAAGCGTTTCCAGACTTCCCCTTCAACACACGAGTTTAACTCTGTAAGTTGAATGCACACATTGAAGACCGTTCTGTTAGGTAGCTCCGTTTTGGTTTTAGAAGCAGACAGTTCTCCTTACAGCATATACTCCCATTCACTGAGAAATGTCCAAACGCAGCTCTTACCAGAAACGTGTTTCTAACTCCTGAATCTAAAGGGAGATTTAACTCACTTAGCTGAACAAACGCACAGCAGAGCAGATTGAAGGATACGTTTCTTCTGTGTTTTAGGCAGAGTTTTACTGCTATTTCGTTATATGCGGGAATAGGGCTGGAAATGCCTGGAAATGCCTGTTTTGAGATCTCTCCACAGAAAGCGTTTCCAGACTTCCCCTTCAACACACGAGTTTAACTCTGTAAGTTGAATGCACACATTGAAGACCGTTCTGTTAGGTAGCTCCGTTTTGGTTTTAGAAGCAGACAGTTCTCCTTACAGCATATACTCCCATTCACTGAGAAATGTCCAAACGCAGCTCTTACCAGAAACGTGTTTCTAACTCCTGAATCTGAAGGGAGATTTAACTCACTTAGCTGAACAAACGCACAGCAGAGCAGATTGAAGGATACGTTTCTTCTGTGTTTTAGGCAGAGTTTTACTGCTATTTCGTTATATGCGGGAATAGTGCTGGAAATGCCTGTTTTGAGATCTCTCCACAGAAAGCGTTTCCAGACTTCCCCTTCAACACACGAGTTTAACTCTGTAAGTTGAATGCACACATTGAAGACCGTTCTGTTAGGTAGCTCCGTTTTGGTTTTAGAAGCAGACAGTTCTCCTTACAGCATATACTCCCATTCACTGAGAAATGTCCAAACGCAGCTCTTACCAGAAACGTGTTTCTAACTCCTGAATCTAAAGGGAGATTTAACTCACTTAGCTGAACACACGCACATCAGAGCAGATTGAAGGATACGTTTCTTCTGTGTTTTAGGCAGAGTTTTACTGCTATTTCGTTATATGCGGGAATAGTGCTGGAAATGCCTGTTTTGAGATCTCTCCACAGAAAGCGTTTCCAGACTTCCCCTTCAACACACGAGTTTAACTCTGTAAGTTGAATGCACACATTGAAGACCGTTCTGTTAGGTAGCTCCGTTTTGGTTTTAGAAGCAGACAGTTCTCCTTACAGCATACACTCCCATTCACTGAGAAATGTCCAAACGCAGCTCTTACCAGAAACGTGTTTCTAACTCCTGAATCTAAAGGGAGATTTAACTCACTTAGCTGAACAAACGCACAGCAGAGCAGATTGAAGGATACGTTTCTTCTGTGTTTTAGGCAGAGTTTTACTGCTATTTCGTTATATGCGGGAATAGTGCTGGAAATGCCTGGAAATGCCTGTTTTGAGATCTCTCCACAGAAAGCGTTTCCAGACTTCCCCTTCAACACACGAGTTTAACTCTGTAAGTTGAATGCACACATTGAAGACCGTTCTGTTAGGTAGCTCCGTTTTGGTTTTAGAAGCAGACAGTTCTCCTTACAGCATATACTCCCATTCACTGAGAAATGTCCAAACGCAGCTCTTACCAGAAACGTGTTTCTAACTCCTGAATCTAAAGGGAGATTTAACTCACTTAGCTGAACAAACGCACAGCAGAGCAGATTGAAGGATACGTTTCTTCTGTGTTTTAGGCAGAGTTTTACTGCTATTTCGTTATATGCGGGAATAGTGCTGGAAATGCCTGTTTTGAGATCTCTCCACAGAAAGCGTTTCCAGACTTCCCCTCAACACACGGGTTTAACTCTGTAAGTTGAATGCACACATTGAAGACCGTTCTGTTAGGTAGCTCCGTTTTGGTTTTAGAAGCAGACAGTTCTCCTTACAGCATATACTCCCATTCACTGAGAAATGTCCAAACGCAGCTCTTACCAGAAACGTGTTTCTAACTCCTGAATCTAAAGGGAGATTTAACTCACTTAGCTGAACAAACGCACAGCAGAGCAGATTGAAGGATACGTTTCTTCTGTGTTTTAGGCAGAGTTTTACTGCTATTTCGTTATATGCGGGAATAGTGCTGGAAATGCCTGGAAATGCCTGTTTTGAGATCTCTCCACAGAAAGCGTTTCCAGACTTCCCCTTCAACACACGAGTTTAACTCTGTAAGTTGAATGCACACATTGAAGACCGTTCTGTTAGGTAGCTCCGTTTTGGTTTTAGAAGCAGACAGTTCTCCTTACAGCATATACTCCCATTCACTGAGAAATGTCCAAACGCAGCTCTTACCAGAAACGTGTTTCTAACTCCTGAATCTAAAGGGAGATTTAACTCACTTAGCTGAACAAACGCACAGCAGAGCAGATTGAAGGATACGTTTCTTCTGTGTTTTAGGCAGAGTTTTACTGCTATTTCGTTATATGCGGGAATAGTGCTGGAAATGCCTGGAAATGCCTGTTTTGAGATCTCTCCACAGAAAGCGTTTCCAGACTTCCCCTTCAACACACGAGTTTAACTCTGTAAGTTGAATGCACACATTGAAGACCGTTCTGTTAGGTAGCTCCGTTTTGGTTTTAGAAGCAGACAGTTCTCCTTACAGCATATACTCCCATTCACTGAGAAATGTCCAAACGCAGCTCTTACCAGAAACGTGTTTCTAACTCCTGAATCTGAAGGGAGATTTAACTCACTTAGCTGAACAAACGCACAGCAGAGCAGATTGAAGGATACGTTTCTTCTGTGTTTTAGGCAGAGTTTTACTGCTATTTCGTTATATGCGGGAATAGTGCTGGAAATGCCTGTTTTGAGATCTCTCCAGAGAAAGCGTTTCCAGACTTCCCCTTCAACACACGAGTTTAACTCTGTAAGTTGAATGCACACATTGAAGACCGTTCTGTTAGGTAGCTCCGTTTTGGTTTTAGAAGCAGACAGTTCTCCTTACAGCATATACTCCCATTCACTGAGAAATGTCCAAACGCAGCTCTTACCAGAAACGTGTTTCTAACTCCTGAATCTAAAGGGAGATTTAACTCACTTAGCTGAACAAACGCACAGCAGAGCAGATTGAAGGATACGTTTCTTCTGTGTTTTAGGCAGAGTTTTACTGCTATTTCGTTATATGCGGGAATAGTGCTGGAAATGCCTGTTTTGAGATCTCTCCACAGAAAGCGTTTCCAGACTTCCCCTTCAACACACGAGTTTAACTCTGTAAGTTGAATGCACACATTGAAGACCGTTCTGTTAGGTAGCTCCGTTTTGGTTTTAGAAGCAGACAGTTCTCCTTACAGCATATACTCCCATTCACTGAGAAATGTCCAAACGCAGCTCTTACCAGAAACGTGTTTCTAACTCCTGAATCTAAAGGGAGATTTAACTCACTTAGCTGAACAAACGCACAGCAGAGCAGATTGAAGGATACGTTTCTTCTGTGTTTTAGGCAGAGTTTTACTGCTATTTCGTTATATGCGGGAATAGTGCTGGAAATGCCTGGAAATGCCTGTTTTGAGATCTCTCCACAGAAAGCGTTTCCAGACTTCCCCTTCAACACACGAGTTTAACTCTGTAAGTTGAATGCACACATTGAAGACCGTTCTGTTAGGTAGCTCCGTTTTGGTTTTAGAAGCAGACAGTTCTCCTTACAGCATATACTCCCATTCACTGAGAAATGTCCAAACGCAGCTCTTACCAGAAACGTGTTTCTAACTCCTGAATCTAAAGGGAGATTTAACTCACTTAGCTGAACAAACGCACAGCAGAGCAGATTGAAGGATACGTTTCTTCTGTGTTTTAGGCAGAGTTTTACTGCTATTTCGTTATATGCGGGAATAGTGCTGGAAATGCCTGGAAATGCCTGTTTTGAGATCTCTCCACAGAAAGCGTTTCCAGACTTCCCCTTCAACACACGAGTTTAACTCTGTAAGTTGAATGCACACATTGAAGACCGTTCTGTTAGGTAGCTCCGTTTTGGTTTTAGAAGCAGACAGTTCTCCTTACAGCATATACTCCCATTCACTGAGAAATGTCCAAATGCAGCTCTTACCAGAAACGTGTTTCTAACTCCTGAATCTAAAGGGAGATTTAACTCACTTAGCTGAACAAACGCACAGCAGAGCAGATTGAAGGATACGTTTCTTCTGTGTTTTAGGCAGAGTTTTACTGCTATTTCGTTATATGCGGGAATAGTGCTGGAAATGCCTGTTTTGAGATCTCTCCACAGAAAGCGTTTCCAGACTTCCCCTTCAACACACGAGTTTAACTCTGTAAGTTGAATGCACACATTGAAGACCGTTCTGTTAGGTAGCTCCGTTTTGGTTTTAGAAGCAGACAGTTCTCCTTACAGCATATACTCCCATTCACTGAGAAATGTCCAAACGCAGCTCTTACCAGAAACGTGTTTCTAACTCCTGAATCTAAAGGGAGATTTAACTCACTTAGCTGAACAAACGCACAGCAGAGCAGATTGAAGGATACGTTTCTTCTGTGTTTTAGGCAGAGTTTTACTGCTATTTCGTTATATGCGGGAATAGTGCTGGAAATGCCTGTTTTGAGATCTCTCCACAGAAAGCGTTTCCAGACTTCCCCTTCAACACACGAGTTTAACTCTGTAAGTTGAATGCACACATTGAAGACCGTTCTGTTAGGTAGCTCCGTTTTGGTTTTAGAAGCAGACAGTTCTCCTTACAGCATATACTCCCATTCACTGAGAAATGTCCAAACGCAGCTCTTACCAGAAACGTGTTTCTAACTCCTGAATCTAAAGGGAGATTTAACTCACTTAGCTGAACAAACGCACAGCAGAGCAGATTGAAGGATACGTTTCTTCTGTGTTTTAGGCAGAGTTTTACTGCTATTTCGTTATATGCGGGAATAGTGCTGGAAATGCCTGGAAATGCCTGTTTTGAGATCTCTCCACAGAAAGCGTTTCCAGACTTCCCCTTCAACACACGAGTTTAACTCTGTAAGTTGAATGCACACATTGAAGACCGTTCTGTTAGGTAGCTCCGTTTTGGTTTTAGAAGCAGACAGTTCTCCTTACAGCATATACTCCCATTCACTGAGAAATGTCCAAACGCAGCTCTTACCAGAAACGTGTTTCTAACTCCTGAATCTGAAGGGAGATTTAACTCACTTAGCTGAACAAACGCACAGCAGAGCAGATTGAAGGATACGTTTCTTCTGTGTTTTAGGCAGAGTTTTACTGCTATTTCGTTATATGCGGGAATAGTGCTGGAAATGCCTGTTTTGAGATCTCTCCACAGAAAGCGTTTCCAGACTTCCCCTTCAACACACGAGTTTAACTCTGTAAGTTGAATGCACACATTGAAGACCGTTCTGTTAGGTAGCTCCATTTTGGTTTTAGAAGCAGACAGTTCTCCTTACAGCATATACTCCCATTCACTGAGAAATGTCCAAACGCAGCTCTTACCAGAAACGTGTTTCTAACTCCTGAATCTAAAGGGAGATTTAACTCACTTAGCTGAACAAACGCACAGCAGAGCAGATTGAAGGATACGTTTCTTCTGTGTTTTAGGCAGAGTTTTACTGCTATTTCGTTATATGCGGGAATAGTGCTGGAAATGCCTGGAAATGCCTGTTTTGAGATCTCTCCACAGAAAGCGTTTCCAGACTTCCCCTTCAACACACGAGTTTAACTCTGTAAGTTGAATGCACACATTGAAGACCGTTCTGTTAGGTAGCTCCGTTTTGGTTTTAGAAGCAGACAGTTCTCCTTACAGCATATACTCCCATTCACTGAGAAATGTCCAAACGCAGCTCTTACCAGAAACGTGTTTCTAACTCCTGAATCTAAAGGGAGATTTAACTCACTTAGCTGAACAAACGCACAGCAGAGCAGATTGAAGGATACGTTTCTTCTGTGTTTTAGGCAGAGTTTTACTGCTATTTCGTTATATGCGGGAATAGTGCTGGAAATGCCTGGAAATGCCTGTTTTGACATCTCTCCACAGAAAGCGTTTCCAGACTTCCCCTTCAACACACGAGTTTAACTCTGTAAGTTGAATGCACACATTGAAGACCGTTCTGTTAGGTAGCTCCCTTTTGGTTTTAGAAGCAGACAGTTCTCCTTACAGCATATACTCCCATTCACTGAGAAATGTCCAAATGCAGCTCTTACCAGAAACGTGTTTCTAACTCCTGAATCTAAAGGGAGATTTAACTCACTTAGCTGAACAAACGCACAGCAGAGCAGATTGAAGGATACGTTTCTTCTGTGTTTTAGGCAGAGTTTTACTGCTATTTCGTTATATGCGGGAATAGTGCTGGAAATGCCTGTTTTGAGATCTCTCCACAGAAAGCGTTTCCAGACTTCCCCTTCAACACACGAGTTTAACTCTGTAAGTTGAATGCACACATTGAAGACCGTTCTGTTAGGTAGCTCCGTTTTGGTTTTAGAAGCAGACAGTTCTCCTTACAGCATATACTCCCATTCACTGAGAAATGTCCAAACGCAGCTCTTACCAGAAACGTGTTTCTAACTCCTGAATCTAAAGGGAGATTTAACTCACTTAGCTGAACAAACGCACAGCAGAGCAGATTGAAGGATACGTTTCTTCTGTGTTTTAGGCAGAGTTTTACTGCTATTTCGTTATATGCGGGAATAGTGCTGGAAATGCCTGTTTTGAGATCTCTCCACAGAAAGCGTTTCCAGACTTCCCCTTCAACACACGAGTTTAACTCTGTAAGTTGAATGCACACATTGAAGACCGTTCTGTTAGGTAGCTCCGTTTTGGTTTTAGAAGCAGACAGTTCTCCTTACAGCATATACTCCCATTCACTGAGAAATGTCCAAACGCAGCTCTTACCAGAAACGTGTTTCTAACTCCTGAATCTAAAGGGAGATTTAACTCACTTAGCTGAACAAACGCACAGCAGAGCAGATTGAAGGATACGTTTCTTCTGTGTTTTAGGCAGAGTTTTACTGCTATTTCGTTATATGCGGGAATAGTGCTGGAAATGCCTGTTTTGAGATCTCTCCACAGAAAGCGTTTCCAGACTTCCCCTTCAACACACGAGTTTAACTCTGTAAGTTGAATGCACACATTGAAGACCGTTCTGTTAGGTAGCTCCGTTTTGGTTTTAGAAGCAGACAGTTCTCCTTACAGCATATACTCCCATTCACTGAGAAATGTCCAAACGCAGCTCTTACCAGAAACGTGTTTCTAACTCCTGAATCTAAAGGGAGATTTAACTCACTTAGCTGAACAAACGCACAGCAGAGCAGATTGAAGGATACGTTTCTTCTGTGTTTTAGGCAGAGTTTTACTGCTATTTCGTTATATGCGGGAATAGTGCTGGAAATGCCTGGAAATGCCTGTTTTGAGATCTCTCCACAGAAAGCGTTTCCAGACTTCCCCTTCAACACACGAGTTTAACTCTGTAAGTTGAATGCACACATTGAAGACCGTTCTGTTAGGTAGCTCCGTTTTGGTTTTAGAAGCAGACAGTTCTCCTTACAGCATATACTCCCATTCACTGAGAAATGTCCAAACGCAGCTCTTACCAGAAACGTGTTTCTAACTCCTGAATCTAAAGGGAGATTTAACTCACTTAGCTGAACAAACGCACAGCAGAGCAGATTGAAGGATACGTTTCTTCTGTGTTTTAGGCAGAGTTTTACTGCTATTTCGTTATATGCGGGAATAGTGCTGGAAATGCCTGGAAATGCCTGTTTTGAGATCTCTCCACAGAAAGCGTTTCCAGACTTCCCCTTCAACACACGAGTTTAACTCTGTAAGTTGAATGCACACATTGAAGACCGTTCTGTTAGGTAGCTCCGTTTTGGTTTTAGAAGCAGACAGTTCTCCTTACAGCATATACTCCCATTCACTGAGAAATGTCCAAACGCAGCTCTTACCAGAAACGTGTTTCTAACTCCTGAATCTAAAGGGAGATTTAACTCACTTAGCTGAACAAACGCACAGCAGAGCAGATTGAAGGATACGTTTCTTCTGTGTTTTAGGCAGAGTTTTACTGCTATTTCGTTATATGCGGGAATAGTGCTGGAAATGCCTGTTTTGAGATCTCTCCACAGAAAGCGTTTCCAGACTTCCCCTTCAACACACGAGTTTAACTCTGTAAGTTGAATGCACACATTGAAGACCGTTCTGTTAGGTAGCTCCGTTTTGGTTTTAGAAGCAGACAGTTCTCCTTACAGCATATACTCCCATTCACTGAGAAATGTCCAAACGCAGCTCTTACCAGAAACGTGTTTCTAACTCCTGAATCTAAAGGGAGATTTAACTCACTTAGCTGAACAAACGCACAGCAGAGCAGATTGAAGGATACGTTTCTTCTGTGTTTTAGGCAGAGTTTTACTGCTATTTCGTTATATGCGGGAATAGTGCTGGAAATGCCTGGAAATGCCTGTTTTGAGATCTCTCCACAGAAAGCGTTTCCAGACTTCCCCTTCAACATACGAGTTTAACTCTGTAAGTTGAATGCACACATTGAAGACCGTTCTGTTAGGTAGCTCCGTTTTGGTTTTAGAAGCAGACAGTTCTCCTTACAGCATATACTCCCATTCACTGAGAAATGTCCAAACGCAGCTCTTACCAGAAACGTGTTTCTAACTCCTGAATCTAAAGGGAGATTTAACTCACTTAGCTGAACAAACGCACAGCAGAGCAGATTGAAGGATACGTTTCTTCTGTGTTTTAGGCAGAGTTTTACTGCTATTTCGTTATATGCGGGAATAGTGCTGGAAATGCCTGTTTTGAGATCTCTCCACAGAAAGCGTTTCCAGACTTCCCCTTCAACACACGAGTTTAACTCTGTAAGTTGAATGCACACATTGAAGACCGTTCTGTTAGGTAGCTCCGTTTTGGTTTTAGAAGCAGAGAGTTCTCCTTACAGCATATACTCCCATTCACTGAGAAATGTCCAAACGCAGCTCTTACCAGAAACGTGTTTCTAACTCCTGAATCTAAAGGGAGATTTAACTCACTTAGCTGAACAAACGCACAGCAGAGCAGATTGAAGGATACGTTTCTTCTGTGTTTTAGGCAGAGTTTTACTGCTATTTCGTTATATGCGGGAATAGTGCTGGAAATGCCTGGAAATGCCTGTTTTGAGATCTCTCCACAGAAAGCGTTTCCAGACATCCCCTTCAACACACGAGTTTAACTCTGTAAGTTGAATGCACACATTGAAGACCGTTCTGTTAGGTAGCTCCGTTTTGGTTTTAGAAGCAGACAGTTCTCCTTACAGCATATACTCCCATTCACTGAGAAATGTCCAAACGCAGCTCTTACCAGAAACGTGTTTCTAACTCCTGAATCTAAAGGGAGATTTAACTCACTTAGCTGAACAAACGCACAGCAGAGCAGATTGAAGGATACGTTTCTTCTGTGTTTTAGGCAGAGTTTTACTGCTATTTCGTTATATGCGGGAATAGTGCTGGAAATGCCTGGAAATGCCTGTTTTGAGATCTCTCCACAGAAAGCGTTTCCAGACTTCCCCTTCAACACACGAGTTTAACTCTGTAAGTTGAATGCACACATTGAAGACCGTTCTGTTAGGTAGCTCCGTTTTGGTTTTAGAAGCAGACAGTTCTCCTTACAGCATATACTCCCATTCACTGAGAAATGTCCAAACGCAGCTCTTACCAGAAACGTGTTTCTAACTCCTGAATCTAAAGGGAGATTTAACTCACTTAGCTGAACAAACGCACAGCAGAGCAGATTGAAGGATACGTTTCTTCTGTGTTTTAGGCAGAGTTTTACTGCTATTTCGTTATATGCGGGAATAGTGCTGGAAATGCCTGGAAATGCCTGTTTTGAGATCTCTCCACAGAAAGCGTTTCCAGACTTCCCCTTCAACACACGAGTTTAACTCTGTAAGTTGAATGCACACATTGAAGACCGTTCTGTTAGGTAGCTCCGTTTTGGTTTTAGAAGCAGACAGTTCTCCTTACAGCATATACTCCCATTCACTGAGAAATGTCCAAACGCAGCTCTTACCAGAAACGTGTTTCTAACTCCTGAATCTAAAGGGAGATTTAACTCACTTAGCTGAACAAACGCACAGCAGAGCAGATTGAAGGATACGTTTCTTCTGTGTTTTAGGCAGAGTTTTACTGCTATTTCGTTATATGCGGGAATAGTGCTGGAAATGCCTGTTTTGAGATCTCTCCACAGAAAGCGTTTCCAGACTTCCCCTTCAACACACGAGTTTAACTCTGTAAGTTGAATGCACACATTGAAGACCGTTCTGTTAGGTAGCTCCGTTTTGGTTTTAGAAGCAGACAGTTCTCCTTACAGCATATACTCCCATTCACTGAGAAATGTCCAAACGCAGCTCTTACCAGAAACGTGTTTCTAACTCCTGAATCTAAAGGGAGATTTAACTCACTTAGCTGAACAAACGCACAGCAGAGCAGATTGAAGGATACGTTTCTTCTGTGTTTTAGGCAGAGTTTTACTGCTATTTCGTTATATGCGGGAATAGTGCTGGAAATGCCTGGAAATGCCTGTTTTGAGATCTCTCCACAGAAAGCGTTTCCAGACTTCCCCTTCAACACACGAGTTTAACTCTGTAAGTTGAATGCACACATTGAAGACCGTTCTGTTAGGTAGCTCCGTTTTGGTTTTAGAAGCAGACAGTTCTCCTTACAGCATATACTCCCATTCACTGAGAAATGTCCAAACGCAGCTCTTACCAGAAACGTGTTTCTAACTCCTGAATCTAAAGGGAGATTTAACTCACTTAGCTGAACAAACGCACAGCAGAGCAGATTGAAGGATACGTTTCTTCTGTGTTTTAGGCAGAGTTTTACTGCTATTTCGTTATATGCGGGAATAGTGCTGGAAATGCCTGGAAATGCCTGTTTTGAGATCTCTCCACAGAAAGCGTTTCCAGACTTCCCCTTCAACACACGAGTTTAACTCTGTAAGTTGAATGCACACATTGAAGACCGTTCTGTTAGGTAGCTCCGTTTTGGTTTTAGAAGCAGACAGTTCTCCTTACAGCATATACTCCCATTCACTGAGAAATGTCCAAACGCAGCTCTTACCAGAAACGTGTTTCTAACTCCTGAATCTAAAGGGAGATTTAACTCACTTAGCTGAACAAACGCACAGCAGAGCAGATTGAAGGATACGTTTCTTCTGTGTTTTAGGCAGAGTTTTACTGCTATTTCGTTATATGCGGGAATAGTGCTGGAAATGCCTGTTTTGAGATCTCTCCACAGAAAGCGTTTCCAGACTTCCCCTTCAACACACGAGTTTAACTCTGTAAGTTGAATGCACACATTGAAGACCGTTCTGTTAGGTAGCTCCGTTTTGGTTTTAGAAGCAGACAGTTCTCCTTACAGCATATACTCCCATTCACTGAGAAATGTCCAAACGCAGCTCTTACCAGAAACGTGTTTCTAACTCCTGAATCTAAAGGGAGATTTAACTCACTTAGCTGAACAAACGCACAGCAGAGCAGATTGAAGGATACGTTTCTTCTGTGTTTTAGGCAGAGTTTTACTGCTATTCCGTTATATGCGGGAATAGTGCTGGAAATGCCTGGAAATGCCTGTTTTGAGATCTCTCCACAGAAAGCGTTTCCAGACTTCCCCTTCAACACACGAGTTTAACTCTGTAAGTTGAATGCACACATTGAAGACCGTTCTGTTAGGTAGCTCCGTTTTGGTTTTAGAAGCAGACAGTTCTCCTTACAGCATATACTCCCATTCACTGAGAAATGTCCAAACGCAGCTCTTACCAGAAACGTGTTTCTAACTCCTGAATCTAAAGGGAGATTTAACTCACTTAGCTTAACAAACGCACAGCAGAGCAGATTGAAGGATACGTTTCTTCTGTGTTTTAGGCAGAGTTTTACTGCTATTTCGTTATATGCGGGAATAGTGCTGGAAATGCCTGTTTTGAGATCTCTCCACAGAAAGCGTTTCCAGACTTCCCCTTCAACACACGAGTTTAACTCTGTAAGTTGAATGCACACATTGAAGACCGTTCTGTTAGGTAGCTCCGTTTTGGTTTTAGAAGCAGACAGTTCTCCTTACAGCATATACTCCCATTCACTGAGAAATGTCCAAACGCAGCTCTTACCAGAAACGTGTTTCTAACTCCTGAATCTAAAGGGAGATTTAACTCACTTAGCTGAACAAACGCACAGCAGAGCAGATTGAAGGATACGTTTCTTCTGTGTTTTAGGCAGAGTTTTACTGCTATTTCGTTATATGCGGGAATAGTGCTGGAAATGCCTGTTTTGAGATCTCTCCACAGAAAGCGTTTCCAGACTTCCCCTTCAACACACGAGTTTAACTCTGTAAGTTGAATGCACACATTGAAGACCGTTCTGTTAGGTAGCTCCGTTTTGGTTTTAGAAGCAGACAGTTCTCCTTACAGCATATACTCCCATTCACTGAGAAATGTCCAAACGCAGCTCTTACCAGAAACGTGTTTCTAACTCCTGAATCTAAAGGGAGATTTAACTCACTTAGCTGAACAAACGCACAGCAGAGCAGATTGAAGGATACGTTTCTTCTGTGTTTTAGGCAGAGTTTTACTGCTATTTCGTTATATGCGGGAATAGTGCTGGAAATGCCTGGAAATGCCTGTTTTGAGATCTCTCCACAGAAAGCGTTTCCAGACTTCCCCTTCAACACACGAGTTTAACTCTGTAAGTTGAATGCACACATTGAAGACCGTTCTGTTAGGTAGCTCCGTTTTGGTTTTAGAAGCAGACAGTTCTCCTTACAGCATATACTCCCATTCACTGAGAAATGTCCAAACGCAGCTCTTACCAGAAACGTGTTTCTAACTCCTGAATCTAAAGGGAGATTTAACTCACTTAGCTGAACAAACGCACAGCAGAGCAGATTGAAGGATACGTTTCTTCTGTGTTTTAGGCAGAGTTTTACTGCTATTTCGTTATATGCGGGAATAGTGCTGGAAATGCCTGGAAATGCCTGTTTTGAGATCTCTACACAGAAAGCGTTTCCAGACTTCCCCTTCAACACACGAGTTTAACTCTGTAAGTTGAATGCACACATTGAAGACCGTTCTGTTAGGTAGCTCCGTTTTGGTTTTAGAAGCAGACAGTTCTCCTTACAGCATATACTCCCATTCACTGAGAAATGTCCAAACGCAGCTCTTACCAGAAACGTGTTTCTAACTCCTGAATCTAAAGGGAGATTTAACTCACTTAGCTGAACAAACGCACAGCAGAGCAGATTGAAGGATACGTTTCTTCTGTGTTTTAGGCAGAGTTTTACTGCTATTTCGTTATATGCGGGAATAGTGCTGGAAATGCCTGGAAATGCCTGTTTTGAGATCTCTCCACAGAAAGCGTTTCCAGACTTCCCCTTCAACACACGAGTTTAACTCTGTAAGTTGAATGCACACATTGAAGACCGTTCTGTTAAGTAGCTCCGTTTTGGTTTTAGAAGCAGACAGTTCTCCTTACAGCATATACTCCCATTCACTGAGAAATGTCCAAACGCAGCTCTTACCAGAAACGTGTTTCTAACTCCTGAATCTAAAGGGAGATTTAACTCACTTAGCTGAACAAACGCACAGCAGAGCAGATTGAAGGATACGTTTCTTCTGTGTTTTAGGCAGAGTTTTACTGCTATTTCGTTATATGCGGGAATAGTGCTGGAAATGCCTGGAAATGCCTGTTTTGAGATCTCTCCACAGAAAGCGTTTCCAGACTTCCCCTTCAACACACGAGTTTAACTCTGTAAGTTGAATGCACACATTGAAGACCGTTCTGTTAGGTATCTCCGTTTTGGTTTTAGAAGCAGACAGTTCTCCTTACAGCATATACTCCCATTCACTGAGAAATGTCCAAACGCAGCTCTTACCAGAAACGTGTTTCTAACTCCTGAATCTAAAGGGAGATTTAACTCACTTAGCTGAACAAACGCACAGCAGAGCAGATTGAAGGATACGTTTCTTCTGTGTTTTAGGCAGAGTTTTACTGCTATTTCGTTATATGCGGGAATAGTGCTGGAAATGCCTGGAAATGCCTGTTTTGAGATCTCTCCACAGAAAGCGTTTCCAGACTTCCCCTTCAACACACGAGTTTAACTCTGTAAGTTGAATGCACACATTGAAGACCGTTCTGTTAGGTAGCTCCGTTTTGGTTTTAGAAGCAGACAGTTCTCCTTACAGCATATACTCCCATTCACTGAGAAATGTCCAAACGCAGCTCTTACCAGAAACGTGTTTCTAACTCCTGAATCTAAAGGGAGATTTAACTCACTTAGCTGAACAAACGCACAGCAGAGCAGATTGAAGGATACGTTTCTTCTGTGTTTTAGGCAGAGTTTTACTGCTATTTCGTTATATGCGGGAATAGTGCTGGAAATGCCTGGAAATGCCTGTTTTGAGATCTCTCCACAGAAAGCGTTTCCAGACTTCCCCTTCAACACACGAGTTTAACTCTGTAAGTTGAATGCACACATTGAAGACCGTTCTGTTAGGTAGCTCCGTTTTGGTTTTAGAAGCAGACAGTTCTCCTTACAGCATATACTCCCATTCACTGAGAAATGTCCAAACGCAGCTCTTACCAGAAACGTGTTTCTAACTCCTGAATCTAAAGGGAGATTTAACTCACTTAGCTGAACAAACGCACAGCAGAGCAGATTGAAGGATACGTTTCTTCTGTGTTTTAGGCAGAGTTTTACTGCTATTTCGTTATATGCGGGAATAGTGCTGGAAATGCCTGTTTTGAGATCTCTCCACAGAAAGCGTTTCCAGACTTCCCCTTCAACACACGAGTTTAACTCTGTAAGTTGAATGCACACATTGAAGACCGTTCTGTTAGGTAGCTCCGTTTTGGTTTTAGAAGCAGACAGTTCTCCTTACAGCATATACTCCCATTCACTGAGAAATGTCCAAACGCAGCTCTTACCAGAAACGTGTTTCTAACTCCTGAATCTAAAGGGAGATTTAACTCACTTAGCTGAACAAACGCACAGCAGAGCAGATTGAAGGATACGTTTCTTCTGTGTTTTAGGCAGAGTTTTACTGCTATTTCGTTATATGCGGGAATAGTGCTGGAAATGCCTGGAAATGCCGGTTTTGAGATCTCTCCACAGAAAGCGTTTCCAGACTTCCCCTTCAACACACGAGTTTAACTCTGTAAGTTGAATGCACACATTGAAGACCGTTCTGTTATGTAGCTCCGTTTTGGTTTTAGAAGCAGACAGTTCTCCTTACAGCATATACTCCCATTCACTGAGAAATGTCCAAACGCAGCTCTTACCAGAAACGTGTTTCTAACTCCTGAATCTAAAGGGAGATTTAACTCACTTAGCTGAACAAACGCACAGCAGAGCAGATTGAAGGATACGTTTCTTCTGTGTTTTAGGCAGAGTTTTACTGCTATTTCGTTATATGCGGGAATAGTGCTGGAAATGCCTGGAAATGCCTGTTTTGAGATCTCTCCAAAGAAAGCGTTTCCAGACTTCCCCTTCAACACACGAGTTTAACTCTGTAAGGTGAATGCACACATTGAAGACCGTTCTGTTAGGTAGCTCCGTTTTGGTTTTAGAAGCAGACAGTTCTCCTTACAGCATATACTCCCATTCACTGAGAAATGTCCAAACGCAGCTCTTACCAGAAACGTGTTTCTAACTCCTGAATCTAAAGGGAGATTTAACTCACTTAGCTGAACAAACGCACAGCAGAGCAGATTGAAGGATACGTTTCTTCTGTGTTTTAGGCAGAGTTTTACTGCTATTTCGTTATATGCGGGAATAGTGCTGGAAATGCCTGGAAATGCCTGTTTTGAGATCTCTCCACAGAAAGCATTTCCAGACTTCCCCTTCAACACACGAGTTTAACTCTGTAATTTGAATGCACACATTGAAGACCGTTCTGTTAGGTAGCTCCGTTTTGGTTTTAGAAGCAGACAGTTCTCCTTACAGCATATACTCCCATTCACTGAGAAATGTCCAAACGCAGCTCTTACCAGAAACGTGTTTCTAACTCCTGAATCTAAAGGGAGATTTAACTCACTTAGCTGAACAAACGCACAGCAGAGCAGATTGAAGGATACGTTTCTTCTGTGTTTTAGGCAGAGTTTTACTGCTATTTCGTTATATGCGGGAATAGTGCTGGAAATGCCTGTTTTGAGATCTCTCCACAGAAAGCGTTTCCAGACTTCCCCTTCAACACACGAGTTTAACTCTGTAAGTTGAATGCACACATTGAAGACCGTTCTGTTAGGTAGCTCCGTTTTGGTTTTAGAAGCAGACAGTTCTCCTTACAGCATACACTCCCATTCACTGAGAAATGTCCAAACGCAGCTCTTACCAGAAACGTGTTTCTAACTCCTGAATCTAAAGGGAGATTTAACTCACTTAGCTGAACAAACGCACAGCAGAGCAGATTGAAGGATACGTTTCTTCTGTGTTTTAGGCAGAGTTATACTGCTATTTCGTTATATGCGGGAATAGTGCTGGAAATGCCTGGAAATGCCTGTTTTGAGATCTCTCCACAGAAAGCGTTTCCAGACTTCCCCTTCAACACACGAGTTTAACTCTGTAAGTTGAATGCACACATTGAAGACCGTTCTGTTAGGTAGCTCCGTTTTGGTTTTAGAAGCAGACAGTTCTCCTTACAGCATATACTCCCATTCACTGAGAAATATCCAAACGCAGCTCTTACCAGAAACGTGTTTCTAACTCCTGAATCTAAAGGGAGATTTAACTCACTTAGCTGAACAAACGCACAGCAGAGCAGATTGAAGGATACGTTTCTTCTGTGTTTTAGGCAGAGTTTTACTGCTATTTCGTTATATGCGGGAATAGTGCTGGAAATGCCTGTTTTGAGATCTCTCCACAGAAAGCGTTTCCAGACTTCCCCTTCAACACACGAGTTTAACTCTGTAAGTTGAATGCACACATTGAAGACCGTTCTGTTAGGTAGCTCCGTTTTGGTTTTAGAAGCAGACAGTTCTCCTTACAGCATATACTCCCATTCACTGAGAAATGTCCAAACGCAGCTCTTACCAGAAACGTGTTTCTAACTCCTGAATCTAAAGGGAGATTTAACTCACTTAGCTGAACAAACGCACAGCAGAGCAGATTGAAGGATACGTTTCTTCTGTGTTTTAGGCAGAGTTATACTGCTATTTCGTTATATGCGGGAATAGTGCTGGAAATGTCTGTTTTGAGATCTCTCCACAGAAAGCTTTTCCAGACTTCCCCTTCAACACACGAGTTTAACTCTGTAAGTTGAATGCACACATTGAAGACCGTTCTGTTAGGTAGCTCCGTTTTGGTTTTAGAAGCAGACAGTTCTCCTTACAGCATATACTCCCATTCACTGAGAAATGTCCAAACGCAGCTCTTACCAGAAACGTGTTTCTAACTCCTGAATCTAAAGGGAGATTTAACTCACTTAGCTGAACAAACGCACAGTAGAGCAGATTGAAGGATACGTTTCTTCTGTGTTTTAGGCAGAGTTTTACTGCTATTTCGTTATATGTGGGAATAGTGCTGGAAATGCCTGGAAATGCCTGTTTTGAGATATCTCCACAGAAAGCGTTTCCAGACTTCCCCTTCAACACACGAGTTTAACTCTGTAAGTTGAATGCACACATTGAAGACCGTTCTGTTAGGTAGCTCCGTTTTGGTTTTAGAAGCAGACAGTTCTCCTTACAGCATATACTCCCATTCACTGAGAAATGTCCAAACGCAGCTCTTACCAGAAACGTGTTTCTAACTCCTGAATCTAAAGGGAGATTTAACTCACTTAGCTGAACAAACGCACAGCAGAGCAGATTGAAGGATACGTTTCTTCTGTGTTTTAGGCAGAGTTTTACTGCTATTTCGTTATATGCGGGAATAGTGCTGGAAATGCCTGGAAATGCCTGTTTTGAGATCTCTCCACAGAAAGCGTTTCCAGACTTCCCCTTCAACACACGAGTTTAACTCTGTAAGTTGAATGCACACATTGAAGACCGTTCTGTTAGGTAGCTCCGTTTTGGTTTTAGAAGCAGACAGTTCTCCTTACAGCATATACTCCCATTCACTGAGAAATGTCCAAACGCAGCTCTTACCAGAAACGTGTTTCTAACTCCTGAATCTAAAGGGAGATTTAACTCACTTAGCTGAACAAACGCACAGCAGTGCAGATTGAAGGATACGTTTCTTCTGTGTTTTAGGCAGAGTTTTACTGCTATTTCGTTATATGCGGGAATAGTGCTGGAAATGCCTGGAAATGCCTGTTTTGAGATCTCTCCACAGAAAGCGTTTCCAGACTTCCCCTTCAACACACGAGTTTAACTCTGTAAGTTGAATGCACACATTGAAGACCGTTCTGTTAGGTAGCTCCGTTTGGTTTTAGAAGCAGACAGTTCTCCTTACAGCATATACTCCCATTCACTGAGAAATGTCCAAACGCAGCTCTTACCAGAAACGTGTTTCTAACTCCTGAATCTAAAGGGAGATTTAACTCACTTAGCTGAACAAACGCACAGCAGAGCAGATTGAAGGATACGTTTCTTCTGTGTTTTAGGCAGAGTTTTACTGCTATTTCGTTATATGCGGGAATAGTGCTGGAAATGCCTGTTTTGAGATCTCCCCACAGAAAGCGTTTCCAGACTTCCCCTTCAACACACGAGTTTAACTCTGTAAGTTGAATGCACACATTGAAGACCGTTCTGTTAGGTAGCTCCATTTTGGTTTTAGAAGCAGACAGTTCTCCTTACAGCATATACTCCCATTCACTGAGAAATGTCCAAACGCAGCTCTTACCAGAAACGTGTTTCTAACTCCTGAATCTAAAGGGAGATTTAACTCACTTAGCTGAACAAACGCACAGCAGAGCAGATTGAAGGATACGTTTCTTCTGTGTTTTAGGCAGAGTTTTACTGCTATTTCGTTATATGTGGGAATAGTGCTGGAAATGCCTGGAAATGCCTGTTTTGAGATCTCTCCACAGAAAGCGTTTCCAGACTTCCCCTTCAACACACGAGTTTAACTCTGTAAGTTGAATGCACACATTGAAGACCGTTCTGTTAGGTAGCTCCGTTTTGGTTTTAGAAGCAGACAGTTCTCCTTACAGCATATACTCCCATTCACTGAGAAATGTCCAAACGCAGCTCTTACCAGAAACGTGTTTCTAACTCCTGAATCTAAAGGGAGATTTAACTCACTTAGCTGAACAAACGCACAGCAGAGCAGATTGAAGGATACGTTTCTTCTGTGTTTTAGGCAGAGTTTTACTGCTATTTCGTTATATGCGGGAATAGTGCTGGAAATGCCTGGAAATGCCTGTTTTGAGATCTCTCCACAGAAAGCGTTTCCAGACTTCCCCTTCAACACACGAGTTTAACTCTGTAAGTTGAATGCACACATTGAAGACCGTTCTGTTAGGTAGCTCCGTTTTGGTTTTAGAAGCAGACAGTTCTCCTTACAGCATATACTCCCATTCACTGAGAAATGTCCAAACGCAGCTCTTACCAGAAACGTGTTTCTAACTCCTGAATCTAAAGGGAGATTTAACTCACTTAGCTGAACAAACGCACAGCAGAGCAGATTGAAGGATACGTTTCTTCTGTGTTTTAGGCAGAGTTTTACTGCTATTTCGTTATATGCGGGAATAGTGCTGGAAATGCCTGGAAATGCCTGTTTTGAGATCTCTCCACAGAAAGCGTTTCCAGACTTCCCCTTCAACACACGAGTTTAACTCTGTAAGTTGAATGCACACATTGAAGACCGTTCTGTTAGGTAGCTCCGTTTTGGTTTTAGAAGCAGACAGTTCTCCTTACAGCATATACTCCCATTCACTGAGAAATGTCCAAACGCAGCTCTTACCAGAAACGTGTTTCTAACTCCTGAATCTAAAGGGAGATTTAACTCACTTAGCTGAACAAACGCACAGCAGAGCAGATTGAAGGATACGTTTCTTCTGTGTTTTAGGCAGAGTTTTACTGCTATTTCGTTATATGCGGGAATAGTGCTGGAAATGCCTGTTTTGAGATCTCTCCACAGAAAGCGTTTCCAGACTTCCCCTTCAACACACGAGTTTAACTCTGTAAGTTGAATGCACACATTGAAGACCGTTCTGTTAGGTAGCTCCGTTTTGGTTTTAGAAGCAGACAGTTCTCCTTACAGCATATACTCCCATTCACTGAGAAATGTCCAAACGCAGCTCTTACCAGAAACGTGTTTCTAACTCCTGAATCTAAAGGGAGATTTAACTCACTTAGCTGAACAAACGCACAGCAGAGCAGATTGAAGGATACGTTTCTTCTGTGTTTTAGGCAGAGTTTTACTGCTATTTCGTTATATGGGGGAATAGTGCTGGAAATGCCTGGAAATGCCTGTTTTGAGATCTCTCCACAGAAAGCGTTTCCAGACTTCCCCTTCAACACACGAGTTTAACTCTGTAAGTTGAATGCACACATTGAAGACCGTTCTGTTAGGTAGCTCCGTTTTGGTTTTAGAAGCAGACAGTTCTCCTTACAGCATATACTCCCATTCACTGAGAAATGTCCAAATGCAGCTCTTACCAGAAACGTGTTTCTAACTCCTGAATCTAAAGGGAGATTTAACTCACTTAGCTGAACAAACGCACAGCAGAGCAGATTGAAGGATACGTTTCTTCTGTGTTTTAGGCAGAGTTTTACTGCTATTTCGTTATATGCGGGAATAGTGCTGGAAATGCCTGGAAATGCCTGTTTTGAGATCTCTCCACCGAAAGCGTTTCCAGACTTCCCCTTCAACACACGAGTTTAACTCTGTAAGTTGAATGCACACATTGAAGACCGTTCTGTTAGGTAGCTCCGTTTTGGTTTTAGAAGCAGACAGTTCTCCTTACAGCATATACTCCCATTCACTGAGAAATGTCCAAACGCAGCTCTTACCAGAAACGTGGTTCTAACTCCTGAATCTAAAGGGAGATTTAACTCACTTAGCTGAACAAACGCACAGTAGAGCAGATTGAAGGATACGTTTCTTCTGTGTTTTAGGCAGAGTTTTACTGCTATTTCGTTATATGCGGGAATAGTGCTGGAAGTGCCTGGAAATGCCTGTTTTGAGATCTCTCCACAGAAAGCGTTTCCAGACTTCCCCTTCAACACACGAGTTTAACTCTGTAAGTTGAATGCACACATTGAAGACCGTTCTGTTAGGTAGCTCCGTTTTGGTTTTAGAAGCAGACATTTCTCCTTACAGCATATACTCCCATTCACTGAGAAATGTCCAAACGCAGCTCTTACCAGAAACGTGTTTCTAACTCCTGAATCTAAAGGGAGATTTAACTCACTTAGCTGAACAAACGCACAGCAGAGCAGATTGAAGGATACGTTTCTTCTGTGTTTTAGGCAGAGTTTTACTGCTATTTCGTTATATGCGGGAATAGTGCTGGAAATGCCTGTTTTGAGATCTCCCCACAGAATGCGTTTCCAGACTTCCCCTTCAACACACGAGTTTAACTCTGTAAGTTGAATGCACACATTGAAGACCGTTCTGTTAGGTAGCTCCGTTTTGGTTTTAGAAGCAGACAGTTCTCCTTACAGCATATACTCCCATTCACTGAGAAATGTCCAAACGCAGCTCTTACCAGAAACGTGTTTCTAACTCCTGAATCTAAAGGGAGATTTAACTCACTTAGCTGAACAAACGCACAGCAGAGCAGATTGAAGGATACGTTTCTTCTGTGTTTTAGGCAGAGTTTTACTGCTATTTCGTTATATGTGGGAAAAGTGCTGGAAATGCCTGGAAATGCCTGTTTTGAGATCTCTCCACAGAAAGCGTTTCCAGACTTCCCCTTCAACACACGAGTTTAACTCTGTAAGTTGAATGCACACATTGAAGACCGTTCTGTTAGGTAGCTCCGTTTTGGTTTTAGAAGCAGACAGTTCTCCTTACAGCATATACTCCCATTCACTGAGAAATGTCCAAACGCAGCTCTTACCAGAAACGTGTTTCTAACTCCTGAATCTAAAGGGAGATTTAACTCACTTAGCTGAACAAACGCACAGCAGAGCAGATTGAAGGATACGTTTCTTCTGTGTTTTAGGCAGAGTTTTACTGCTATTTCGTTATATGCGGGAATAGTGCTGGAAATGCCTGGAAATGCCTGTTTTGAGATCTCTCCACAGAAAGCGTTTCCAGACTTCCCCTTCAACACACGAGTTTAACTCTGTAAGTTGAATGCACACATTGAAGACCGTTCTGTTAGGTAGCTCCGTTTTGGTTTTAGAAGCAGACAGTTCTCCTTACAGCATATACTCCCATTCACTGAGAAATGTAAAAACGCAGCTCTTACCAGAAACGTGTTTCTAACTCCTGAATCTAAAGGGAGATTTAACTCACTTAGCTGAACAAACGCACAGCAGAGCAGATTGAAGGATACGTTTCTTCTGTGTTTTAGGCAGAGTTTTACTGCTATTTCGTTATATGCGGGAATAGTGCTGGAAATGCCTGGAAATGCCTGTTTTGAGATCTCTCCACAGAAAGCGTTTCCAGACTTCCCCTTCAACGCACGAGTTTAACTCTGTAAGTTGAATGCACACATTGAAGACCGTTCTGTTAGGTAGCTCCGTTTTGGTTTTAGAAGCAGACAGTTCTCCTTACAGCATATACTCCCATTCACTGAGAAATGTCCAAACGCAGCTCTTACCAGAAACGTGTTTCTAACTCCTGAATCTAAAGGGAGATTTAACTCACTTAGCTGAACAAACGCACAGCAGAGCAGATTGAAGGATACGTTTCTTCTGTGTTTTAGGCAGAGTTTTACTGCTATTTCGTTATATGCGGGAATAGTGCTGGAAATGCCTGTTTTGAGATCTCTCCACAGAAAGCGTTTCCAGACTTCCCCTTCAACACACGAGTTTAACTCTGTAAGTTGAATGCACACATTGAAGACCGTTCTGTTAGGTAGCTCCGTTTTGGTTTTAGAAGCAGACAGTTCTCCTTACAGCATATACTCCCATTCACTGAGAAATGTCCAAATGCAGCTCTTACCAGAAACGTGTTTCTAACTCCTGAATCTAAAGGGAGATTTAACTCACTTAGCTGAACAAACGCACAGCAGAGCAGATTGAAGGATACGTTTCTTCTGTGTTTTAGGCAGAGTTTTACTGCTATTTCGTTATATGCGGGAATAGTGTTGGAAATGCCTGGAAATGCCTGTTTTGAGATCTCTCCACAGAAAGCGTTTCCAGACTTCCCCTTCAACACACGAGTTTAACTCTGTAAGTTAAATGCACACATTGAAGACCGTTCTGTTAGGTAGCTCCGTTTTGGTTTTAGAAGCAGACAGTTCTCCTTACAGCATATACTCCCATTCACTGAGAAATGTCCAAACGCAGCTCTTACCAGAAACGTGTTTCTAACTCCTGAATCTAAAGGGAGATTTAACTCACTTAGCTGAACAAACGCACAGTAGAGCAGATTGAAGGATACGTTTCTTCTGTGTTTTAGGCAGAGTTTTACTGCTATTTCGTTATATGCGGGAATAGTGCTGGAAATGCCTGGAAATGCCTGTTTTGAGATCTCTCCACAGAAAGCGTTTCCAGACTTCCCCTTCAACACACGAGTTTAACTCTGTAAGTTGAATGCACACATTGAAGACCGTTCTGTTAGGTAGCTCCGTTTTGGTTTTAGAAGCAGACAGTTCTCCTTACAGCATATACTCCCATTCACTGAGAAATGTCCAAACGCAGCTCTTACCAGAAACGTGTTTCTAACTCCTGAATCTAAAGGGAGATTTAACTCACTTAGCTGAACAAACGCACAGCAGAGCAGATTGAAGGATACGTTTCTTCTGTGTTTTAGGCAGAGTTTTACTGCTATTTCGTTATATGCGGGAATAGTGCTGGAAATGCCTGGAAATGCCTGTTTTGAGATCTCTCCACAGAAAGCGTTTCCAGACTTCCCCTTCAACACACGAGTTTAACTCTGTATGTTGAATGCACACATTGAAGACCGTTCTGTTAGGTAGCTCCGTTTTGGTTTTAGAAGCAGACAGTTCTCCTTACAGCATATACACCCATTCACTGAGAAATGTCCAAACGCAGTTCTTACCAGAAACGTGTTTCTAACTCCTGAATCTAAAGGGAGATTTAACTCACTTAGCTGAACAAACGCACAGCAGAGCAGATTGAAGGATACGTTTCTTCTGTGTTTTAGGCAGAGTTTTACTGCTATTTCGTTATATGCGGGAATAGTGCTGGAAATGCCTGGAAATGCCTGTTTTGAGATCGCTCCACAGAAAGCGTTTCCAGACTTCCCCTTCAACACACGAGTTTAACTCTGTAAGTTGAATGCACACATTGAAGACCGTTCTGTTAGGTAGCTCCGTTTTGGTTTTAGAAGCAGACAGTTCTCCTTACAGCATATACTCCCATTCACTGAGAAATGTCCAAACGCAGCTCTTACCAGAAACGTGTTTCTAACTCCTGAATCTAAAGGGAGATTTAACTCACTTAGCTGAACAAACGCACAGCAGAGCAGATTGAAGGATACGTTTCTTCTGTGTTTTAGGCAGAGTTTTACTGCTATTTCGTTATATGCGGGAATAGTGCTGGAAATGCCTGGAAATGCCTGTTTTGAGATCTCTCCACAGAAAGCGTTTCCAGACTTCCCCTTCAACACACGAGTTTAACTCTGTAAGTTGAATGCACACATTGAAGACCGTTCTGTTAGGTAGCTCCGTTTTGGTTTTAGAAGCAGACAGTTCTCCTTACAGCATATACTCCCATTCACTGAGAAATGTCCAAACGCAGCTCTTACCAGAAACGTGTTTCTAACTCCTGAATCTAAAGGGAGATTTAACTCACTTAGCTGAACAAACGCACAGCAGAGCAGATTGAAGGATACGTTTCTTCTGTGTTTTAGGCAGAGTTTTACTGCTATTTCGTTATATGCGGGAATAGTGCTGGAAATGCCTGGAAATGCCTGTTTTGAGATCTCTCCACAGAAAGCGTTTCCAGACTTCCCCTTCAACACACGAGTTTAACTCTGTAAGTTGAATGCACACATTGAAGACCGTTCTGTTAGGTAGCTCCGTTTTGGTTTTAGAAGCAGACAGTTCTCCTTGCAGCATATACTCCCATTCACTGAGAAATGTCCAAACGCAGCTCTTACCAGAAACGTGTTTCTAACTCCTGAATCTAAAGGGAGATTTAACTCACTTAGCTGAACAAACGCACAGCAGAGCAGATTGAAGGATACGTTTCTTCTGTGTTTTAGGCAGAGTTTTACTGCTATTTCGTTATATGCGGGAATAGTGCTGGAAATGCCTGGAAATGCCTGTTTTGAGATCTCTCCACAGAAAGCGTTTCCAGACTTCCCCTTCAACACACGAGTTTAACTCTGTAAGTTGAATGCACACATTGAAGACCGTTCTGTTAGGTAGCTCCGTTTTGGTTTTAGAAGCAGACAGTTCTCCTTACAGCATATACTCCCATTCACTGAGAAATGTCCAAACGCAGCTCTTACCAGAAACGTGTTTCTAACTCCTGAATCTAAAGGGAGATTTAACTCACTTAGCTGAACAAACGCACAGCAGAGCAGATTGAAGGATACGTTTCTTCTGTGTTTTAGGCAGAGATTTACTGCTATTTCGTTATATGCGGGAATAGTGCTGGAAATGCCTGTTTTGAGATCTCTCCACAGAAAGCGTTTCCAGAGTTCCCCTTCAACACACGAGTTTAACTCTGTAAGTTGAATGCACACATTGAAGACCGTTCGGTTAGGTAGCTCCGTTTTGGTTTTAGAAGCAGACAGTTCTCCTTACAGCATATACTCCCATTCACTGAGAAATGTCCAAACGCAGCTCTTACCAGAAACGTGTTTCTAACTCCTGAATCTAAAGGGAGATTTAACTCACTTAGCTGAACAAACGCACAGCAGAGCAGATTGAAGGATACGTTTCTTCTGTGTTTTAGGCAGAGTTTTACTGCTATTTCGTTATATGCGGGAATAGTGCTGGAAATGCCTGTTTTGAGATCTCTCCACAGAAAGCGTTTCCAGACTTCCCCTTCAACACACGAGTTTAACTCTGTAAGTTGAATGCACTCATTGAAGACCGTTCGGTTAGGTAGCTCCGTTTTGGTTTTAGAAGCAGACAGTTCTCCTTACAGCATATACTCCCATTCACTGAGAAATGTCCAAACGCAGCTCTTACCAGAAACGTGTTTCTAACTCCTGAATCTAAAGGGAGATTTAACTCACTTAGCTGAACAAACGCACAGCAGAGCAGATTGAAGGATACGTTTCTTCTGTGTTTTAGGCAGAGTTTTACTGCTATTTCGTTATATGCGGGAATAGTGCTGGAAATGCCTGTTTTGAGATCTCTCCACAGAAAGCGTTTCCAGACTTCCCCTTCAACACACGAGTTTAACTCTGTAAGTTGAATGCACACATTGAAGACCGTTCTGTTAGGTAGCTCCGTTTTGGTTTTAGAAGCAGACAGTTCTCCTTTCAGCATATACTCCCATTCACTGAGAAATGTCCAAACGCAGCTCTTACCAGAAACGTGTTTCTAACTCCTGAATCTAAAGGGAGATTTAACTCACTTAGCTGAACAAACGCACAGCAGAGCAGATTGAAGGATACGTTTCTTCTGTGTTTTAGGCAGAGTTTTACTGCTATTTCGTTATATGCGGGAATAGTGCTGGAAATGCCTGGAAATGCCTGTTTTGAGATCTCTCCACAGAAAGCGTTTCCAGACTTCCCCTTCAACACACGAGTTTAACTCTGTAAGTTGAATGCACACATTGAAGACCGTTCTGTTAGGTAGCTCCGTTTTGGTTTTAGAAGCAGACAGTTCTCCTTACAGCATATACTCCCATTCACTGAGAAATGTCCAAACGCAGCTCTTACCAGAAACGTGTTTCTAACTCCTGAATCTAAAGGGAGATTTAACTCACTTAGCTGAACAAACGCACAGCAGAGCAGATTGAAGGATACGTTTCTTCTGTGTTTTAGGCAGAGTTTTACTGCTATTTCGTTATATGCGGGAATAGTGCTGGAAATGCCTGTTTTGAGATCTCTCCACAGAAAGCGTTTCCAGACTTCCCCTTCAACACACGAGTTTAACTCTGTAAGTTGAATGCACACATTGAAGACCGTTCTGTTAGGTAGCTCCGTTTTGGTTTTAGAAGCAGACAGTTCTCCTTACAGCATATACTCCCATTCACTGAGAAATGTCCAAACGCAGCTCTTACCAGAAACGTGTTTCTAACTCCTGAATCTAAAGGGAGATTTAACTCACTTAGCTGAACAAACGCACAGCAGAGCAGATTGAAGGATACGTTTCTTCTGTGTTTTAGGCAGAGTTTTACTGCTATTTCGTTATATGCGGGAATAGTGCTGGAAATGCCTGTTTTGAGATCTCTCCACAGAAAGCGTTTCCAGACTTCCCCTTCAACACACGAGTTTAACTCTGTAAGTTGAATGCACACATTGAAGACCGTTCTGTTAGGTAGCTCCGTTTTGGTTTTAGAAGCAGACAGTTCTCCTTACAGCATATACTCCCATTCACTGAGAAATGTCCAAACGCAGCTCTTACCAGAAACGTGTTTCTAACTCCTGAATCTAAAGGGAGATTTAACTCACTTAGCTGAACAAACGCACAGCAGAGCAGATTGAAGGATACGTTTCTTCTGTGTTTTAGGCAGAGTTTTACTGCTATTTCGTTATATGCGGGAATAGTGCTGGAAATGCCTGGAAATGCCTGTTTTGAGATCTCTCCACAGAAAGCGTTTCCAGACTTCCCCTTCAACACACGAGTTTAACTCTGTAAGTTGAATGCACACATTGAAGACCGTTCTGTTAGGTAGCTCCGTTTTGGTTTTAGAAGCAGACAGTTCTCCTTACAGCATATACTCCCATTCACTGAGAAATGTCCAAACGCAGCTCTTACCAGAAACGTGTTTCTAACTCCTGAATCTAAAGGGAGATTTAACTCACTTAGCTGAACAAACGCACAGCAGAGCAGATTGAAGGATACGTTTCTTCTGTGTTTTAGGCAGAGTTTTACTGCTATTTCGTTATATGCGGGAATAGTGCTGGAAATGCCTGTTTTGAGATCTCTCCACAGAAAGCGTTTCCAGACTTCCCCTTCAACACACGAGTTTAACTCTGTAAGTTGAATGCACACATTGAAGACCGTTCTGTTAGGTAGCTCCGTTTTGGTTTTAGAAGCAGACAGTTCTCCTTACAGCATATACTCCCATTCACTGAGAAATGTCCAAACGCAGCTCTTACCAGAAACGTGTTTCTAACTCCTGAATCTAAAGGGAGATTTAACTCACTTAGCTGAACAAACGCACAGCAGAGCAGATTGAAGGATACGTTTCTTCTGTGTTTTAGGCAGAGTTTTACTGCTATTTCGTTATATGCGGGAATAGTGCTGGAAATGCCTGTTTTGAGATCTCTCCACAGAAAGCGTTTCCAGACTTCCCCTTCAACACACGAGTTTAACTCTGTAAGTTGAATGCACACATTGAAGACCGTTCTGTTAGGTAGCTCCGTTTTGGTTTTAGAAGCAGACAGTTCTCCTTACAGCATATACTCCCATTCACTGAGAAATGTCCAAACGCAGCTCTTACCAGAAACGTGTTTCTAACTCCTGAATCTAAAGGGAGATTTAACTCACTTAGCTGAACAAACGCACAGCAGAGCAGATTGAAGGATACGTTTCTTCTGTGTTTTAGGCAGAGTTTTACTGCTATTTCGTTATATGCGGGAATAGTGCTGGAAATGCCTGTTTTGAGATCTCTCCACAGAAAGCGTTTCCAGACTTCCCCTTCAACACACGAGTTTAACTCTGTAAGTTGAATGCACACATTGAAGACCGTTCTGTTAGGTAGCTCCGTTTTGGTTTTAGAAGCAGACAGTTCTCCTTACAGCATATACTCCCATTCACTGAGAAATGTCCAAACGCAGCTCTTACCAGAAACGTGTTTCTAACTCCTGAATCTAAAGGGAGATTTAACTCACTTAGCTGAACAAACGCACAGCAGAGCAGATTGAAGGATACGTTTCTTCTGTGTTTTAGGCAGAGTTTTACTGCTATTTCGTTATATGCGGGAATAGTGCTGGAAATGCCTGTTTTGAGATCTCTCCACAGAAAGCGTTTCCAGACTTCCCCTTCAACACACGAGTTTAACTCTGTAAGTTGAATGCACACATTGAAGACCGTTCTGTTAGGTAGCTCCGTTTTGGTTTTAGAAGCAGACAGTTCTCCTTACAGCATATACTCCCATTCACTGAGAAATGTCCAAACGCAGCTCTTACCAGAAACGTGTTTCTAACTCCTGAATCTAAAGGGAGATTTAATTCACTTAGCTGAACAAACGCACAGCAGAGCAGATTGAAGGATACGTTTCTTCTGTGTTTTAGGCAGAGTTTTACTGCTATTTCGTTATATGCGGGAATAGTGCTGGAAATGCCTGTTTTGAGATCTCTCCACAGAAAGCGTTTCCAGACTTCCCCTTCAACACACGAGTTTAACTCTGTAAGTTGAATGCACACATTGAAAACCGTTCTGTTAGGTAGCTCCGTTTTGGTTTTAGAAGCAGACAGTTCTCCTTACAGCATATACTCCCATTCACTGAGAAATGTCCAAACGCAGCTCTTACCAGAAACGTGTTTCTAACTCCTGAATCTAAAGGGAGATTTAACTCACTTAGCTGAACAAACGCACAGCAGAGCAGATTGAAGGATACGTTTCTTCTGTGTTTTAGGCAGAGATTTACTGCTATTTCGTTATATGCGGGAATATTGCTGGAAATGCCTGTTTTGAGATCTCTCCACAGAAAGCGTTTCCAGACTTCCCCTTCAACACACGAGTTTAACTCTGTAAGTTGAATGCACACATTGAAGACCGTTCTGTTAGGTAGCTCCGTTTTGGTTTTAGAAGCAGACAGTTCTCCTTACAGCATATACTCCCATTCACTGAGAAATGTCCAAACGCAGCTCTTACCAGAAACGTGTTTCTAACTCCTGAATCTAAAGGGAGATTTAACTCACTTAGCTGAACAAACGCACAGCAGAGCAGATTGAAGGATACGTTTCTTCTGTGTTTTAGGCAGAGTTTTACTGCTATTTCGTTATATGCGGGAATAGTGCTGGAAATGCCTGTTTTGAGATCTCTCCACAGAAAGCGTTTCCAGACTTCCCCTTCAACACACGAGTTTAACTCTGTAAGTTGAATGCACACATTGAAGACCGTTCTGTTAGGTAGTTCCGTTTTGGTTTTAGAAGCAGACAGTTCTCCTTACAGCATATACTCCCATTCACTGAGAAATGTAAAAACGCAGCTCTTACCAGAAACGTGTTTCTAACTCCTGAATCTAAAGGGAGATTTAACTCACTTAGCTGAACAAACGCACAGCAGAGCAGATTGAAGGATACGTTTCTTCTGTGTTTTAGGCAGAGTTTTACTGCTATTTCGTTATATGCGGGAATAGTGCTGGAAATGCCTGTTTTGAGATCTCTCCACAGAAAGCGTTTCCAGACTTCCCCTTCAACACACGAGTTTAACTCTGTAAGTTGAATGCACACATTGAAGACCGTTCTGTTAGGTAGCTCCGTTTTGGTTTTAGAAGCAGACAGTTCTCCTTACAGCATATACTCCCATTCACTGAGAAATGTCCAAACGCAGCTCTTACCAGAAACGTGTTTCTAACTCCTGAATCTAAAGGGAGATTTAACTCACTTAGCTGAACAAACGCACAGCAGAGCAGATTGAAGGATACGTTTCTTCTGTGTTTTAGGCAGAGATTTACTGCTATTTCGTTATATGCGGGAATAGTGCTGGAAATGCCTGTTTTGAGATCTCTCCACAGAAAGCGTTTCCAGACTTCCCCTTCAACACACGAGTTTAACTCTGTAAGTTGAATGCACACATTGAAGACCGTTCTGTTAGGTAGCTCCGTTTTGGTTTTAGAAGCAGACAGTTCTCCTTACAGCATATACTCCCATTCACTGAGAAATGTCCAAACGCAGCTCTTACCAGAAACGTGTTTCTAACTCCTGAATCTAAAGGGAGATTTAACTCACTTAGCTGAACAAACGCACAGCAGAGCAGATTGAAGGATACGTTTCTTCTGTGTTTTAGGCAGAGTTTTACTGCTATTTCGTTATATGCGGGAATAGTGCTGGAAATGCCTGTTTTGAGATCTCTCCACAGAAAGCGTTTCCAGACTTCCCCTTCAACACACGAGTTTAACTCTGTAAGTTGAATGCACACATTGAAGACCGTTCTGTTAGGTAGCTCCGTTTTGGTTTTAGAAGCAGACAGTTCTCCTTACAGCATATACTCCCATTCACTGAGAACTGTCCAAACGCAGCTCTTACCAGAAACGTGTTTCTAACTCCTGAATCTAAAGGGAGATTTAACTCACTTAGCTGAACAAACGCACAGCAGAGCAGATTGAAGGATACGTTTCTTCTGTGTTTTAGGCAGAGTTTTACTGCTATTTCGTTATATGCGGGAATAGTGCTGGAAATGCCTGGAAATGCCTGTTTTGAGATCTCTCCACAGAAAGCGTTTCCAGACTTCCCCTTCAACACACGAGTTTAACTCTGTAAGTTGAATGCACACATTGAAGACCGTTCTGTTAGGTAGCTCCGTTTTGGTTTTAGAAGCAGACAGTTCTCCTTACAGCATATACTCCCATTCACTGAGAAATGTCCAAACGCAGCTCTTACCAGAAACGTGTTTCTAACTCCTGAATCTAAAGGGAGATTTAACTCACTTAGCTGAACAAACGCACAGCAGAGCAGATTGAAGGATACGTTTCTTCTGTGTTTTAGGCAGAGTTTTACTGCTATTTCGTTATATGCGGGAATAGTGCTGGAAATGCCTGTTTTGAGATCTCTCCACAGAAAGCGTTTCCAGACTTCCCCTTCAACACACGAGTTTAACTCTGTAAGTTGAATGCACACATTGAAGACCGTTCTGTTAGGTAGCTCCGTTTTGGTTTTAGAAGCAGACAGTTCTCCTTACAGCATATACTCCCATTCACTGAGAAATGTCCAAACGCAGCTCTTACCAGAAACGTGTTTCTAACTCCTGAATCTAAAGGGAGATTTAACTCACTTAGCTGAACAAACGCACAGCAGAGCAGATTGAAGGATACGTTTCTTCTGTGTTTTAGGCAGAGTTTTACTGCTATTTCGTTATATGCGGGAATAGTGCTGGAAATGCCTGGAAATGCCTGTTTTGAGATCTCTCCACAGAAAGCGTTTCCAGACTTCCCCTTCAACACACGAGTTTAACTCTGTAAGTTGAATGCACACATTGAAGACCGTTCTGTTAGGTAGCTCCGTTTTGGTTTTAGAAGCAGACAGTTCTCCTTACAGCATATACTCCCATTCACTGAGAAATGTCCAAACGCAGCTCTTACCAGAAACGTGTTTCTAACTCCTGAATCTAAAGGGAGATTTAACTCACTTAGCTGAACAAACGCACAGCAGAGCAGATTGAAGGATACGTTTCTTCTGTGTTTTAGGCAGAGTTTTACTGCTATTTCGTTATATGCGGGAATAGTGCTGGAAATGCCTGTTTTGAGATCTCTCCACAGAAAGCGTTTCCAGACTTCCCCTTCAACACACGAGTTTAACTCTGTAAGTTGAATGCACACATTGAAGACCGTTCTGTTAGGTAGCTCCGTTTTGGTTTTAGAAGCAGACAGTTCTCCTTACAGCATATACTCCCATTCACTGAGAAATGTCCAAACGCAGCTCTTACCAGAAACGTGTTTCTAACTCCTGAATCTAAAGGGAGATTTAACTCACTTAGCTGAACAAACGCACAGCAGAGCAGATTGAAGGATACGTTTCTTCTGTGTTTTAGGCAGAGATTTACTGCTATTTCGTTATATGCGGGAATAGTGCTGGAAATGCTTGTTTTGAGATCTCTCCACAGAAAGCGTTTCCAGACTTCCCCTTCAACACACGAGTTTAACTCTGTAAGTTGAATGCACACATTGAAGACCGTTCTGTTAGGTAGCTCCGTTTTGGTTTTAGAAGCAGACAGTTCTCCTTACAGCATATACTCCCATTCACTGAGAAATGTCCAAACGCAGCTCTTACCAGAAACGTGTTTCTAACTCCTGAATCTAAAGGGAGATTTAACTCACTTAGCTGAACAAACGCACAGCAGAGCAGATTGAAGGATACGTTTCTTCTGTGTTTTAGGCAGAGTTTTACTGCTATTTCGTTATATGCGGGAATAGTGCTGGAAATGCCTGTTTTGAGATCTCTCCACAGAAAGCGTTTCCAGACTTCCCCTTCAACACACGAGTTTAACTCTGTAAGTTGAATGCACACATTGAAGACCGTTCTGTTAGGTAGCTCCGTTTTGGTTTTAGAAGCAGACAGTTCTCCTTACAGCATATACTCCCATTCACTGAGAAATGTCCAAACGCAGCTCTTACCAGAAACGTGTTTCTAACTCCTGAATCTAAAGGGAGATTTAACTCACTTAGCTGAACAAACGCACAGCAGAGCAGATTGAAGGATACGTTTCTTCTGTGTTTTAGGCAGAGTTTTACTGCTATTTCGTTATATGCGGGAATAGTGCTGGAAATGCCTGGAAATGCCTGTTTTAAGATCTCTCCACAGAAAGCGTTTCCAGACTTCCCCTTCAACACACGAGTTTAACTCTTTAAGTTGAATGCACACATTGAAGACCGTTCTGTTAGGTAGCTCCGTTTTGGTTTTAGAAGCAGACAGTTCTCCTTACAGCATATACTCCCATTCACTGAGAAATGTCCAAACGCAGCTCTTACCAGAAAGGTGTTTCTAACTCCTGAATCTAAAGGGAGATTTAACTCACTTAGCTGAACAAACGCACAGCAGAGCAGATTGAAGGATACGTTTCTTCTGTGTTTTAGGCAGAGTTTTACTGCTATTTCGTTATATGCGGGAATAGTGCTGGAAATGCCTGTTTTGAGATCTCTCCACAGAAAGCGTTTCCAGACTTCCCCTTCAACACACGAGTTTAACTCTGTAAGTTGAATGCACACATTGAAGACCGTTCTGTTAGGTAGCTCCGTTTTGGTTTTAGAAGCAGACAGTTCTCCTTACAGCATATACTCCCATTCACTGAGAAATGTCCAAACGCAGCTCTTACCAGAAACGTGTTTCTAACTCCTGAATCCAAAGGGAGATTTAACTCACTTAGCTGAACAAACGCACAGCAGAGCAGATTGAAGGATACGTTTCTTCTGTGTTTTAGGCAGAGTTTTACTGCTATTTCGTTATATGCGGGAATAGTGCTGGAAATGCCTGTTTTGAGATCTCTCCACAGAAAGCGTTTCCAGACTTCCCCTTCAACACACGAGTTTAACTCTGTAAGTTGAATGCACACATTGAAGACCGTTCTGTTAGGTAGCTCCGTTTTGGTTTTAGAAGCAGACAGTTCTCCTTACAGCATATACTCCCATTCACTGAGAAATGTCCAAACGCAGCTCTTACCAGAAACGTGTTTCTAACTCCTGAATCTAAAGGGAGATTTAACTCACTTAGCTGAACAAACGCACAGCAGAGCAGATTGAAGGATACGTTTCTTCTGTGTTTTAGGCAGAGATTTACTGCTATTTCGTTATATGCGGGAATAGTGCTGGAAATGCCTGTTTTGAGATCTCTCCACAGAAAGCGTTTCCAGACTTCCCCTTCAACACACGAGTTTAACTCTGTAAGTTGAATGCACACATTGAAGACCGTTCTGTTAGGTAGCTCCGTTTTGGTTTTAGAAGCAGACAGTTCTCCTTACAGCATATACTCCCATTCACTGAGAAATGTCCAAACGCAGCTCTTACCAGAAACGTGTTTCTAACTCCTGAATCTAAAGGGAGATTTAACTCACTTAGCTGAACAAACGCACAGCAGAGCAGATTGAAGGATACGTTTCTTCTGTGTTTTAGGCAGAGTTTTACTGCTATTTCGTTATATGCGGGAATAGTGCTGGAAATGCCTGTTTTGAGATCTCTCCACAGAAAGCGTTTCCAGACTTCCCCTTCAACACACGAGTTTAACTCTGTAAGTTGAATGCACACATTGAAGACCGTTCTGTTAGGTAGCTCCGTTTTGGTTTTAGAAGCAGACAGTTCTCCTTACAGCATATACTCCCATTCACTGAGAAATGTCCAAACGCAGCTCTTACCAGAAACGTGTTTCTAACTCCTGAATCTAAAGGGAGATTTAACTCACTTAGCTGAACAAACGCACAGCAGAGCAGATTGAAGGATACGTTTCTTCTGTGTTTTAGGCAGAGTTTTACTGCTATTTCGTTATATGCGGGAATAGTGCTGGAAATGCCTGGAAATGCCTGTTTTGAGATCTCTCCACAGAAAGCGTTTCCAGACTTCCCCTTCAACACACGAGTTTAACTCTGTAAGTTGAATGCACACATTGAAGACCGTTCTGTTAGGTAGCTCCGTTTTGGTTTTAGAAGCAGACAGTTCTCCTTACAGCATATACTCCCATTCACTGAGAAATGTCCAAACGCAGCTCTTACCAGAAACGTGTTTCTAACTCCTGAATCTAAAGGGAGATTTAACTCACTTAGCTGAACAAACGCACAGCAGAGCAGATTGAAGGATACGTTTCTTCTGTGTTTTAGGCAGAGTTTTACTGCTATTTCGTTATATGCGGGAATAGTGCTGGAAATGCCTGTTTTGAGATCTCTCCACAGAAAGCGTTTCCAGACTTCCCCTTCAACACACGAGTTTAACTCTGTAAGTTGAATGCACACATTGAAGACCGTTCTGTTAGGTAGCTCCGTTTTGGTTTTAGAAGCAGACAGTTCTCCTTACAGCATATACTCCCATTCACTGAGAAATGTCCAAACGCAGCTCTTACCAGAAACGTGTTTCTAACTCCTGAATCTAAAGGGAGATTTAATTCACTTAGCTGAACAAACGCACAGCAGAGCAGATTGAAGGATACGTTTCTTCTGTGTTTTAGGCAGAGTTTTACTGCTATATCGTTATATGCGGGAATAGTGCTGGAAATGCCTGTTTTGAGATCTCTCCACAGAAAGCGTTTCCAGACTTCCCCTTCAACACACGAGTTTAACTCTGTAAGTTGAATGCACACATTGAAGACCGTTCTGTTAGGTAGCTCCGTTTTGGTTTTAGAAGCAGACAGTTCTCCTTACAGCATATACTCCCATTCACTGAGAAATGTCCAAACGCAGCTCTTACCAGAAACGTGTTTCTAACTCCTGAATCTAAAGGGAGATTTAACTCACTTAGCTGAACAAACGCACAGCAGAGCAGATTGAAGGATACGTTTCTTCTGTGTTTTAGGCAGAGATTTACTGCTATTTCGTTATATGCGGGAATAGTGCTGGAAATGCCTGTTTTGAGATCTCTCCACAGAAAGCGTTTCCAGACTTCCCCTTCAACACACGAGTTTAACTCTGTAAGTTGAATGCACACATTGAAGACCGTTCTGTTAGGTAGCTCCGTTTTGGTTTTAGAAGCAGACAGTTCTCCTTACAGCATATACTCCCATTCACTGAGAAATGTCCAAACGCAGCTCTTACCAGAAACGTGTTTCTAACTCCTGAATCTAAAGGGAGATTTAACTCACTTAGCTGAACAAACGCACAGCAGAGCAGATTGAAGGATACGTTTCTTCTGTGTTTTAGGCAGAGTTTTACTGCTATTTCGTTATATGCGGGAATAGTGCTGGAAATGCCTGTTTTGAGATCTCTCCACAGAAAGCGTTTCCAGACTTCCCCTTCAACACACGAGTTTAACTCTGTAAGTTGAATGCACACATTGAAGACCGGTCTGTTAGGTAGTTCCGTTTTGGTTTTAGAAGCAGACAGTTCTCCTTACAGCATATACTCCCATTCACTGAGAAATGTCCAAACGCAGCTCTTACCAGAAACGTGTTTCTAACTCCTGAATCTAAAGGGAGATTTAACTCACTTAGCTGAACAAACGCACAGCAGAGCAGATTGAAGGATACGTTTCTTCTGTGTTTTAGGCAGAGTTTTACTGCTATTTCGTTATATGCGGGAATAGTGCTGGAAATGCCTGTTTTGAGATCTCTCCACAGAAAGCGTTTCCAGACTTCCCCTTCAACACACGAGTTTAACTCTGTAAGTTGAATGCACACATTGAAGACCGTTCTGTTAGGTAGCTCCGTTTTGGTTTTAGAAGCAGACAGTTCTCCTTACAGCATATACTCCCATTCACTGAGAACTGTCCAAACGCAGCTCTTACCAGAAACGTGTTTCTAACTCCTGAATCTAAAGGGAGATTTAACTCACTTAGCTGAACAAACGCACAGCAGAGCAGATTGAAGGATACGTTTCTTCTGTGTTTTAGGCAGAGTTTTACTGCTATTTCGTTATATGCGGGAATAGTGCTGGAAATGCCTGGAAATGCCTGTTTTGAGATCTCTCCACAGAAAGCGTTTCCAGACTTCCCCTTCAACACACGAGTTTAACTCTGTAAGTTGAATGCACACATTGAAGTCCGTTCTGTTAGGTAGCTCCGTTTTGGTTTTAGAAGCAGACAGTTCTCCTTACAGCATATACTCCCATTCACTGAGAAATGTCCAAACGCAGCTCTTACCAGAAACGTGTTTCTAACTCCTGAATCTAAAGGGAGATTTAACTCACTTAGCTGAACAAACGCACAGCAGAGCAGATTGAAGGATACGTTTCTTCTGTGTTTTAGGCAGAGTTTTACTGCTATTTCGTTATATGCGGGAATAGTGCTGGAAATGCCTGTTTTGAGATCTCTCCACAGAAAGCGTTTCCAGACTTCCCCTTCAACACACGAGTTTAACTCTGTAAGTTGAATGCACACATTGAAGACCGTTCTGTTAGGTAGCTCCGTTTTGGTTTTAGAAGCAGACAGTTCTCCTTACAGCATATACTCCCATTCACTGAGAAATGTCCAAACGCAGCTCTTACCAGAAACGTGTTTCTAACTCCTGAATCTAAAGGGAGATTTAACTCACTTAGCTGAACAAACGCACAGCAGAGCAGATTGAAGGATACGTTTCTTCTGTGTTTTAGGCAGAGTTTTACTGCTATTTCGTTATATGCGGGAATAGTGCTGGAAATGCCTGGAAATGCCTGTTTTGAGATCTCTCCACAGAAAGCGTTTCCAGACTTCCCCTTCAACACACGAGTTTAACTCTGTAAGTTGAATGCACACATTGAAGACCGTTCTGTTAGGTAGCTCCGTTTTGGTTTTAGAAGCAGACAGTTCTCCTTACAGCATATACTCCCATTCACTGAGAAATGTCCAAATGCAGCTCTTACCAGAAACGTGTTTCTAACTCCTGAATCTAAAGGGAGATTTAACTCACTTAGCTGAACAAACGCACAGCAGAGCAGATTGAAGGATACGTTTCTTCTGTGTTTTAGGCAGAGTTTTACTGCTATTTCGTTATATGCGGGAATAGTGCTGGAAATGCCTGTTTTGAGATCTCTCCACAGAAAGCGTTTCCAGACTTCCCCTTCAACACACGAGTTTAACTCTGTAAGTTGAATGCACACATTGAAGACCGTTCTGTTAGGTAGCTCCGTTTTGGTTTTAGAAGCAGACAGTTCTCCTTACAGCATATACTCCCATTCACTGAGAAATGTCCAAACGCAGCTCTTACCAGAAACGTGTTTCTAACTCCTGAATCTAAAGGGAGATTTAACTCACTTAGCTGAACAAACGCACAGCAGAGCAGATTGAAGGATACGTTTCTTCTGTGTTTTAGGCAGAGTTTTACTGCTATTTCGTTATATGCGGGAATAGTGCTGGAAATGCCTGTTTTGAGATCTCTCCACAGAAAGCGTTTCCAGACTTCCCCTTCAACACACGAGTTTAACTCTGTAAGTTGAATGCACACATTGAAGACCGTTCTGTTAGGTAGCTCCGTTTTGGTTTTAGAAGCAGACAGTTCTCCTTACAGCATATACTCCCATTCACTGAGAAATGTCCAAACGCAGCTCTTACCAGAAACGTGTTTCTAACTCCTGAATCTAAAGGGAGATTTAACTCACTTAGCTGAACAAACGCACAGCAGAGCAGATTGAAGGATACGTTTCTTCTGTGTTTTAGGCAGAGTTTTACTGCTATTTCGTTATATGCGGGAATAGTGCTGGAAATGCCTGGAAATGCCTGTTTTAAGATCTCTCCACAGAAAGCGTTTCCAGACTTCCCCTTCAACACACGAGTTTAACTCTTTAAGTTGAATGCACACATTGAAGACCGTTCTGTTAGGTAGCTCCGTTTTGGTTTTAGAAGCAGACAGTTCTCCTTACAGCATATACTCCCATTCACTGAGAAATGTCCAAACGCAGCTCTTACCAGAAAGGTGTTTCTAACTCCTGAATCTAAAGGGAGATTTAACTCACTTAGCTGAACAAACGCACAGCAGAGCAGATTGAAGGATACGTTTCTTCTGTGTTTTAGGCAGAGTTTTACTGCTATTTCGTTATATGCGGGAATAGTGCTGGAAATGCCTGTTTTGAGATCTCTCCACAGAAAGCGTTTCCAGACTTCCCCTTCAACACACGAGTTTAACTCTGTAAGTTGAATGCACACATTGAAGACCGTTCTGTTAGGTAGCTCCGTTTTGGTTTTAGAAGCAGACAGTTCTCCTTACAGCATATACTCCCATTCACTGAGAAATGTCCAAACGCAGCTCTTACCAGAAACGTGTTTCTAACTCCTGAATCCAAAGGGAGATTTAACTCACTTAGCTCAACAAACGCACAGCAGAGCAGATTGAAGGATACGTTTCTTCTGTGTTTTAGGCAGAGTTTTACTGCTATTTCGTTATATGCGGGAATAGTGCTGGAAATGCCTGTTTTGAGATCTCTCCACAGAAAGCGTTTCCAGACTTCCCCTTCAACACACGAGTTTAACTCTGTAAGTTGAATGCACACATTGAAGACCGTTCTGTTAGGTAGCTCCGTTTTGGTTTTAGAAGCAGACAGTTCTCCTTACAGCATATACTCCCATTCACTGAGAAATGTCCAAACGCAGCTCTTACCAGAAACGTGTTTCTAACTCCTGAATCTAAAGGGAGATTTAACTCACTTAGCTGAACAAACGCACAGCAGAGCAGATTGAAGGATACGTTTCTTCTGTGTTTTAGGCAGAGATTTACTGCTATTTCGTTATATGCGGGAATAGTGCTGGAAATGCCTGTTTTGAGATCTCTCCACAGAAAGCGTTTCCAGACTTCCCCTTCAACACACGAGTTTAACTCTGTAAGTTGAATGCACACATTGAAGACCGTTCTGTTAGGTAGCTCCGTTTTGGTTTTAGAAGCAGACAGTTCTCCTTACAGCATATACTCCCATTCACTGAGAAATGTCCAAACGCAGCTCTTACCAGAAACGTGTTTCTAACTCCTGAATCTAAAGGGAGATTTAACTCACTTAGCTGAACAAACGCACAGCAGAGCAGATTGAAGGATACGTTTCTTCTGTGTTTTAGGCAGAGTTTTACTGCTATTTCGTTATATGCGGGAATAGTGCTGGAAATGCCTGTTTTGAGATCTCTCCACAGAAAGCGTTTCCAGACTTCCCCTTCAACACACGAGTTTAACTCTGTAAGTTGAATGCACACATTGAAGACCGTTCTGTTAGGTAGCTCCGTTTTGGTTTTAGAAGCAGACAGTTCTCCTTACAGCATATACTCCCATTCACTGAGAAATGTCCAAACGCAGCTCTTACCAGAAACGTGTTTCTAACTCCTGAATCTAAAGGGAGATTTAACTCACTTAGCTGAACAAACGCACAGCAGAGCAGATTGAAGGATACGTTTCTTCTGTGTTTTAGGCAGAGTTTTACTGCTATTTCGTTATATGCGGGAATAGTGCTGGAAATGCCTGGAAATGCCTGTTTTGAGATCTCTCCACAGAAAGCGTTTCCAGACTTCCCCTTCAACACACGAGTTTAACTCTGTAAGTTGAATGCACACATTGAAGACCGTTCTGTTAGGTAGCTCCGTTTTGGTTTTATAAGCAGACAGTTCTCCTTACAGCATATACTCCCATTCACTGAGAAATGTCCAAACGCAGCTCTTACCAGAAACGTGTTTCTAACTCCTGAATCTAAAGGGAGATTTAACTCACTTAGCTGAACAAACGCACAGCAGAGCAGATTGAAGGATACGTTTCTTCTGTGTTTTAGGCAGAGTTTTACTGCTATTTCGTTATATGCGGGAATAGTGCTGGAAATGCCTGTTTTGAGATCCCTCCACAGAAAGCGTTTCCAGACTTCCCCTTCAACACACGAGTTTAACTCTGTAAGTTGAATGCACACATTGAAGACCGTTCTGTTAGGTAGCTCCGTTTTGGTTTTAGAAGCAGACAGTTCTCCTTACAGCATATACTCCCATTCACTGAGAAATGTCCAAACGCAGCTCTTACCAGAAACGTGTTTCTAACTCCTGAATCTAAAGGGAGATTTAACTCACTTAGCTGAACAAGCGCACAGCAGAGCAGATTGAAGGATAAGTTTCTTCTGTGTTTTAGGCAGAGTTTTACTGCTATTTCGTTATATGTGGGAATAGTGCTGGAAATGCCTGGAAATGCCTGTTTTGAGATCTCTCCACAGAAAGCGTTTCCAGACTTCCCCTTCAACACACGAGTTTAACTCTGTAAGTTGAATGCACACATTGAAGACCGTTCTGTTAGGTAGCTCCGTTTTGGATTTAGAAGCAGACAGTTCTCCTTACAGCATATACTCCCATTCACTGAGAAATGTCCAAACGCAGCTCTTACCAGAAACGTGTTTCTAACTCCTGAATCTAAAGGGAGATTTAACTCACTTAGCTGAACAAACGCACAGCAGAGCAGATTGAAGGATACGTTTCTTCTGTGTTTTAGGCAGAGTTTTACTGCTATTTCGTTATATGCGGGAATAGTGCTGGAAATGCCGGTTTTGAGATCTCTCCATAGAAAGCGTTTCCAGACTTCCCCTTCAACACACGAGTTTAACTCTGTAAGTTGAATGCACACATTGAAGACCGTTCTGTTAGGTAGCTCCGTTTTGGTTTTAGAAGCAGACAGTTCTCCTTACAGCATATACTCCCATTCACTGAGAAATGTCCAAACGCAGCTCTTACCAGAAACGTGTTTCTAAGTCCTGAATCTAAAGGGAGATTTAACTCACTTAGCTGAACAAGCGCACAGCAGAGCAGATTGAAGGATACGTTTCTTCTGTGTTTTAGGCAGAGTTTTACTGCTATTTCGTTATATGCGGGAATAGTGCTGGAAATGCCTGGAAATGCCTGTTTTGAGATCTCTCCACAGAAAGCGTTTCCAGACTTCCCCTTCAACACACGAGTTTAACTCTGTAAGTTGAATGCACACATTGAAGACCGTTCTGTTTGGTAGCTCCGTTTTGGTTTTAGAAGCAGACAGTTCTCCTTACAGCATATACTCCCATTCACTGAGAAATGTCCAAACGCAGCTCTTACCAGAAACGTGTTTCTAACTCCTGAATCTAAAGGGAGATTTAACTCACTTAGCTGAACAAACGCACAGCAGAGCAGATTGAAGGATACGTTTCTTCTGTGTTTTAGGCAGAGTTTTACTGCTATTTCGTTATATGCGGGAATAGTGCTGGAAATGCCTGGAAATGCCTGTTTTGAGATCTCTCCACAGAAAGCGTTTCCAGACTTCCCCTTCCACACACGAGTTTAACTCTGTAAGTTGAATGCACACATTGAAGACCGTTCTGTTAGGTAGCTCCGTTTTGGTTTTAGAAGCAGACAGTTCTCCTTACAGCATATACTCCCATTCACTGAGAAATGTCCAAACGCAGCTCTTACCAGAAACGTGTTTCTAACTCCTGAATCTAAAGGGAGATTTAACTCACTTAGCTGAACAAACGCACAGCAGAGCAGATTGAAGGATACGTTTCTTCTGTGTTTTAGGCAGAGTTTTACTGCTATTTCGTTATATGCGGGAATAGTGCTGGAAATGCCTGGAAATGCCTGTTTTGAGATCTCTCCACAGAAAGCGTTTCCAGACTTCCCCTTCAACACACGAGTTTAACTCTGTAAGTTGAATGCACACATTGAAGACCGTTCTGTTAGGTAGCTCCGTTTTGGTTTTAGAAGCAGACAGTTCTCCTTACAGCATATACTCCCATTCACTGAGAACTGTCCAAACGCAGCTCTTACCAGAAACGTGTTTCTAACTCCTGAATCTAAAGGGAGATTTAACTCACTTAGCTGAACAAACGCACAGCAGAGTAGATTGAAGGATACGTTTCTTCTGTGTTTTAGGCAGAGTTTTACTGCTATTTCGTTATATGCGGGAATAGTGCTGGAAATGCCTGGAAATGCCTGTTTTGAGATCTCTCCACAGAAAGCGTTTCCAGACTTCCCCTTCAACACACGAGTTTAACTCTGTAAGTTGAATGCACACATTGAAGACCGTTCTGTTAGGTAGCTCCGTTTTGGTTTTAGAAGCAGACAGTTCTCCTTACAGCATATACTCCCATTCACTGAGAAATGTCCAAACGCAGCACTTACCAGAAACGTGTTTCTAACTCCTGAATCTAAAGGGAGATTTAACTCACTTAGCTGAACAAACGCACAGCAGAGCAGATTGAAGGATACGTTTCTTCTGTGTTTTAGGCAGAGTTTTACTGCTATTTCGTTATATGCGGGAATAGTGCTGGAAATGCCTGTTTTGAGATCTCTCCACAGAAAGCGTTTCCAGACTTCCCCTTCAACACACGAGTTTAACTCTGTAAGTTGAATGCACACATTGAAGACCGTTCTGTTAGGTAGCTCCGTTTTGGTTTTAGAAGCAGACAGTTCTCCTTACAGCATATACTCCCATTCACTGAGAAATGTCCAAACGCAGCTCTTACCAGAAACGTGTTTCTAACTCCTGAATCTAAAGGGAGATTTAACTCACTTAGCTGAACAAACGCACAGCAGAGCAGATTGAAGGATACGTTTCTTCTGTGTTTTAGGCAGAGTTTTACTGCTATTTCGTTATATGCGGGAATAGTGCTGGAAATGCCTGGAAATGCCTGTTTTGAGATCTCTCCACAGAAAGCGTTTCCAGACTTCCCCTTCAACACACGAGTTTAACTCTGTAAGTTGAATGCACACATTGAAGACCGTTCTGTTAGGTAGCTCCGTTTTGGTTTTAGAAGCAGACAGTTCTCCTTACAGCATATACTCCCATTCACTGAGAAATGTCCAAACGCAGCTCTTACCAGAAACGTGTTTCTAACTCCTGAATCTAAAGGGAGATTTAACTCACTTAGCTGAACAAACGCACAGCAGAGCAGATTGAAGGATACGTTTCTTCTGTGTTTTAGGCAGAGTTTTACTGCTATTTCGTTATATGCGGGAATAGTGCTGGAAATGCCTGTTTTGAGATCTCTCCACAGAAAGCGTTTCCAGACTTCCCCTTCAACACACGAGTTTAACTCTGTAAGTTGAATGCACACATTGAAGACCGTTCTGTTAGGTAGCTCCGTTTTGGTTTTAGAAGCAGACAGTTCTCCTTACAGCATATACTCCCATTCACTGAGAAATGTCCAAACGCAGCTCTTACCAGAAACGTGTTTCTAACTCCTGAATCTAAAGGGAGATTTAACTCACATAGCTGAACAAACGCACAGCAGAGCAGATTGAAGGATACGTTTCTTCTGTGTTTTAGGCAGAGTTTTACTGCTATTTCGTTATATGCGGGAATAGTGCTGGAAATGCCTGTTTAGAGATCTCTCCACAGAAAGCGTTTCCAGACTTCCCCTTCAACACACGAGTTTAACTCTGTAAGTTGAATGCACACATTGAAGACCGTTCTGTTAGGTAGCTCCGTTTTGGTTTTAGAAGCAGACAGTTCTCGTTACAGCATATACTCCCATTCACTGAGAAATGTCCAAACGCAGCTCTTACCAGAAACGTGTTTCTAACTCCTGAATCTAAAGGGAGATTTAACTCACTTAGCTGAACAAACGCACAGCAGAGCAGATTGAAGGATACGTTTCTTCTGTGTTTTAGGCAGAGTTTTACTGCTATTTCGTTATATGCGGGAATAGTGCTGGAAATGCCTGGAAATGCCTGTTTTGAGATCTCTCCACAGAAAGCGTTTCCAGACTTCCCCTTCAACATACGAGTTTAACTCTGTAAGTTGAATGCACACATTGAAGACCGTTCTGTTAGGTAGCTCCGTTTTGGTTTTAGAAGCAGACAGTTCTCCTTACAGCATATACTCCCATTCACTGAGAAACGTCCAAACGCAGCTCTTACCAGAAACGTGTTTCTAACTCCTGAATCTAAAGGGAGATTTAACTCACTTAGCTGAACAAACGCACAGCAGAGCAGATTGAAGGATACGTTTCTTCTGTGTTTTAGGCAGAGTTTTACTGCTATTTCGTTATATGCGGGAATAGTGCTGGAAATGCCTGGAAATGCCTGTTTTGAGATCTCTCCACAGAAAGCGTTTCCAGACTTCCCCTTCAACACACGAGTTTAACTCTGTAAGTTGAATGCACACATTGAAGACCGTTCTGTTAGGTAGCTCCGTTTTGGTTTTAGAAGCAGACAGTTCTCCTTACAGCATATACTCCCATTCACTGAGAAATGTCCAAACGCAGCTCTTACCAGAAACGTGTTTCTAACTCCTGAATCTAAAGGGAGATTTAACTCACTTAGCTGAACAAACGCACAGCAGAGCAGATTGAAGGATACGTTTCTTCTGTGTTTTAGGCAGAGTTTTACTGCTATTTTGTTATATGCGGGAATAGTGCTGGAAATGCCTGGAAATGCCTGTTTTGAGATCTCTCCACAGAAAGCGTTTCCAGACTTCCCCTTCAACACACGAGTTTAACTCTGTAAGTTGAATGCACACATTGAAGACCGTTCTGTTAGGTAGCTCCGTTTTGGTTTTAGAAGCAGACAGTTCTCCTTACAGCATATACTCCCATTCACTGAGAAATGTCCAAACGCAGCTCTTACCAGAAACGTGTTTCTAACTCCTGAATCTAAAGGGAGATTTAACTCACTTAGCTGAACAAACGCACAGCAGAGCAGATTGAAGGATACGTTTCTTCTGTGTTTTAGGCAGAGTTTTACTGCTATTTCGTTATATGCGGGAATAGTGCTGGAAATGCCTGTTTTGAGATCTCTCCACAGAAAGCGTTTCCAGACTTCCCCTTCAACACACGAGTTTAACTCTGTAAGTTGAATGCACACATTGAAGACCGTTCTGTTAGGTAGCTCCGTTTTGGTTTTAGAAGCAGACAGTTCTCCTTACAGCATATACTCCCATTCACTGAGAAATGTCCAAACGCAGCTCTTACCAGAAACGTGTTTCTAACTCCTGAATCTAAAGGGAGATTTAACTCACATAGCTGAACAAACGCACAGCAGAGCAGATTGAAGGATACGTTTCTTCTGTGTTTTAGGCAGAGTTTTACTGCTATTTCGTTATATGCGGGAATAGTGCTGGAAATGCCTGTTTAGAGATCTCTCCACAGAAAGCGTTTCCAGACTTCCCCTTCAACACACGAGTTTAACTCTGTAAGTTGAATGCACACATTGAAGACCGTTCTGTTAGGTAGCTCCGTTTTGGTTTTAGAAGCAGACAGTTCTCCTTACAGCATATACTCCCATTCACTGAGAAATGTCCAAACGCAGCTCTTACCAGAAACGTGTTTCTAACTCCTGAATCTAAAGGGAGATTTAACTCACTTAGCTGAACAAACGCACAGCAGAGCAGATTGAAGGATACGTTTCTTCTGTGTTTTAGGCAGAGTTTTACTGCTATTTCGTTATATGCGGGAATAGTGCTGGAAATGCCTGTTTAGAGATCTCTCCACAGAAAGCGTTTCCAGACTTCCCCTTCAACACACGAGTTTAACTCTGTAAGTTGAATGCACACATTGAAGACCGTTCTGTTAGGTAGCTCCGTTTTGGTTTTAGAAGCAGACAGTTCTCCTTACAGCATATACTCCCATTCACTGAGAAATGTCCAAACGCAGCTCTTACCAGAAACGTGTTTCTAACTCCTGAATCTAAAGGGAGATTTAACTCACTTAGCTGAACAAACGCACAGCAGAGCAGATTGAAGGATACGTTTCTTCTGTGTTTTAGGCAGAGTTTTACTGCTATTTCGTTATATGCGGGAATAGTGCTGGAAATGCCTGGAAATGCCTGTTTTGAGATCTCTCCACAGAAAGCGTTTCCAGACTTCCCCTTCAACACACGAGTTTAACTCTGTAAGTTGAATGCACACATTGAAGACCGTTCTGTTAGGTAGCTCCGTTTTGGTTTTAGAAGCAGACAGTTCTCCTTACAGCATATACTCCCATTCACTGAGAAATGTCCAAACGCAGCTCTTACCAGAAACGTGTTTCTAACTCCTGAATCTAAAGGGAGATTTAACTCACTTAGCTGAACAAACGCACAGCAGAGCAGATTGAAGGATACGTTTCTTCTGTGTTTTAGGCAGAGTTTTACTGCTATTTCGTTATATGCGGGAATAGTGCTGGAAATGCCTGTTTTGAGATCTCTCCAGAGAAAGCGTTTCCAGACTTCCCCTTCAACACACGAGTTTAACTCTGTAAGTTGAATGCACACATTGAAGACCGTTCTGTTAGGTAGCTCCGTTTTGGTTTTAGAAGCAGACAGTTCTCCTTTCAGCATATACTCCCATTCACTGAGAAATGTCCAAACGCAGCTCTTACCAGAAACGTGTTTCTAACTCCTGAATCTAAAGGGAGATTTAACTCACTTAGCTGAACAAACGCACAGCAGAGCAGATTGAAGGATACGTTTCTTCTGTGTTTTAGGCAGAGTTTTACTGCTATTTCGTTATATGCGGGAATAGAGCTGGAAATGCCTGGAAATGCCTGTTTTGAGATCTCTCCACAGAAAGCGTTTCCAGACTTCCCCTTCAACACACGAGTTTAACTCTGTAAGTTGAATGCACACATTGAAGACCGTTCTGTTAGGTAGCTCCGTTTTGGTTTTAGAAGCAGACAGTTCTCCTTACAGCATATACTCCCATTCACTGAGAAATGTCCAAACGCAGCTCTTACCAGAAACGTGTTTCTAACTCCTGAATCTAAAGGGAGATTTAACTCACTTAGCTGAACAAACGCACAGCAGAGCAGATTGAAGGATACGTTTCTTCTGTGTTTTAGGCAGAGATTTACTGCTATTTCGTTATATGCGGGAATAGTGCTGGAAATGCCTGTTTTGAGATCTCTCCACAGAAAGCGTTTCCAGACTTCCCCTTCAACACACGAGTTTAACTCTGTAAGTTGAATGCACACATTGAAGACCGTTCTGTTAGGTAGCTCCGTTTTGGTTTTAGAAGCAGACAGTTCTCCTTACAGCATATACTCCCATTCACTGAGAAATGTCCAAACGCAGCTCTTACCAGAAACGTGTTTCTAACTCCTGAATCTAAAGGGAGATTTAACTCACTTAGCTGAACAAACGCACAGCAGAGCAGATTGAAGGATACGTTTCTTCTGTGTTTTAGGCAGAGTTTTACTGCTATTTCGTTATATGCGGGAATAGTGCTGGAAATGCCTGTTTTGAGATCTCTCCACAGAAAGCGTTTCCAGACTTCCCCTTCAACACACGAGTTTAACTCTGTAAGTTGAATGCACACATTGAAGACCGTTCTGTTAGGTAGCTCCGTTTTGGTTTTAGAAGCAGACAGTTCTCCTTACAGCATATACTCCCATTCACTGAGAAATGTCCAAACGCAGCTCTTACCAGAAACGTGTTTCTAACTCCTGAATCTAAAGGGAGATTTAACTCACTTAGCTGAACAAACGCACAGCAGAGCAGATTGAAGGATACGTTTCTTCTGTGTTTTAGGCAGAGTTTTACTGCTATTTCGTTATATGCGGGAATAGTGCTGGAAATGCCTGGAAATGCCTGTTTTGAGATCTCTCCACAGAAAGCGTTTCCAGACTTCCCCTTCAACACACGAGTTTAACTCTGTAAGTTGAATGCACACATTGAAGACCGTTCTGTTAGGTAGCTCCGTTTTGGTTTTAGAAGCAGACATTTCTCCTTACAGCATATACTCCCATTCACTGAGAAATGTCCAAACGCAGCTCTTACCAGAAACGTGTTTCTAACTCCTGAATCTAAAGGGAGATTTAACTCACTTAGCTGAACAAACGCACAGCAGAGCAGATTGAAGGATACGTTTCTTCTGTGTTTTAGGCAGAGTTTTACTGCTATTTCGTTATATGCGGGAATAGTGCTGGAAATGCCTGGAAATGCCTGTTTTGAGATCTCTCCACAGAAAGCGTTTCCAGACTTCCCCTTCAACACACGAGTTTAACTCTGTAAGTTGAATGCACACATTGAAGACCGTTCTGTTAGGTAGCTCCGTTTTGGTTTTAGAAGCAGACAGTTCTCCTTACAGCATATACTCCCATTCACTGAGAAATGTCCAAACGCAGCTCTTACCAGAAACGTGTTTCTAACTCCTGAATCTAAAGGGAGATTTAACTCACTTAGCTGAACAAACGCACAGCAGAGCAGATTGAAGGATACGTTTCTTCTGTGTTTTAGGCAGAGTTTTACTGCTATTTCGTTATATGCGGGAATAGTGCTGGAAATGCCTGGAAATGCCTGTTTTGAGATCTCTCCACAGAAAGCGTTTCCAGACTTCCCCTTCAACACACGAGTTTCACTCTGTAAGTTGAATGCACACATTGAAGACCGTTCTGTTAGGTAGCTCCGTTTTGGTTTTAGAAGCAGACAGTTCTCCTTACAGCATATACTCCCATTCACTGAGAAATGTCCAAACGCAGCTCTTACCAGAAACGTGTTTCTAACTCCTGAATCTAAAGGGAGATTTAACTCACTTAGCTGAACAAACGCACAGCAGAGCAGATTGAAGGATACGTTTCTTCTGTGTTTTAGGCAGAGTTTTACTGCTATTTCGTTATATGCGGGAATAGTGCTGGAAATGCCTGGAAATGCCTGTTTTGAGATCTCTCCACAGAAAGCGTTTCCAGACTTCCCCTTCAACACACGAGTTTAACTCTGTAAGTTGAATGCACACATTGAAGACCGTTCTGTTAGGTAGCTCCGTTTTGGTTTTAGAAGCAGACCGTTCTCCTTACAGCATATACTCCCATTCACTGAGAAATGTCCAAACGCAGCTCTTACCAGAAACGTGTTTCTAACTCCTGAATCTAAAGGGAGATTTAACTCACTTAGCTGAACAAACGCACAGCAGAGCAGATTGAAGGATACGTTTCTTCTGTGTTTTAGGCAGAGTTTTACTGCTATTTCGTTATATGCGGGAATAGTGCTGGAAATGCCTGTTTTGAGATCTCTCCACAGAAAGCGTTTCCAGACTTCCCCTTCAACACACGAGTTTAACTCTGTAAGTTGAATGCACACATTGAAGACCGTTCTGTTAGGTAGCTCCGTTTTGGTTTTAGAAGCAGACAGTTCTCCTTACAGCATATACTCCCATTCACTGAGAAATGTCCAAACGCAGCTCTTACCAGAAACGTGTTTCTAACTCCTGAATCTAAAGGGAGATTTAACTCACTTAGCTGAACAAACGCACAGCAGAGCAGATTGAAGGATACGTTTCTTCTGTGTTTTAGGCAGAGATTTACTGCTATTTCGTTATATGCGGGAATAGTGCTGGAAATGCCTGTTTTGAGATCTCTCCACAGAAAGCGTTTCCAGACTTCCCCTTCAACACACGAGTTTAACTCTGTAAGTTGAATGCACACATTGAAGACCGTTCTGTTAGGTAGCTCCGTTTTGGTTTTAGAAGCAGACAGTTCTCCTTACAGCATATACTCCCATTCACTGAGAAATGTCCAAACGCAGCTCTTACCAGAAACGTGTTTCTAACTCCTGAATCTAAAGGGAGATTTAACTCACTTAGCTGAACAAACGCACAGCAGAGCAGATTGAAGGATACGTTTCTTCTGTGTTTTAGGCAGAGTTTTACTGCTATTTCGTTATATGCGGGAATAGTGCTGGAAATGCCTGTTTTGAGATCTCTCCACAGAAAGCGTTTCCAGACTTCCCCTTCAACACACGAGTTTAACTCTGTAAGTTGAATGCACACATTGAAGACCGTTCTGTTAGGTAGCTCCGTTTTGGTTTTAGAAGCAGACAGTTCTCCTTACAGCATATACTCCCATTCACTGAGAAATGTCCAAACGCAGCTCTTACCAGAAACGTGTTTCTAACTCCTGAATCTAAAGGGAGATTTAACTCACTTAGCTGAACAAACGCACAGCAGAGCAGATTGAAGGATACGTTTCTTCTGTGTTTTAGGCAGAGTTTTACTGCTATTTCGTTATATGCGGGAATAGTGCTGGAAATGCCTGGAAATGCCTGTTTTGAGATCTCTCCACAGAAAGCGTTTCCAGACTTCCCCTTCAACACACGAGTTTAACTCTGTAAGTTGAATGCACACATTGAAGACCGTTCTGTTAGGTAGCTCCGTTTTGGTTTTAGAAGCAGACATTTCTCCTTACAGCATATACTCCCATTCACTGAGAAATGTCCAAACGCAGCTCTTACCAGAAACGTGTTTCTAACTCCTGAATCTAAAGGGAGATTTAACTCACTTAGCTGAACAAACGCACAGCAGAGCAGATTGAAGGATACGTTTCTTCTGTGTTTTAGGCAGAGTTTTACTGCTATTTCGTTATATGCGGGAATAGTGCTGGAAATGCCTGGAAATGCCTGTTTTGAGATCTCTCCACAGAAAGCGTTTCCAGACTTCCCCTTCAACACACGAGTTTAACTCTGTAAGTTGAATGCACACATTGAAGACCGTTCTGTTAGGTAGCTCCGTTTTGGTTTTAGAAGCAGACAGTTCTCCTTACAGCATATACTCCCATTCACTGAGAAATGTCCAAACGCAGCTCTTACCAGAAACGTGTTTCTAACTCCTGAATCTAAAGGGAGATTTAACTCACTTAGCTGAACAAACGCACAGCAGAGCAGATTGAAGGATACGTTTCTTCTGTGTTTTAGGCAGAGTTTTACTGCTATTTCGTTATATGCGGGAATAGTGCTGGAAATGCCTGGAAATGCCTGTTTTGAGATCTCTCCACAGAAAGCGTTTCCAGACTTCCCCTTCAACACACGAGTTTCACTCTGTAAGTTGAATGCACACATTGAAGACCGTTCTGTTAGGTAGCTCCGTTTTGGTTTTAGAAGCAGACAGTTCTCCTTACAGCATATACTCCCATTCACTGAGAAATGTCCAAACGCAGCTCTTACCAGAAACGTGTTTCTAACTCCTGAATCTAAAGGGAGATTTAACTCACTTAGCTGAACAAACGCACAGCAGAGCAGATTGAAGGATACGTTTCTTCTGTGTTTTAGGCAGAGTTTTACTGCTATTTCGTTATATGCGGGAATAGTGCTGGAAATGCCTGGAAATGCCTGTTTTGAGATCTCTCCACAGAAAGCGTTTCCAGACTTCCCCTTCAACACACGAGTTTAACTCTGTAAGTTGAATGCACACATTGAAGACCGTTCTGTTAGGTAGCTCCGTTTTGGTTTTAGAAGCAGACAGTTCTCCTTACAGCATATACTCCCATTCACTGAGAAATGTCCAAACGCAGCTCTTACCAGAAACGTGTTTCTAACTCCTGAATCTAAAGGGAGATTTAACTCACTTAGCTGAACAAACGCACAGCAGAGCAGATTGAAGGATACGTTTCTTCTGTGTTTTAGGCAGAGTTTTACTGCTATTTCTTTATATGCGGGAATAGTGCTGGAAATGCCTGTTTTGAGATCTCTCCAGAGAAAGCGTTTCCAGACTTCCCCTTCAACACACGAGTTTAACTCTGTAAGTTGAATGCACACATTGAAGACCGTTCTGTTAGGTAGCTCCGTTTTGGTTTTAGAAGCAGACAGTTCTCCTTACAGCATATACTCCCATTCACTGAGAAATGTCCAAACGCAGCTCTTACCAGAAACGTGTTTCTAACTCCTGAATCTAAAGGGAGATTTAACTCACTTAGCTGAACAAACGCACAGCAGAGCAGATTGAAGGATACGTTTCTTCTGTGTTTTAGGCAGAGTTTTACTGCTATTTCGTTATATGCGGGAATAGTGCTGGAAATGCCTGTTTTGAGATCTCTCCACAGAAAGCGTTTCCAGACTTCCCCTTCAACACACGAGTTTAACTCTGTAAGTTGAATGCACACATTGAAGACCGTTCTGTTAGGTAGCTCCGTTTTGGTTTTAGAAGCAGACAGTTCTCCTTACAGCATATACTCCCATTCACTGAGAAATGTCCAAACGCAGCTCTTACCAGAAACGTGTTTCTAACTCCTGAATCTAAAGGGAGATTTAACTCACTTAGCTGAACAAACGCACAGCAGAGCAGATTGAAGGATACGTTTCTTCTGTGTTTTAGGCAGAGTTTTACTGCTATTTCGTTATATGCGGGAATAGTGCTGGAAATGCCTGGAAATGCCTGTTTTGAGATCTCTCCACAGAAAGCGTTTCCAGACTTCCCCTTCAACACACGAGTTTAACTCTGTAAGTTGAATGCACACATTGAAGACCGTTCTGTTAGGTAGCTCCGTTTTGGTTTTAGAAGCAGACAGTTCTCCTTACAGCATATACTCCCATTCACTGAGAAATGTCCAAACGCAGCTCTTACCAGAAACGTGTTTCTAACTCCTGAATCTAAAGGGAGATTTAACTCACTTAGCTGAACAAACGCACAGCAGAGCAGATTGAAGGATACGTTTCTTCTGTGTTTTAGGCAGAGTTTTACTGCTATTTCGTTATATGCGGGAATAGTGCTGGAAATGCCTGGAAATGCCTGTTTTGAGATCTCTCCACAGAAAGCGTTTCCAGACTTCCCCTTCAACACACGAGTTTCACTCTGTAAGTTGAATGCACACATTGAAGACCGTTCTGTTAGGTAGCTCCGTTTTGGTTTTAGAAGCAGACAGTTCTCCTTACAGCATATACTCCCATTCACTGAGAAATGTCCAAACGCAGCTCTTACCAGAAACGTGTTTCTAACTCCTGAATCTAAAGGGAGATTTAACTCACTTAGCTGAACAAACGCACAGCAGAGCAGATTGAAGGATACGTTTCTTCTGTGTTTTAGGCAGAGTTTTACTGCTATTTCGTTATATGCGGGAATAGTGCTGGAAATGCCTGGAAATGCCTGTTTTGAGATCTCTCCACAGAAAGCGTTTCCAGACTTCCCCTTCAACACACGAGTTTAACTCTGTAAGTTGAATGCACACATTGAAGACCGTTCTGTTAGGTAGCTCCGTTTTGGTTTTAGAAGCAGACCGTTCTCCTTACAGCATATACTCCCATTCACTGAGAAATGTCCAAACGCAGCTCTTACCAGAAACGTGTTTCTAACTCCTGAATCTAAAGGGAGATTTAACTCACTTAGCTGAACAAACGCACAGCAGAGCAGATTGAAGGATACGTTTCTTCTGTGTTTTAGGCAGAGTTTTACTGCTATTTCGTTATATGCGGGAATAGTGCTGGAAATGCCTGTTTTGAGATCTCTCCACAGAAAGCGTTTCCAGACTTCCCCTTCAACACACGAGTTTAACTCTGTAAGTTGAATGCACACATTGAAGACCGTTCTGTTAGGTAGCTCCGTTTTGGTTTTAGAAGCAGACAGTTCTCCTTACAGCATATACTCCCATTCACTGAGAAATGTCCAAACGCAGCTCTTACCAGAAACGTGTTTCTAACTCCTGAATCTAAAGGGAGATTTAACTCACTTAGCTGAACAAACGCACAGCAGAGCAGATTGAAGGATACGTTTCTTCTGTGTTTTAGGCAGAGATTTACTGCTATTTCGTTATATGCGGGAATAGTGCTGGAAATGCCTGTTTTGAGATCTCTCCACAGAAAGCGTTTCCAGACTTCCCCTTCAACACACGAGTTTAACTCTGTAAGTTGAATGCACACATTGAAGACCGTTCTGTTAGGTAGCTCCGTTTTGGTTTTAGAAGCAGACAGTTCTCCTTACAGCATATACTCCCATTCACTGAGAAATGTCCAAACGCAGCTCTTACCAGAAACGTGTTTCTAACTCCTGAATCTAAAGGGAGATTTAACTCACTTAGCTGAACAAACGCACAGCAGAGCAGATTGAAGGATACGTTTCTTCTGTGTTTTAGGCAGAGTTTTACTGCTATTTCGTTATATGCGGGAATAGTGCTGGAAATGCCTGTTTTGAGATCTCTCCACAGAAAGCGTTTCCAGACTTCCCCTTCAACACACGAGTTTAACTCTGTAAGTTGAATGCACACATTGAAGACCGTTCTGTTAGGTAGCTCCGTTTTGGTTTTAGAAGCAGACAGTTCTCCTTACAGCATATACTCCCATTCACTGAGAAATGTCCAAACGCAGCTCTTACCAGAAACGTGTTTCTAACTCCTGAATCTAAAGGGAGATTTAACTCACTTAGCTGAACAAACGCACAGCAGAGCAGATTGAAGGATACGTTTCTTCTGTGTTTTAGGCAGAGTTTTACTGCTATTTCGTTATATGCGGGAATAGTGCTGGAAATGCCTGGAAATGCCTGTTTTGAGATCTCTCCACAGAAAGCGTTTCCAGACTTCCCCTTCAACACACGAGTTTAACTCTGTAAGTTGAATGCACACATTGAAGACCGTTCTGTTAGGTAGCTCCGTTTTGGTTTTAGAAGCAGACATTTCTCCTTACAGCATATACTCCCATTCACTGAGAAATGTCCAAACGCAGCTCTTACCAGAAACGTGTTTCTAACTCCTGAATCTAAAGGGAGATTTAACTCACTTAGCTGAACAAACGCACAGCAGAGCAGATTGAAGGATACGTTTCTTCTGTGTTTTAGGCAGAGTTTTACTGCTATTTCGTTATATGCGGGAATAGTGCTGGAAATGCCTGGAAATGCCTGTTTTGAGATCTCTCCACAGAAAGCGTTTCCAGACTTCCCCTTCAACACACGAGTTTAACTCTGTAAGTTGAATGCACACATTGAAGACCGTTCTGTTAGGTAGCTCCGTTTTGGTTTTAGAAGCAGACAGTTCTCCTTACAGCATATACTCCCATTCACTGAGAAATGTCCAAACGCAGCTCTTACCAGAAACGTGTTTCTAACTCCTGAATCTAAAGGGAGATTTAACTCACTTAGCTGAACAAACGCACAGCAGAGCAGATTGAAGGATACGTTTCTTCTGTGTTTTAGGCAGAGTTTTACTGCTATTTCGTTATATGCGGGAATAGTGCTGGAAATGCCTGGAAATGCCTGTTTTGAGATCTCTCCACAGAAAGCGTTTCCAGACTTCCCCTTCAACACACGAGTTTCACTCTGTAAGTTGAATGCACACATTGAAGACCGTTCTGTTAGGTAGCTCCGTTTTGGTTTTAGAAGCAGACAGTTCTCCTTACAGCATATACTCCCATTCACTGAGAAATGTCCAAACGCAGCTCTTACCAGAAACGTGTTTCTAACTCCTGAATCTAAAGGGAGATTTAACTCACTTAGCTGAACAAACGCACAGCAGAGCAGATTGAAGGATACGTTTCTTCTGTGTTTTAGGCAGAGTTTTACTGCTATTTCGTTATATGCGGGAATAGTGCTGGAAATGCCTGGAAATGCCTGTTTTGAGATCTCTCCACAGAAAGCGTTTCCAGACTTCCCCTTCAACACACGAGTTTAACTCTGTAAGTTGAATGCACACATTGAAGACCGTTCTGTTAGGTAGCTCCGTTTTGGTTTTAGAAGCAGACAGTTCTCCTTACAGCATATACTCCCATTCACTGAGAAATGTCCAAACGCAGCTCTTACCAGAAACGTGTTTCTAACTCCTGAATCTAAAGGGAGATTTAACTCACTTAGCTGAACAAACGCACAGCAGAGCAGATTGAAGGATACGTTTCTTCTGTGTTTTAGGCAGAGTTTTACTGCTATTTCGTTATATGCGGGAATAGTGCTGGAAATGCCTGGAAATGCCTGTTTTGAGATCTCTCCACAGAAAGCGTTTCCAGACTTCCCCTTCAACACACGAGTTTAACTCTGTAAGTTGAATGCACACATTGAAGACCGTTCTGTTAGGTAGCTCCGTTTTGGTTTTAGAAGCAGACAGTTCTCCTTACAGCATATACTCCCATTCACTGAGAAATGTCCAAACGCAGCTCTTACCAGAAACGTGTTTCTAACTCCTGAATCTAAAGGGAGATTTAACTCACTTAGCTGAACAAACGCACAGCAGAGCAGATTGAAGGATACGTTTCTTCTGTGTTTTAGGCAGAGTTTTACTGCTATTTCGTTATATGCGGGAATAGTGCTGGAAATGCCTGTTTTGAGATCTCTCCACAGAAAGCGTTTCCAGACTTCCCCTTCAACACACGAGTTTAACTCTGTAAGTTGAATGCACACATTGAAGACCGTTCTGTTAGGTAGCTCCGTTTTGGTTTTAGAAGCAGACAGTTCTCCTTACAGCATATACTCCCATTCACTGAGAAATGTCCAAACGCAGCTCTTACCAGAAACGTGTTTCTAACTCCTGAATCTAAAGGGAGATTTAACTCACTTAGCTGAACAAACGCACAGCAGAGCAGATTGAAGGATACGTTTCTTCTGTGTTTTAGGCAGAGTTTTACTGCTATTTCGTTATATGCGGGAATAGTGCTGGAAATGCCTGGAAATGCCTGTTTTGAGATCTCTCCACAGAAAGCGTTTCCAGACTTCCCCTTCAACACACGAGTTTAACTCTGTAAGTTGAATGCACACATTGAAGACCGTTCTGTTAGGTAGCTCCGTTTTGGTTTTAGAAGCAGACAGTTCTCCTTACAGCATATACTCCCATTCACTGAGAAATGTCCAAACGCAGCTCTTACCAGAAACGTGTTTCTAACTCCTGAATCTAAAGGGAGATTTAACTCACTTAGCTGAACAAACGCACAGCAGAGCAGATTGAAGGATACGTTTCTTCTGTGTTTTAGGCAGAGTTTTACTGCTATTTCGTAATATGCGGGAATAGTGCTGGAAATACCTGGAAATGCCTGTTTTGAGATCTCTCCACAGAAAGCGTTTCCAGACTTCCCCTTCAACACACGAGTTTAACTCTGTAAGTTGAATGCACACATTGAAGACCGTTCTGTTAGGTAGCTCCGTTTTGGTTTTAGAAGCAGACAGTTCTCCTTACAGCATATACTCCCATTCACTGAGAAATGTCCAAACGCAGCTCTTACCAGAAACGTGTTTCTAACTCCTGAATCTAAAGGGAGATTTAACTCACTTAGCTGAACAAACGCACAGCAGAGCAGATTGAAGGATACGTTTCTTCTGTGTTTTAGGCAGAGTTTTACTGCTATTTCGTTATATGCGGGAATAGTGCTGGAAATGCCTGTTTTGAGATCTCTCCACAGAAAGCGTTTCCAGACTTCCCCTTCAACACACGAGTTTAACTCTGTAAGTTGAATGCACACATTGAAGACCGTTCTGTTATGTAGCTCCGTTTTGGTTTTAGAAGCAGACAGTTCTCCTTACAGCATATACTCCCATTCACTGAGAAATGTCCAAACGCAGCTCTTACCAGAAACGTGTTTCTAACTCCTGAATCTAAAGGGAGATTTAACTCACTTAGCTGAACAAACGCACAGCAGAGCAGATTGAAGGATACGTTTCTTCTGTGTTTTAGGCAGAGTTTTACTGCTATTTCGTTATATGCGGGAATAGTGCTGGAAATGCCTGGAAATGCCTGTTTTGAGATCTCTCCACAGAAAGCGTTTCCAGACTTCCCCTTCAACACACGAGTTTAACTCTGTAAGTTGAATGCACACATTGAAGACCGTTCTGTTAGGTAGCTCCGTTTTGGTTTTAGAAGCAGACAGTTCTCCTTACAGCATATACTCCCATTCACTGAGAAATGTCCAAACGCAGCTCTTACCAGAAACGTGTTTCTAACTCCTGAATCTAAAGGGAGATTTAACTCACTTAGCTGAACAAACGCACAGCAGAGCAGATTGAAGGATACGTTTCTTCTGTGTTTTAGGCAGAGTTTTACTGCTATTTCGTTATATGCGGGAATAGTGCTGGAAATGCCTGGAAATGCCTGTTTTGAGATCTCTCCACAGAAAGCGTTTCCAGACTTCCCCTTCAACACACGAGTTTAACTCTGTAAGTTGAATGCACACATTGAAGACCGTTCTGTTAGGTAGCTCCGTTTTGGTTTTAGAAGCAGACAGTTCTCCTTACAGCATATACTCCCATTCACTGAGAAATGTCCAAACGCAGCTCTTACCAGAAACGTGTTTCTAACTCCTGAATCTAAAGGGAGATTTAACTCACTTAGCTGAACAAACGCACAGCAGAGCAGATTGAAGGATACGTTTCTTCTGTGTTTTAGGCAGAGTTTTACTGCTATTTCGTTATATGCGGGAATAGTGCTGGAAATGCCTGTTTTGAGATCTCTCCACAGAAAGCGTTTCCAGACTTCCCCTTCAACACACGAGTTTAACTCTGTAAGTTGAATGCACACATTGAAGACCGTTCTGTTAGGTAGCTCCGTTTTGGTTTTAGAAGCAGACAGTTCTCCTTACAGCATATACTCCCATTCACTGAGAAATGTCCAAACGCAGCTCTTACCAGAAACGTGTTTCTAACTCCTGAATCTAAAGGGAGATTTAACTCACTTAGCTGAACAAACGCACAGCAGAGCAGATTGAAGGATACGTTTCTTCTGTGTTTTAGGCAGAGTTTTACTGCTATTTCGTAATATGCGGGAATAGTGCTGGAAATACCTGGAAATGCCTGTTTTGAGATCTCTCTACAGAAAGCGTTTCCAGACTTCCCCTTCAACACACGAGTTTAACTCTGTAAGTTGAATGCACACATTGAAGACCGTTCTGTTAGGTAGCTCCGTTTTGGTTTTAGAAGCAGACAGTTCTCCTTACAGCATATACTCCCATTCACTGAGAAATGTCCAAACGCAGCTCTTACCAGAAACGTGTTTCTAACTCCTGAATCTAAAGGGAGATTTAACTCACTTAGCTGAACAAACGCACAGCAGAGCAGATTGAAGGATACGTTTCTTCTGTGTTTTAGGCAGAGTTTTACTGCTATTTCGTTATATGCGGGAATAGTGCTGGAAATGCCTGTTTTGAGATCTCTCCACAGAAAGCGTTTCCAGACTTCCCCTTCAACACACGAGTTTAACTCTGTAAGTTGAATGCACACATTGAAGACCGTTCTGTTAGGTAGCTCCGTTTTGGTTTTAGAAGCAGACAGTTCTCCTTACAGCATATACTCCCATTCACTGAGAAATGTCCAAACGCAGCTCTTACCAGAAACGTGTTTCTAACTCCTGAATCTAAAGGGAGATTTAACTCACTTAGCTGAACAAACGCACAGCAGAGCAGATTGAAGGATACGTTTCTTCTGTGTTTTAGGCAGAGTTTTACTGCTATTTCGTTATATGCGGGAATAGTGCTGGAAATGCCTGTTTTGAGATCACTCCACAGAAAGCGTTTCCAGACTTCCCCTTCAACACACGAGTTTAACTCTGTAAGTTGAATGCACACATTGAAGACCGTTCTGTTAGGTAGCTCCGTTTAGGTTTTAGAAGCAGACAGTTCTCCTTACAGCATATACTCCCATTCACTGAGAAATGTCCAAACGCAGCTCTTACCAGAAACGTGTTTCTAACTCCTGAATCTAAAGGGAGATTTAACTCACTTAGCTGAACAAACGCACAGCAGAGCAGATTGAAGGATACGTTTCTTCTGTGTTTTAGGCAGAGTTTTACTGCTATTTCGTTATATGCGGGAATAGTGCTGGAAATGCCTGGAAATGCCTGTTTTGAGATCTCTCCACAGAAAGCGTTTCCAGACTTCCCCTTCAACACACGAGTTTAACTCTGTAAGTTGAATGCACACATTGAAGACCGTTCTGTTAGGTAGCTCCGTTTTGGTTTTAGAAGCAGACAGTTCTCCTTACAGCATATACTCCCATTCACTGAGAAATGTCCAAACGCAGCTCTTACCAGAAACGTGTTTCTAACTCCTGAATCTAAAGGGAGATTTAACTCACTTAGCTGAACAAACGCACAGCAGAGCAGATTGAAGGATACGTTTCTTCTGTGTTTTAGGCAGAATTTTACTGCTATTTCGTTATATGCGGGAATAGTGCTGGAAATGCCTGTTTTGAGATCTCTCCAGAGAAAGCGTTTCCAGACTTCCCCTTCAACACACGAGTTTAACTCTGTAAGTTGAATGCACACATTGAAGACCGTTCTGTTAGGTAGCTCCGTTTTGGTTTTAGAAGCAGACAGTTCTCCTTACAGCATATACTCCCATTCACTGAGAAATGTCCAAACGCAGCTCTTACCAGAAACGTGTTTCTAACTCCTGAATCTAAAGGGAGATTTAACTCACTTAGCTGAACAAACGCACAGCAGAGCAGATTGAAGGATACGTTTCTTCTGTGTTTTAGGCAGAGTTTTACTGCTATTTCGTTATATGCGGGAATAGTGCTGGAAATGCCTGGAAATGCCTGTTTTGAGATCTCTCCACAGAAAGCGTTTCCAGACTTCCCCTTCAACACACGAGTTTAACTCTGTAAGTTGAATGCACACATTGAAGACCGTTCTGTTAGGTAGCTCCGTTTTGGTTTTAGAAGCAGACAGTTCTCCTTACAGCATATACTCCCATTCACTGAGAAATGTCCAAACGCAGCTCTTACCAGAAACGTGTTTCTAACTCCTGAATCTAAAGGGAGATTTAACTCACTTAGCTGAACAAACGCACAGCAGAGCAGATTGAAGGATACGTTTCTTCTGTGTTTTAGGCAGAGATTTACTGCTATTTCGTTATATGCGGGAATAGTGCTGGAAATGCCTGTTTTGAGATCTCTCCACAGAAAGCGTTTCCAGACTTCCCCTTCAACACACGAGTTTAACTCTGTAAGTTGAATGCACACATTGAAGACCGTTCTGTTAGGTAGCTCCGTTTTGGTTTTAGAAGCAGACAGTTCTCCTTACAGCATATACTCCCATTCACTGAGAAATGTCCAAACGCAGCTCTTACCAGAAACGTGTTTCTAACTCCTGAATCTAAAGGGAGATTTAACTCACTTAGCTGAACAAACGCACAGCAGAGCAGATTGAAGGATACGTTTCTTCTGTGTTTTAGACAGAGTTTTACTGCTATTTCGTTATATGCGGGAATAGTGCTGGAAATCCTGTTTTGAGATCTCTCCACAGAAAGCGTTTCCAGACTTCCCCTTCAACACACGAGTTTAACTCTGTAAGTTGAATGCACACATTGAAGACCGTTCTGTTAGGTAGCTCCGTTTTGGTTTTAGAAGCAGACAGTTCTCCTTACAGCATATACTCCCATTCACTGAGAAATGTCCAAACGCAGCTCTTACCAGAAACGTGTTTCTATCTCCTGAATCTAAAGGGAGATTTAACTCACTTAGTTGAACAAACGCACAGCAGAGCAGATTGAAGGATACGTTTCTTCTGTGTTTTAGGCAGAGTTTTACTGCTATTTCGTTATATGCGGGAATAGTGCTGGAAATGCCTGGAAATGCCTGTTTTGAGATCTCTCCACAGAAAGCGTTTCCAGACTTCCCCTTCAACACACGAGTTTAACTCTGTAAGTTGAATGCACACATTGAAGACCGTTCTGTTAGGTAGCTCCGTTTTGGTTTTAGAAGCAGACATTTCTCCTTACAGCATATACTCCCATTCACTGAGAAATGTCCAAACGCAGCTCTTACCAGAAACGTGTTTCTAACTCCTGAATCTAAAGGGAGATTTAACTCACTTAGCTGAACAAACGCACAGCAGAGCAGATTGAAGGATACGTTTCTTCTGTGTTTTAGGCAGAGTTTTACTGCTATTTCGTTATATGCGGGAATAGTGCTGGAAATGCCTGGAAATGCCTGTTTTGAGATCTCTCCACAGAAAGCGTTTCCAGACTTCCCCTTCAACACACGAGTTTAACTCTGTAAGTTGAATGCACACATTGAAGACCGTTCTGTTAGGTAGCTCCGTTTTGGTTTTAGAAGCAGACAGTTCTCCTTACAGCATATACTCCCATTCACTGAGAAATGTCCAAACGCAGCTCTTACCAGAAACGTGTTTCTAACTCCTGAATCTAAAGGGAGATTTAACTCACTTAGCTGAACAAACGCACAGCAGAGCAGATTGAAGGATACGTTTCTTCTGTGTTTTAGGCAGAGTTTTACTGCTATTTCGTTATATGCGGGAATAGTGCTGGAAATGCCTGGAAATGCCTGTTTTGAGATCTCTCCACAGAAAGCGTTTCCAGACTTCCCCTTCAACACACGAGTTTAACTCTGTAAGTTGAATGCACACATTGAAGACCGTTCTGTTAGGTAGCTCCGTTTTGGTTTTAGAAGCAGACAGTTCTCCTTACAGCATATACTCCCATTCACTGAGAAATGTCCAAACGCAGCTCTTACCAGAAACGTGTTTCTAACTCCTGAATCTAAAGGGAGATTTAACTCACTTAGCTGAACAAACGCACAGCAGAGCAGATTGAAGGATACGTTTCTTCTGTGTTTTAGGCAGAGTTTTACTGCTATTTCGTTATATGCGGGAATAGTGCTGGAAATGCCTGTTTTGAGATCTCTCCACAGAAAGCGTTTCCAGACTTCCCCTTCAACACACGAGTTTAACTCTGTAAGTTGAATGCACACATTGAAGACCGTTCTGTTAGGTAGCTCCGTTTTGGTTTTAGAAGCAGACAGTTCTCCTTACAGCATATACTCCCATTCACTGAGAAATGTCCAAACGCAGCTCTTACCAGAAACGTGTTTCTAACTCCTGAATCTAAAGGGAGATTTAACTCACTTAGCTGAACAAACGCACAGCAGAGCAGATTGAAGGATACGTTTCTTCTGTGTTTTAGGCAGAGTTTTACTGCTATTTCGTTATATGCGGGAATAGTGCTGGAAATGCCTGGAAATGCCTGTTTTGAGATCTCTCCACAGAAAGCGTTTCCAGACTTCCCCTTCAACACACGAGTTTAACTCTGTAAGTTGAATGCACACATTGAAGACCGTTCTGTTAGGTAGCTCCGTTTTGGTTTTAGAAGCAGACAGTTCTCCTTACAGCATATACTCCCATTCACTGAGAAATGTCCAAACGCAGCTCTTACCAGAAACGTGTTTCTAAATCCTGAATCTAAAGGGAGATTTAACTCACTTAGCTGAACAAACGCACAGCAGAGCAGATTGAAGGATACGTTTCTTCTGTGTTTTAGGCAGAGTTTTACTGCTATTTCGTTATATGCGGGAATAGTGCTGGAAATGCCTGTTTTGAGATCTCTCCACAGAAAGAGTTTCCAGACTTCCCCTTCAACACACGAGTTTAACTCTGTAAGTTGAATGCACACATTGAAGACCGTTCTGTTAGGTAGCTCCGTTTAGGTTTTAGAAGCAGACAGTTCTCCTTACAGCATATACTCCCATTCACTGAGAAATGTCCAAACGCAGCTCTTACCAGAAACGTGTTTCTAACTCCTGAATCTAAAGGGAGATTTAACTCACTTAGCTGAACAAACGCACAGCAGAGCAGATTGAAGGATACGTTTCTTCTGTGTTTTAGGCAGAGTTTTACTGCTATTTCGTTATATGCGGGAATAGTGCTGGAAATGCCTGGAAATGCCTGTTTTGAGATCTCTCCACAGAAAGCGTTTCCAGACTTCCCCTTCAACACACGAGTTTAACTCTGTAAGTTGAATGCACACATTGAAGACCGTTCTGTTAGGTAGCTCCGTTTTGGTTTTAGAAGCAGACAGTTCTCCTTACAGCATATACTCCCATTCACTGAGAAATGTCCAAACGCAGCTCTTACCAGAAACGTGTTTCTAACTCCTGAATCTAAAGGGAGATTTAACTCACTTAGCTGAACAAACGCACAGCAGAGCAGATTGAAGGATACGTTTCTTCTGTGTTTTAGGCAGAGTTTTACTGCTATTTCGTTATATGCGGGAATAGTGCTGGAAATGCCTGTTTTGAGATCTCTCCAGAGAAAGCGTTTCCAGACTTCCCCTTCAACACACGAGTTTAACTCTGTAAGTTGAATGCACACATTGAAGACCGTTCTGTTAGGTAGCTCCGTTTTGGTTTTAGAAGCAGACAGTTCTCCTTACAGCATATACTCCCATTCACTGAGAAATGTCCAAACGCAGCTCTTACCAGAAACGTGTTTCTAACTCCTGAATCTAAAGGGAGATTTAACTCACTTAGCTGAACAAACGCACAGCAGAGCAGATTGAAGGATACGTTTCTTCTGTGTTTTAGGCAGAGTTTTACTGCTATTTCGTTATATGCGGGAATAGTGCTGGAAATGCCTGGAAATGCCTGTTTTGAGATCTCTCCACAGAAAGCGTTTCCAGACTTCCCCTTCAACACACGAGTTTAACTCTGTAAGTTGAATGCACACATTGAAGACCGTTCTGTTAGGTAGCTCCGTTTTGGTTTTAGAAGCAGACAGTTCTCCTTACAGCATATACTCCCATTCACTGAGAAATGTCCAAACGCAGCTCTTACCAGAAACGTGTTTCTAACTCCTGAATCTAAAGGGAGATTTAACTCACTAAGCTGAACAAACGCACAGCAGAGCAGATTGAAGGATACGTTTCTTCTGTGTTTTAGACACAGTTTTACTGCTATTTCGTTATATGCGGGAATAGTGCTGGAAATGCCTGTTTTGAGATCTCTCCACAGAAAGCATTTCCAGACTTCCCCTTCAACACACGAGTTTAACTCTGTAAGTTGAATGCACACATTGAAGACCGTTCTGTTAGGTAGCTCCGTTTTGGTTTTAGAAGCAGACAGTTCTCCTTACAGCATATACTCCCATTCACTGAGAAATGTCCAAACGCAGCTCTTACCAGAAACGTGTTTCTAACTCCTGAATCTAAAGGGAGATTTAACTCACTTAGTTGAACAAACGCACAGCAGAGCAGATTGAAGGATACGTTTCTTCTGTGTTTTAGGCAGAGTTTTACTGCTATTTCGTTATATGCGGGATTAGTGCTGGAAATGCCTGGAAATGCCTGTTTTGAGATCTCTCCACAGAAAGCGTTTCCAGACTTCCCCTTCAACACACGAGTTTAACTCTGTAAGTTGAATGCACACATTGAAGACCGTTCTGTTAGGTAGCTCCGTTTTGGTTTTAGAAGCAGACATTTCTCCTTACAGCATATACTCCCATTCACTGAGAAATGTCCAAACGCAGCTCTTACCAGAAACGTGTTTCTAACTCCTGAATCTAAAGGGAGATTTAACTCACTTAGCTGAACAAACGCACAGCAGAGCAGATTGAAGGATACGTTTCTTCTGTGTTTTAGGCAGAGTTTTACTGCTATTTCGTTATATGCGGGAATAGTGCTGGAAATGCCTGGAAATGCCTGTTTTGAGATCTCTCCACAGAAAGGGTTTCCAGACTTCCCCTTCAACACACGAGTTTAACTCTGTAAGTTGAATGCACACATTGAAGACCGTTCTGTTAGGTAGCTCCGTTTTGGTTTTAGAAGCAGACAGTTCTCCTTACAGCATATACTCCCATTCACTGAGAAATGTCCAAACGCAGCTCTTACCAGAAACGTGTTTCTAACTCCTGAATCTAAAGGGAGATTTAACTCACTTAGCTGAACAAACGCACAGCAGAGCAGATTGAAGGATACGTTTCTTCTGTGTTTTAGGCAGAGTTTTACTGCTATTTCGTTATATGCGGGAATAGTGCTGGAAATGCCTGGAAATGCCTGTTTTGAGATCTCTCCACAGAAAGCGTTTCCAGACTTCCCCTTCAACACACGAGTTTAACTCTGTAAGTTGAATGCACACATTGAAGACCGTTCTGTTAGGTAGCTCCGTTTTGGTTTTAGAAGCAGACAGTTCTCCTTACAGCATATACTCCCATTCACTGAGAAATGTCCAAACGCAGCTCTTACCAGAAACGTGTTTCTAACTCCTGAATCTAAAGGGAGATTTAACTCACTTAGCTGAACAAACGCACAGCAGAGCAGATTGAAGGATACGTTTCTTCTGTGTTTTAGGCAGAGTTTTACTGCTATTTCGTTATATGCGGGAATAGTGCTGGAAATGCCTGTTTTGAGATCTCTCCACAGAAAGCGTTTCCAGACTTCCCCTTCAACACACGAGTTTAACTCTGTAAGTTGAATGCACACATTGAAGACCGTTCTGTTAGGTAGCTCCGTTTTGGTTTTAGAAGCAGACAGTTCTCCTTACAGCATATACTCCCATTCACTGAGAAATGTCCAAACGCAGCTCTTACCAGAAACGTGTTTCTAACTCCTGAATCTAAAGGGAGATTTAACTCACTTAGCTGAACAAACGCACAGCAGAGCAGATTGAAGGATACGTTTCTTCTGTGTTTTAGGCAGAGTTTTACTGCTATTTCGTTATATGCGGGAATAGTGCTGGAAATGCCTGTTTTGAGATCTCTCCACAGAAAGCGTTTCCAGACTTCCCCTTCAACACACGAGTTTAACTCTGTAAGTTGAATGCACACATTGAAGACCGTTCTGTTAGGTAGCTCCGTTTTGGTTTTAGAAGCAGACAGTTCTCCTTACAGCATATACTCCCATTCACTGAGAAATGTCCAAACGCAGCTCTTACCAGAAACGTGTTTCTAACTCCTGAATCTAAAGGGAGATTTAACTCACTTAGCTGAACAAACGCACAGCAGAGCAGATTGAAGGATACGTTTCTTCTGTGTTTTAGGCAGAGTTTTACTGCTATTTCGTTATATGCGGGAATAGTGCTGGAAATGCCTGGAAATGCCTGTTTTGAGATCTCTCCACAGAAAGCGTTTCCAGACTTCCCCTTCAACACACGAGTTTAACTCTGTAAGTTGAATGCACACATTGAAGACCGTTCTGTTAGGTAGCTCCGTTTTGGTTTTAGAAGCAGACAGTTCTCCTTACAGCATATACTCCCATTCACTGAGAAATGTCCAAACGCAGCTCTTACCAGAAACGTGTTTCTAACTCCTGAATCTAAAGGGAGATTTAACTCACTTAGCTGAACAAACGCACAGCAGAGCAGATTGAAGGATACGTTTCTTCTGTGTTTTAGGCAGAGTTTTACTGCTATTTCTTTATATGCGGGAATAGTGCTGGAAATGCCTGTTTTGAGATCTCTCCAGAGAAAGCGTTTCCAGACTTCCCCTTCAACACACGAGTTTAACTCTGTAAGTTGAATGCACACATTGAAGACCGTTCTGTTAGGTAGCTCCGTTTTGGTTTTAGAAGCAGACAGTTCTCCTTACAGCATATACTCCCATTCACTGAGAAATGTCCAAACGCAGCTCTTACCAGAAACGTGTTTCTAACTCCTGAATCTAAAGGGAGATTTAACTCACTTAGCTGAACAAACGCACAGCAGAGCAGATTGAAGGATACGTTTCTTCTGTGTTTTAGGCAGAGTTTTACTGCTATTTCGTTATATGCGGGAATAGAGCTGGAAATGCCTGGAAATGCCTGTTTTGAGATCTCTCCACAGAAAGCGTTTCCAGACTTCCCCTTCAACACACGAGTTTAACTCTGTAAGTTGAATGCACACATTGAAGACCGTTCTGTTAGGTAGCTCCGTTTTGGTTTTAGAAGCAGACAGTTCTCCTTACAGCATATACTCCCATTCACTGAGAAATGTCCAAACGCAGCTCTTACCAGAAACGTGTTTCTAACTCCTGAATCTAAAGGGAGATTTAACTCACTTAGCTGAACAAACGCACAGCAGAGCAGATTGAAGGATACGTTTCTTCTGTGTTTTAGGCAGAGATTTACTGCTATTTCGTTATATGCGGGAATAGTGCTGGAAATGCCTGTTTTGAGATCTCTCCACAGAAAGCGTTTCCAGACTTCCCCTTCAACACACGAGTTTAACTCTGTAAGTTGAATGCACACATTGAAGACCGTTCTGTTATGTAGCTCCGTTTTGGTTTTAGAAGCAGACAGTTCTCCTTACAGCATATACTCCCATTCACTGAGAAATGTCCAAACGCAGCTCTTACCAGAAACGTGTTTCTAACTCCTGAATCTAAAGGGAGATTTAACTCACTTAGCTGAACAAACGCACAGCAGAGCAGATTGAAGGATACGTTTCTTCTGTGTTTTAGGCAGAGTTTTACTGCTATTTCGTTATATGCGGGAATAGTGCTGGAAATGCCTGTTTTGAGATCTCTCCACAGAAAGCGTTTCCAGACTTCCCCTTCAACACACGAGTTTAACTCTGTAAGTTGAATGCACACATTGAAGACCGTTCTGTTAGGTAGCTCCGTTTTGGTTTTAGAAGCAGACAGTTCTCCTTACAGCATATACTCCCATTCACTGAGAAATGTCCAAACGCAGCTCTTACCAGAAACGTGTTTCTAACTCCTGAATCTAAAGGGAGATTTAACTCACTTAGCTGAACAAACGCACAGCAGAGCAGATTGAAGGATACGTTTCTTCTGTGTTTTAGGCAGAGTTTTACTGCTATTTCGTTATATGCGGGAATAGTGCTGGAAATGCCTGGAAATGCCTGTTTTGAGATCTCTCCACAGAAAGCGTTTCCAGACTTCCCCTTCAACACACGAGTTTAACTCTGTAAGTTGAATGCACACATTGAAGACCGTTCTGTTAGGTAGCTCCGTTTTGGTTTTAGAAGCAGACATTTCTCCTTACAGCATATACTCCCATTCACTGAGAAATGTCCAAACGCAGCTCTTACCAGAAACGTGTTTCTAACTCCTGAATCTAAAGGGAGATTTAACTCACTTAGCTGAACAAACGCACAGCAGAGCAGATTGAAGGATACGTTTCTTCTGTGTTTTAGGCAGAGTTTTACTGCTATTTCGTTATATGCGGGAATAGTGCTGGAAATGCCTGGAAATGCCTGTTTTGAGATCTCTCCACAGAAAGCGTTTCCAGACTTCCCCTTCAACACACGAGTTTAACTCTGTAAGTTGAATGCACACATTGAAGACCGTTCTGTTAGGTAGCTCCGTTTTGGTTTTAGAAGCAGACAGTTCTCCTTACAGCATATACTCCCATTCACTGAGAAATGTCCAAACGCAGCTCTTACCAGAAACGTGTTTCTAACTCCTGAATCTAAAGGGAGATTTAACTCACTTAGCTGAACAAACGCACAGCAGAGCAGATTGAAGGATACGTTTCTTCTGTGTTTTAGGCAGAGTTTTACTGCTATTTCGTTATATGCGGGAATAGTGCTGGAAATGCCTGGAAATGCCTGTTTTGAGATCTCTCCACAGAAAGCGTTTCCAGACTTCCCCTTCAACACACGAGTTTAACTCTGTAAGTTGAATGCACACATTGAAGACCGTTCTGTTAGGTAGCTCCGTTTTGGTTTTAGAAGCAGACAGTTCTCCTTACAGCATATACTCCCATTCACTGAGAAATGTCCAAACGCAGCTCTTACCAGAAACGTGTTTCTAACTCCTGAATCTAAAGGGAGATTTAACTCACTTAGCTGAACAAACGCACAGCAGAGCAGATTGAAGGATACGTTTCTTCTGTGTTTTAGGCAGAGTTTTACTGCTATTTCGTTATATGCGGGAATAGTGCTGGAAATGCCTGGAAATGCCTGTTTTGAGATCTCTCCACAGAAAGCGTTTCCAGACTTCCCCTTCAACACACGAGTTTAACTCTGTAAGTTGAATGCACACATTGAAGACCGTTCTGTTAGGTAGCTCCGTTTTGGTTTTAGAAGCAGACCGTTCTCCTTACAGCATATACTCCCATTCACTGAGAAATGTCCAAACGCAGCTCTTACCAGAAACGTGTTTCTAACTCCTGCATCTAAAGGGAGATTTAACTCACTTAGCTGAACAAACGCACAGCAGAGCAGATTGAAGGATACGTTTCTTCTGTGTTTTAGGCAGAGTTTTACTGCTATTTCGTTATATGCGGGAATAGTGCTGGAAATGCCTGTTTTGAGATCTCTCCACAGAAAGCGTTTCCAGACTTCCCCTTCAACACACGAGTTTAACTCTGTAAGTTGAATGCACACATTGAAGACCGTTCTGTTAGGTAGCTCCGTTTTGGTTTTAGAAGCAGACAGTTCTCCTTACAGCATATACTCCCATTCACTGAGAAATGTCCAAACGCAGCTCTTACCAGAAACGTGTTTCTAACTCCTGAATCTAAAGGGAGATTTAACTCACTTAGCTGAACAAACGCACAGCAGAGCAGATTGAAGGATACGTTTCTTCTGTGTTTTAGGCAGAGTTTTACTGCTATTTCGTTATATGCGGGAATAGTGCTGGAAATGCCTGTTTTGAGATCTCTCCACAGAAAGCGTTTCCAGACTTCCCCTTCAACACACGAGTTTAACTCTGTAAGTTGAATGCACACATTGAAGACCGTTCTGTTAGGTAGCTCCGTTTTGGTTTTAGAAGCAGACAGTTCTCCTTACAGCATATACTCCCATTCACTGAGAAATGTCCAAACGCAGCTCTTACCAGAAACGTGTTTCTAACTCCTGAATCTAAAGGGAGATTTAACTCACTTAGCTGAACAAACGCACAGCAGAGCAGATTGAAGGATACGTTTCTTCTGTGTTTTAGGCAGAGTTTTACTGCTATTTCGTTATATGCGGGAATAGTGCTGGAAATGCCTGGAAATGCCTGTTTTGAGATCTCTCCACAGAAAGCGTTTCCAGACTTCCCATTCAACACACGAGTTTAACTCTGTAAGTTGAATGCACACATTGAAGACCGTTCTGTTAGGTAGCTCCGTTTTGGTTTTAGAAGCAGACAGTTCTCCTTACAGCATATACTCCCATTCACTGAGAAATGTCCAAACGCAGCTCTTACCAGAAACGTGTTTCTAACTCCTGAATCTAAAGGGAGATTTAACTCACTTAGCTGAACAAACGCACAGCAGAGCAGATTGAAGGATACGTTTCTTCTGTGTTTTAGGCAGAGTTTTACTGCTATTTCGTTATATGCGGGAATAGTGCTGGAAATGCCTGGAAATGCCTGTTTTGAGATCTCTCCACAGAAAGCGTTTCCAGACTTCCCCTTCAACACACGAGTTTAACTCTGTAAGTTGAATGCACACATTGAAGACCGTTCTGTTAGGTAGCTCCGTTTTGGTTTTAGAAGCAGACAGTTCTCCTTACAGCATATACTCCCATTCACTGAGAAATGTCCAAACGCAGCTCTTACCAGAAACGTGTTTCTAACTCCTGAATCTAAAGGGAGATTTAACTCACTTAGCTGAACAAACGCACAGCAGAGCAGATTGAAGGATACGTTTCTTCTGTGTTTTAGGCAGAGTTTTACTGCTATTTCGTTATATGCGGGAATAGTGCTGGAAATGCCTGTTTTGAGATCTCTCCACAGAAAGCGTTTCCAGACTTCCCCTTCAACACACGAGTTTAACTCTGTAAGTTGAATGCACACATTGAAGACCGTTCTGTTAGGTAGCTCCGTTTTGGTTTTAGAAGCAGACAGTTCTCCTTACAGCATATACTCCCATTCACTGAGAAATGTCCAAACGCAGCTCTTACCAGAAACGTGTTTCTAACTCCTGAATCTAAAGGGAGATTTAACTCACTTAGCTGAACAAACGCACAGCAGAGCAGATTGAAGGATACGTTTCTTCTGTGTTTTAGGCAGAGTTTTACTGCTATTTCGTTATATGCGGGAATAGTGCTGGAAATGCCTGGAAATGCCTGTTTTGAGATCTCTCCACAGAAAGCGTTTCCAGACTTCCCCTTCAACACACGAGTTTAACTCTGTAAGTTGAATGCACACATTGAAGACCGTTCTGTTAGGTAGCTCCGTTTTGGTTTTAGAAGCAGACAGTTCTCCTTACAGCATATACTCCCATTCACTGAGAAATGTCCAAACGCAGCTCTTACCAGAAACGTGTTTCTAACTCCTGAATCTAAAGGGAGATTTAACTCACTTAGCTGAACAAACGCACAGCAGAGCAGATTGAAGGATACGTTTCTTCTGTGTTTTAGGCAGAGTTTTACTGCTATTTCGTAATATGCGGGAATAGTGCTGGAAATACCTGGAAATGCCTGTTTTGAGATCTCTCCACAGAAAGCGTTTCCAGACTTCCCCTTCAACACACGAGTTTAACTCTGTAAGTTGAATGCACACATTGAAGGCCGTTCTGTTAGGTAGCTCCGTTTTGGTTTTAGAAGCAGACAGTTCTCCTTACAGCATATACTCCCATTCACTGAGAAATGTCCAAACGCAGCTCTTACCAGAAACGTGTTTCTAACTCCTGAATCTAAAGGGAGATTTAACTCACTTAGCTGAACAAACGCACAGCAGAGCAGATTGAAGGATACGTTTCTTCTGTGTTTTAGGCAGAGTTTTACTGCTATTTCGTTATATGCGGGAATAGTGCTGGAAATGCCTGGAAATGCCTGTTTTGAGATCTCTCCACAGAAAGCGTTTCCAGACTTCCCCTTCAACACACGAGTTTAACTCTGTAAGTTGAATGCACACATTGAAGACCGTTCTGTTAGGTAGCTCCGTTTTGGTTTTAGAAGCAGACAGTTCTCCTTACAGCATATACTCCCATTCACTGAGAAATGTCCAAACGCAGCTCTTACCAGAAACGTGTTTCTAACTCCTGAATCTAAAGGGAGATTTAACTCACTTAGCTGAACAAACGCACAGCAGAGCAGATTGAAGGATACGTTTCTTCTGTGTTTTAGGCAGAGTTTTACTGCTATTTCGTTATATGCGGGAATAGTGCTGGAAATGCCTGTTTTGAGATCTCTCCACAGAAAGCGTTTCCAGACTTCCCCTTCAACACACGAGTTTAACTCTGTAAGTTGAATGCACACATTGAAGACCGTTCTGTTAGGTAGCTCCGTTTTGGTTTTAGAAGCAGACAGTTCTCCTTACAGCATATACTCCCATTCACTGAGAAATGTCCAAACGCAGCTCTTACCAGAAACGTGTTTCTAACTCCTGAATCTAAAGGGAGATTTAACTCACTTAGCTGAACAAACGCACAGCAGAGCAGATTGAAGGATACGTTTCTTCTGTGTTTTAGGCAGAGTTTTACTGCTATTTCGTTATATGCGGGAATAGTGCTGGAAATGCCTGGAAATGCCTGTTTTGAGATCTCTCCACAGAAAGCGTTTCCAGACTTCCCCTTCAACACACGAGTTTAACTCTGTAAGTTGAATGCACACATTGAAGACCGTTCTGTTAGGTAGCTCCGTTTTGGTTTTAGAAGCAGACAGTTCTCCTTACAGCATATACTCCCATTCACTGAGAAATGTCCAAACGCAGCTCTTACCAGAAACGTGTTTCTAACTCCTGAATCTAAAGGGAGATTTAACTCACTTAGCTGAACAAACGCACAGCAGAGCAGATTGAAGGATACGTTTCTTCTGTGTTTTAGGCAGAGTTTTACTGCTATTTCGTTATATGCGGGAATAGTGCTGGAAATGCCTGTTTTGAGATCTCTCCACAGAAAGCGTTTCCAGACTTCCCCTTCAACACACGAGTTTAACTCTGTAAGTTGAATGCACACATTGAAGACCGTTCTGTTAGGTAGCTCCGTTTTGGTTTTAGAAGCAGACAGTTCTCCTTACAGCATATACTCCCATTCACTGAGAAATGTCCAAACGCAGCTCTTACCAGAAACGTGTTTCTAACTCCTGAATCTAAAGGGAGATTTAACTCACTTAGCTGAACAAACGCACAGCAGAGCAGATTGAAGGATACGTTTCTTCTGTGTTTTAGGCAGAGTTTTACTGCTATTTCGTTATATGCGGGAATAGTGCTGGAAATGCCTGGAAATGCCTGTTTTGAGATCTCTCCACAGAAAGCGTTTCCAGACTTCCCCTTCAACACACGAGTTTAACTCTGTAAGTTGAATGCACACATTGAAGACCGTTCTGTTAGGTAGCTCCGTTTTGGTTTTAGAAGCAGACAGTTCTCCTTACAGCATATACTCCCATTCACTGAGAAATGTCCAAACGCAGCTCTTACCAGAAACGTGTTTCTAACTCCTGAATCTAAAGGGAGATTTAACTCACTTAGCTGAACAAACGCACAGCAGAGCAGATTGAAGGATACGTTTCTTCTGTGTTTTAGGCAGAGTTTTACTGCTATTTCGTTATATGCGGGAATAGTGCTGGAAATGCCTGTTTTGAGATCTCTCCACAGAAAGCGTTTCCAGACTTCCCCTTCAACACACGAGTTTAACTCTGTAAGTTGAATGCACGCATTGAAGACCGTTCTGTTAGGTAGCTCCGTTTAGGTTTTAGAAGCAGACAGTTCTCCTTACAGCATATACTCCCATTCACTGAGAAATGTCCAAACGCAGCTCTTACCAGAAACGTGTTTCTAACTCCTGAATCTAAAGGGAGATTTAACTCACTTAGCTGAACAAACGCACAGCAGAGCAGATTGAAGGATACGTTTCTTCTGTGTTTTAGGCAGAGTTTTACTGCTATTTCTTTATATGCAGGAATAGTGCTGGAAATGCCTGGAAATGCCTGTTTTGAGATCTCTCCACAGAAAGCGTTTCCAGACTTCCCCTTCAACACACGAGTTTAACTCTGTAAGTTGAATGCACACATTGAAGACCGTTCTGTTAGGTAGCTCCGTTTTGGTTTTAGAAGCAGACAGTTCTCCTTACAGCATATACTCCCATTCACTGAGAAATGTCCAAACGCAGCTCTTACCAGAAACGTGTTTCTAACTCCTGAATCTAAAGGGAGATTTAACTCACTTAGCTGAACAAACGCACAGCAGAGCAGATTGAAGGATACGTTTCTTCTGTGTTTTAGGCAGAGTTTTACTGCTATTTCTTTATATGCGGGAATAGTGCTGGAAATGCCTGTTTTGAGATCTCTCCAGAGAAAGCGTTTCCAGACTTCCCCTTCAACACACGAGTTTAACTCTGTAAGTTGAATGCACACATTGAAGACCGTTCTGTTAGGTAGCTCCGTTTTGGTTTTAGAAGCAGACAGTTCTCCTTACAGCATATACTCCCATTCACTGAGAAATGTCCAAACGCAGCTCTTACCAGAAACGTGTTTCTAACTCCTGAATCTAAAGGGAGATTTAACTCACTTAGCTGAACAAACGCACAGCAGAGCAGATTGAAGGATACGTTTCTTCTGTGTTTTAGGCAGAGTTTTACTGCTATTTCGTTATATGCGGGAATAGTGCTGGAAATGCCTGGAAATGCCTGTTTTGAGATCTCTCCACAGAAAGCGTTTCCAGACTTCCCCTTCAACACACGAGTTTAACTCTGTAAGTTGAATGCACACATTGAAGACCGTTCTGTTAGGTAGCTCCGTTTTGGTTTTAGAAGCAGACAGTTCTCCTTACAGCATATACTCCCATTCACTGAGAAATGTCCAAACGCAGCTCTTACCAGAAACGTGTTTCTAACTCCTGAATCTAAAGGGAGATTTAACTCACTTAGCTGAACAAACGCACAGCAGAGCAGATTGAAGGATACGTTTCTTCTGTGTTTTAGGCAGAGATTTACTGCTATTTCGTTATATGCGGGAATAGTGCTGGAAATGCCTGTTTTGAGATCTCTCCACAGAAAGCGTTTCCAGACTTCCCCTTCAACACACGAGTTTAACTCTGTAAGTTGAATGCACACATTGAAGACCGTTCTGTTAGGTAGCTCCGTTTTGGTTTTAGAAGCAGACAGTTCTCCTTACAGCATATACTCCCATTCACTGAGAAATGTCCAAACGCAGCTCTTACCAGAAACGTGTTTCTAACTCCTGAATCTAAAGGGAGATTTAACTCACTTAGCTGAACAAACGCACAGCAGAGCAGATTGAAGGATACGTTTCTTCTGTGTTTTAGACAGAGTTTTACTGCTATTTCGTTATATGCGGGAATAGTGCTGGAAATGCCTGTTTTGAGATCTCTCCACAGAAAGCGTTTCCAGACTTCCCCTTCAACACACGAGTTTAACTCTGTAAGTTGAATGCACACATTGAAGACCGTTCTGTTAGGTAGCTCCGTTTTGGTTTTAGAAGCAGACAGTTCTCCTTACAGCATATACTCCCATTCACTGAGAAATGTCCAAACGCAGCTCTTACCAGAAACGTGTTTCTAACTCCTGAATCTAAAGGGAGATTTAACTCACTTAGTTGAACAAACGCACAGCAGAGCAGATTGAAGGATACGTTTCTTCTGTGTTTTAGGCAGAGTTTTACTGCTATTTCGTTATATGCGGGAATAGTGCTGGAAATGCCTGGAAATGCCTGTTTTGAGATCTCTCCACAGAAAGCGTTTCCAGACTTCCCCTTCAACACACGAGTTTAACTCTGTAAGTTGAATGCACACATTGAAGACCGTTCTGTTAGGTAGCTCCGTTTTGGTTTTAGAAGCAGACATTTCTCCTTACAGCATATACTCCCATTCACTGAGAAATGTCCAAACGCAGCTCTTACCAGAAACGTGTTTCTAACTCCTGAATCTAAAGGGAGATTTAACTCACTTAGCTGAACAAACGCACAGCAGAGCAGATTGAAGGATACGTTTCTTCTGTGTTTTAGGCAGAGTTTTACTGCTATTTCGTTATATGCGGGAATAGTGCTGGAAATGCCTGGAAATGCCTGTTTTGAGATCTCTCCACAGAAAGCGTTTCCAGACTTCCCCTTCAACACACGAGTTTAACTCTGTAAGTTGAATGCACACATTGAAGACCGTTCTGTTAGGTAGCTCCGTTTTGGTTTTAGAAGCAGACAGTTCTCCTTACAGCATATACTCCCATTCACTGAGAAATGTCCAAACGCAGCTCTTACCAGAAACGTGTTTCTAACTCCTGAATCTAAAGGGAGATTTAACTCACTTAGCTGAACAAACGCACAGCAGAGCAGATTGAAGGATACGTTTCTTCTGTGTTTTAGGCAGAGTTTTACTGCTATTTCGTTATATGCGGGAATAGTGCTGGAAATGCCTGGAAATGCCTGTTTTGAGATCTCTCCACAGAAAGCGTTTCCAGACTTCCCCTTCAACACACGAGTTTAACTCTGTAAGTTGAATGCACACATTGAAGACCGTTCTGTTAGGTAGCTCCGTTTTGGTTTTAGAAGCAGACAGTTCTCCTTACAGCATATACTCCCATTCACTGAGAAATGTCCAAACGCAGCTCTTACCAGAAACGTGTTTCTAACTCCTGAATCTAAAGGGAGATTTAACTAACTTAGCTGAACAAACGCACAGCAGAGCAGATTGAAGGATACGTTTCTTCTGTGTTTTAGGCAGAGTTTTACTGCTATTTCGTTATATGCGGGAATAGTGCTGGAAATGCCTGTTTTGAGATCTCTCCACAGAAAGCGTTTCCAGACTTCCCCTTCAACACACGAGTTTAACTCTGTAAGTTGAATGCACACATTGAAGACCGTTCTGTTAGGTAGCTCCGTTTTGGTTTTAGAAGCAGACAGTTCTCCTTACAGCATATACTCCCATTCACTGAGAAATGTCCCAACGCAGCTCTTACCAGAAACGTGTTTCTAACTCCTGAATCTAAAGGGAGATTTAACTCACTTAGCTGAACAAACGCACAGCAGAGCAGATTGAAGGATACGTTTCTTCTGTGTTTTAGGCAGAGTTTTACTGCTATTTCGTTATATGCGGGAATAGTGCTGGAAATGCCTGTTTTGAGATCTCTCCACAGAAAGCGTTTCCAGACTTCCCCTTCAACACACGAGTTTAACTCTGTAAGTTGAATGCACACATTGAAGACTGTTCTGTTAGGTAGCTCCGTTTTGGTTTTAGAAGCAGACAGTTCTCCTTACAGCATATACTCCCATTCACTGAGAAATGTCCAAACGCAGCTCTTACCAGAAACGTGTTTCTAACTCCTGAATCTAAAGGGAGATTTAACTCACTTAGCTGAACAAACGCACAGCAGAGCAGATTGAAGGATACGTTTCTTCTGTGTTTTAGGCAGAGTTTTACTGCTATTTCGTTATATGCGGGAATAGTGCTGGAAATGCCTGGAAATGCCTGTTTTGAGATCTCTCCACAGAAAGCGTTTCCAGACTTCCCCTTCAACACACGAGTTTAACTCTGTAAGTTGAATGCACACATTGAAGACCGTTCTGTTAGGTAGCTCCGTTTTGGTTTTAGAAGCAGACAGTTCTCCTTACAGCATATACTCCCATTCACTGAGAAATGTCCAAACGCAGCTCTTACCAGAAACGTGTTTCTAACTCCTGAATCTAAAGGGAGATTTAACTCACTTAGCTGAACAAACGCACAGCAGAGCAGATTGAAGGATACGTTTCTTCTGTGTTTTAGGCAGAGTTTTACTGCTATTTCGTTATATGCGGGAATAGTGCTGGAAATGCCTGGAAATGCCTGTTTTGAGATCTCTCCACAGAAAGCGTTTCCAGACTTCCCCTTCAACACACGAGTTTAACTCTGTAAGTTGAATGCACACATTGAAGACCGTTCTGTTAGGTAGCTCCGTTTTGGTTTTAGAAGCAGACAGTTCTCCTTACAGCATATACTCCCATTCACTGAGAAATGTCCAAACGCAGCTCTTACCAGAAACGTGTTTCTAACTCCTGAATCTAAAGGGAGATTTAACTCACTTAGCTGAACAAACGCACAGCAGAGCAGATTGAAGGATACGTTTCTTCTGTGTTTTAGGCAGAGTTTTACTGCTATTTCGTTATATGCGGGAATAGTGCTGGAAATGCCTGTTTTGAGATCTCTCCACAGAGAGCGTTTCCAGACTTCCCCTTCAACACACGAGTTTAACTCTGTAAGTTGAATGCACACATTGAAGACCGTTCTGTTAGGTAGCTCCGTTTTGGTTTTAGAAGCAGACAGTTCTCCTTACAGCATATACTCCCATTCACTGAGAAATGTCCAAACGCAGCTCTTACCAGAAACGTGTTTCTAACTCCTGAATCTAAAGGGAGATTTAACTCACTTAGCTGAACAAACGCACAGCAGAGCAGATTGAAGGATACGTTTCTTCTGTGTTTTAGGCAGAGTTTTACTGCTATTTCGTTATATGCGGGAATAGTGCTGGAAATGCCTGTTTTGAGATCTCTCCACAGAAAGCGTTTCCAGACTTCCCCTTCAACACACGAGTTTAACTCTGTAAGTTGAATGCACACATTGAAGACCGTTCTGTTAGGTAGCTCCGTTTTGGTTTTAGAAGCAGACAGTTCTCCTTACAGCATATACTCCCATTCACTGAGAAATGTCCAAACGCAGCTCTTACCAGAAACGTGTTTCTAACTCCTGAATCTAAAGGGAGATTTAACTCACTTAGCTGAACAAACGCACAGCAGAGCAGATTGAAGGATACGTTTCTTCTGTGTTTTAGGCAGAGTTTTACTGCTATTTCGTTATATGCGGGAATAGTGCTGGAAATGCCTGGAAATGCCTGTTTTGAGATCTCTCCACAGAAAGCGTTTCCAGACTTCCCCTTCAACACACGAGTTTAACTCTGTAAGTTGAATGCACACATTGAAGACCGTTCTGTTAGGTAGCTCCGTTTTGGTTTTAGAAGCAGACAGTTCTCCTTACAGCATATACTCCCATTCACTGAGAAATGTCCAAACGCAGCTCTTACCAGAAACGTGTTTCTAACTCCTGAATCTAAAGGGAGATTTAACTCACTTAGCTGAACAAACGCACAGCAGAGCAGATTGAAGGATACGTTTCTTCTGTGTTTTAGGCAGAATTTTACTGCTATTTCGTTATATGCGGGAATAGTGCTGGAAATGCCTGTTTTGAGATCTCTCCACAGAAAGCGTTTCCAGACTTCCCCTTCAACACACGAGTTTAACTCTGTAAGTTGAATGCACACATTGAAGACCGTTCTGTTAGGTAGCTCCGTTTTGGTTTTAGAAGCAGACAGTTCTCCTTACAGCATATACTCCCATTCACTGAGAAATGTCCAAACGCAGCTCTTACCAGAAACGTGTTTCTAACTCCTGAATCTAAAGGGAGATTTAACTCACTTAGCTGAACAAACGCACAGCAGAGCAGATTGAAGGATACGTTTCTTCTGTGTTTTAGGCAGAGTTTTACTGCTATTTCGTTATATGCGGGAATAGTGCTGGAAATGCCTGTTTTGAGATCTCTCCACAGAAAGCGTTTCCAGACTTCCCCTTCAACACACGAGTTTAACTCTGTAAGTTGAATGCACACATTGAAGACCGTTCTGTTAGGTAGCTCCGTTTTGGTTTTAGAAGCAGACAGTTCTCCTTACAGCATATACTCCCATTCACTGAGAAATGTCCAAACGCAGCTCTTACCAGAAACGTGTTTCTAACTCCTGAATCTAAAGGGAGATTTAACTCACTTAGCTGAACAAACGCACAGCAGAGCAGATTGAAGGATACGTTTCTTCTGTGTTTTAGGCAGAGTTTTACTGCTATTTCGTTATATGCGGGAATAGTGCTGGAAATGCCTGGAAATGCCTGTTTTGAGATCTCTCCACAGAAAGCGTTTCCAGACTTCCCCTTCAACACACGAGTTTAACTCTGTAAGTTGAATGCACACATTGAAGACCGTTCTGTTAGGTAGCTCCGTTTTGGTTTTAGAAGCAGACAGTTCTCCTTACAGCATATACTCCCATTCACTGAGAAATGTCCAAACGCAGCTCTTACCAGAATCGTGTTTCTAACTCCTGAATCTAAAGGGAGATTTAACTCACTTAGCTGAACAAACGCACAGCAGAGAAGATTGAAGGATACGTTTCTTCTGTGTTTTAGGCAGAGTTTTACTGCTATTTCGTTATATGCGGGAATAGTGCTGGAAATGCCTGGAAATGCCTGTTTTGAGATCTCTCCACAGAAAGCGTTTCCAGACTTCCCCTTCAACACACGAGTTTAACTCTGTAAGTTGAATGCACACATTGAAGACCGTTCTGTTAGGTAGCTCCGTTTTGGTTTTAGAAGCAGACAGTTCTCCTTACAGGATATACTCCCATTCACTGAGAAATGTCCAAACGCAGCACTTACCAGAAACGTGTTTCTAACTCCTGAATCTAAAGGGAGACTTAACTCACTTAGCTGAACAAACGCACAGCAGAGCAGATTGAAGGATACGTTTCTTCTGTGTTTTAGGCAGAGTTCTACTGCTATTTCGTAATATGCGGGAATAGTGCTGGAAATACCTGGAAATGCCTGTTTTGAGATCTCTCCACAGAAAGCGTTTCCAGACTTCCCCTTCAACACACGAGTTTAACTCTGTAAGTTGAATGCACACATTGAAGACCGTTCTGTTAGGTAGCTCCGTTTTGGTTTTGGAAGCAGACAGTTCTCCTTACAGCATATACTCCCATTCACTGAGAAATGTCCAAACGCAGCTCTTACCAGAAACGTTTTTCTAACTCCTGAATCTAAAGGGAGATTTAACTCACTTAGCTGAACAAACGCACAGCAGAGCAGATTGAAGGATACGTTTCTTCTGTGTTTTAGGCAGAGTTTTACTGCTATTTCGTTATATGCGGGAATAGTGCTGGAAATGCCTGTTTTGAGATCTCTCCACAGAAAGCGTTTCCAGACTTCCCCTTCAACACACGAGTTTAACTCTATAAGTTGAATGCACACATTGAAGACCGTTCTGTTAGGTAGCTCCGTTTTGGATTTAGAAGCAGACAGTTCTCCTTACAGCATATACTCCCATTCACTGAGAAATGTCCAAACGCAGCTCTTACCAGAAACGTGTTTCTAACTCCTGAATCTAAAGGGAGATTTAACTCACTTAGCTGAACAAACGCACAGCAGAGCAGATTGAAGGATACGTTTCTTCTGTGTTTTAGGCAGAGTTTTACTGCTATTTCGTTATATGCGGGAATAGTGCTGGAAATACCTGGAAATGCCTGTTTTGAGATCTATCCACAGAAAGCGTTTCCAGACTTCCCCTTCAACACACGAGTTTAACTCTGTAAGTTGAATGCACACATTGAAGACCGTTCTGTTAGGTAGCTCCGTTTTGGTTTTAGAAGCAGACAGTTCTCCTTACAGCATATACTCCCATTCACTGAGAAATGTCCAAACGCAGCTCTTACCAGAAACGTGTTTCTAACTCCTGAATCTAAAGGGAGATTTAACTCACTTAGCTGAACAAACGCACAGCAGAGCAGATTGAAGGATACGTTTTTTCTGTGTTTTAGGCAGAGTTTTACTGCTATTTCGTTATATGCGGGAATAGTGCTGGAAATGCCTGTTTTGAGATCTCTCCACAGAAAGCGTTTCCAGACTTCCCCTTCAGCACACGAGTTTAACTCTGTAAGTTGAATGCACACATTGAAGACCGTTCTGTTATGTAGCTCCGTTTTGGTTTTAGAAGCAGACAGTTCTCCTTACAGCATATACTCCCATTCACTGAGAAATGTCCAAACGCAGCTCTTACCAGAAACGTGTTTCTAACTCCTGAATCTAAAGGGAGATTTAACTCACTTAGCTGAACAAACGCACAGCAGAGCAGATTGAAGGATAAGTTTCTTCTGTGTTTTAGGCAGAGTTTTACTGCTATTTCGTTATATGCGGGAATAGTGCTGGAAATGCCTGTTTTGAGATCTCTCGACAGAAAGCGTTTCCACACTTCCCCTTCAACACACGAGTTTAACTCTGTAAGTTGAATGCACACATTGAAGACCGTTCTGTTATGTAGCTCCGTTTTGGTTTTAGAAGCAGACAGTTCTCCTTATAGCATATACTCCCATTCACTGAGAAATGTCCAAACGCAGCTCTTACCAGAAACGTGTTTCTAACTCCTGAATCTAAAGGGAGATTTAACTCACTTAGCTGAACAAACGCACAGCAGAGCAGATTGAAGGATACGTTTCTTCTGTGTTTTAGGCAGAGTTTTACTGCTATTTCGTTATATGCGGGAATAGTGCTGGAAATGCCTGTTTTGAGATCTCTCCACAGAAAGCGTTTCCAGACTTCCCCTTCAACACACGAGTTTAACTCTGTAAGTTGAATGCACACATTGAAGACCGTTCTGTTATGTAGCTCCGTTTTGGTTTTAGAAGCAGACAGTTCTCCTTACAGCATATACTCCCATTCACTGAGAAATGTCCAAACGCAGCTCTTACCAGAAACGTGTTTCTAACTCCTGAATCTAAAGGGAGATTTAACTCACTTAGCTGAACAAACGCACAGCAGAGCAGATTGAAGGATACGTTTCTTCTGTGTTTTAGGCAGAGTTTTACTGCTATTTCGTTATATGCGGGAATAGTGCTGGAAATGCCTGGAAATGCCTGTTTTGAGATCTCTCCACAGAAAGCGTTTCCAGACTTCCCCTTCAACACACGAGTTTAACTCTGTAAGTTGAATGCACACATTGAAGACCGTTCTGTTAGGTAGCTCCGTTTTGGTTTTAGAAGCAGACAGTTCTCCTTACAGCATATACTCCCATTCACTGAGAAATGTCCAAACGCAGCTCTTACCAGAAACGTGTTTCTAACTCCTGAATCTAAAGGGAGATTTAACTCACTTAGCTGAACAAACGCACAGCAGAGCAGATTGAAGGATACGTTTCTTCTGTGTTTTAGGCAGAGTTTTACTGCTATTTCGTTATATGCGGGAATAGTGCTGGAAATGCCTGTTTTGAGATCTCTCCACAGAAAGCGTTTCCAGACTTCCCCTTCAACACACGAGTTTAACTCTGTAAGTTGAATGCACACATTGAAGACCGTTCTGTTAGGTAGCTCCGTTTTGGTTTTAGAAGCAGACAGTTCTCCTTACAGCATATACTCCCATTCACTGAGAAATGTCCAAACGCAGCTCTTACCAGAAACGTGTTTCTAACTCCTGAATCTAAAGGGAGATTTAACTCACTTAGCTGAACAAACGCACAGCAGAGCAGATTGAAGGATACGTTTCTTCTGTGTTTTAGGCAGAGTTTTACTGCTATTTCGTAATATGCGGGAATAGTGCTGGAAATACCTGGAAATGCCTGTTTTGAGATCTCTCCACAGAAAGCGTTTCCAGACTTCCCCTTCAACACACGAGTTTAACTCTGTAAGTTGAATGCACACATTGAAGACCGTTCTGTTAGGTAGCTCCGTTTTGGTTTTAGAAGCAGACAGTTCTCCTTACAGCATATACTCCCATTCACTGAGAAATGTCCAAACGCAGCTCTTACCAGAAACGTGTTTCTAACTCCTGAATCTAAAGGGAGATTTAACTCACTTAGCTGAACAAACGCACAGCAGAGCAGATTGAAGGATACGTTTCTTCTGTGTTTTAGGCAGAGTTTTACTGCTATTTCGTTATATGCGGGAATAGTGCTGGAAATGCCTGTTTTGAGATCTCTCCACAGAAAGCGTTTCCAGACTTCCCCTTCAACACACGAGTTTAACTCTGTAAGTTGAATGCACACATTGAAGACCGTTCTGTTATGTAGCTCCGTTTTGGTTTTAGAAGCAGACAGTTCTCCTTACAGCATATACTCCCATTCACTGAGAAATGTCCAAACGCAGCTCTTACCAGAAACGTGTTTCTAACTCCTGAATCTAAAGGGAGATTTAACTCACTTAGCTGAACAAACGCACAGCAGAGCAGATTGAAGGATACGTTTCTTCTGTGTTTTAGGCAGAGTTTTACTGCTATTTCGTAATATGCGGGAATAGTGCTGGAAATACCTGGAAATGCCTGTTTTGAGATCTGTCCACAGAAAGCGTTTCCAGACTTCCCCTTCAACACACGAGTTTAACTGTGTAAGTTGAATGCACACATTGAAGACCGTTCTGTTAGGTAGCTCCGTTTTGGTTTTAGAAGCAGACAGTTCTCCTTACAGCATATACTCCCATTCACTGAGAAATGTCCAAACGCAGCTCTTACCAGAAACGTGTTTCTAACTCCTGAATCTAAAGGGAGATTTAACTCACTTAGCTGAACAAACGCACAGCAGAGCAGATTGAAGGATACGTTTCTTCTGTGTTTTAGGCAGAGATTTACTGCTATTTCGTTATATGCGGGAATAGTGCTGGAAATGCCTGTTTTGAGATCTCTCCACAGAAAGCGTTTCCAGACTTCCCCTTCAACACACGAGTTTAACTCTGTAAGTTGAATGCACACATTGAAGACCGTTCTGTTAGGTAGCTCCGTTTTGGTTTTAGAAGCAGACAGTTCTCCTTACAGCATATACTCCCATTCACTGAGAAATGTCCAAACGCAGCTCTTACCAGAAACGTGTTTCTAACTCCTGAATCTAAAGGGAGATTTAACTCACTTAGCTGAACAAACGCACAGCAGAGCAGATTGAAGGATACGTTTCTTCTGTGTTTTAGACAGAGTTTTACTGCTATTTCGTTATATGCGGGAATAGTGCTGGAAATGCCTGTTTTGAGATCTCTCCACAGAAAGCGTTTCCAGACTTCCCCTTCAACACACGAGTTTAACTCTGTAAGTTGAATGCACACATTGAAGACCGTTCTGTTAGGTAGCTCCGTTTTGGTTTTAGAAGCAGACAGTTCTCCTTACAGCATATACTCCCATTCACTGAGAAATGTCCAAACGCAGCTCTTACCAGAAACGTGTTTCTAACTCCTGAATCTAAAGGGAGATTTAACTCACTTAGTTGAACAAACGCACAGCAGAGCAGATTGAAGGATACGTTTCTTCTGTGTTTTAGGCAGAGTTTTACTGCTATTTCGTTATATGCGGGAATAGTGCTGGAAATGCCTGGAAATGCCTGTTTTGAGATCTCTCCACAGAAAGCGTTTCCAGACTTCCCCTTCAACACACGAGTTTAACTCTGTAAGTTGAATGCACACATTGAAGACCGTTCTGTTAGGTAGCTCCGTTTTGGTTTTAGAAGCAGACATTTCTCCTTACAGCATATACTCCCATTCACTGAGAAATGTCCAAACGCAGCTCTTACCAGAAACGTGTTTCTAACTCCTGAATCTAAAGGGAGATTTAACTCACTTAGCTGAACAAACGCACAGCAGAGCAGATTGAAGGATACGTTTCTTCTGTGTTTTAGGCAGAGTTTTACTGCTATTTCGTTATATGCGGGAATAGTGCTGGAAATGCCTGGAAATGCCTGTTTTGAGATCTCTCCACAGAAAGCGTTTCCAGACTTCCCCTTCAACACACGAGTTTAACTCTGTAAGTTGAATGCACACATTGAAGACCGTTCTGTTAGGTAGCTCCGTTTTGGTTTTAGAAGCAGACAGTTCTCCTTACAGCATATACTCCCATTCACTGAGAAATGTCCAAACGCAGCTCTTACCAGAAACGTGTTTCTAACTCCTGAATCTAAAGGGAGATTTAACTCACTTAGCTGAACAAACGCACAGCAGAGCAGATTGAAGGATACGTTTCTTCTGTGTTTTAGGCAGAGTTTTACTGCTATTTCGTTATATGCGGGAATAGTGCTGGAAATGCCTGGAAATGCCTGTTTTGAGATCTCTCCACAGAAAGCGTTTCCAGACTTCCCCTTCAACACACGAGTTTAACTCTGTAAGTTGAATGCACACATTGAAGACCGTTCTGTTAGGTAGCTCCGTTTTGGTTTTAGAAGCAGACAGTTCTCCTTACAGCATATACTCCCATTCACTGAGAAATGTCCAAACGCAGCTCTTACCAGAAACGTGTTTCTAACTCCTGAATCTAAAGGGAGATTTAACTAACTTAGCTGAACAAACGCACAGCAGAGCAGATTGAAGGATACGTTTCTTCTGTGTTTTAGGCAGAGTTTTACTGCTATTTCGTTATATGCGGGAATAGTGCTGGAAATGCCTGTTTTGAGATCTCTCCACAGAAAGCGTTTCCAGACTTCCCCTTCAACACACGAGTTTAACTCTGTAAGTTGAATGCACACATTGAAGACCGTTCTGTTAGGTAGCTCCGTTTTGGTTTTAGAAGCAGACAGTTCTCCTTACAGCATATACTCCCATTCACTGAGAAATGTCCCAACGCAGCTCTTACCAGAAACGTGTTTCTAACTCCTGAATCTAAAGGGAGATTTAACTCACTTAGCTGAACAAACGCACAGCAGAGCAGATTGAAGGATACGTTTCTTCTGTGTTTTAGGCAGAGTTTTACTGCTATTTCGTTATATGCGGGAATAGTGCTGGAAATGCCTGTTTTGAGATCTCTCCACAGAAAGCGTTTCCAGACTTCCCCTTCAACACACGAGTTTAACTCTGTAAGTTGAATGCACACATTGAAGACTGTTCTGTTAGGTAGCTCCGTTTTGGTTTTAGAAGCAGACAGTTCTCCTTACAGCATATACTCCCATTCACTGAGAAATGTCCAAACGCAGCTCTTACCAGAAACGTGTTTCTAACTCCTGAATCTAAAGGGAGATTTAACTCACTTAGCTGAACAAACGCACAGCAGAGCAGATTGAAGGATACGTTTCTTCTGTGTTTTAGGCAGAGTTTTACTGCTATTTCGTTATATGCGGGAATAGTGCTGGAAATGCCTGGAAATGCCTGTTTTGAGATCTCTCCACAGAAAGCGTTTCCAGACTTCCCCTTCAACACACGAGTTTAACTCTGTAAGTTGAATGCACACATTGAAGACCGTTCTGTTAGGTAGCTCCGTTTTGGTTTTAGAAGCAGACAGTTCTCCTTACAGCATATACTCCCATTCACTGAGAAATGTCCAAACGCAGCTCTTACCAGAAACGTGTTTCTAACTCCTGAATCTAAAGGGAGATTTAACTCACTTAGCTGAACAAACGCACAGCAGAGCAGATTGAAGGATACGTTTCTTCTGTGTTTTAGGCAGAGTTTTACTGCTATTTCGTTATATGCGGGAATAGTGCTGGAAATGCCTGGAAATGCCTGTTTTGAGATCTCTCCACAGAAAGCGTTTCCAGACTTCCCCTTCAACACACGAGTTTAACTCTGTAAGTTGAATGCACACATTGAAGACCGTTCTGTTAGGTAGCTCCGTTTTGGTTTTAGAAGCAGACAGTTCTCCTTACAGCATATACTCCCATTCACTGAGAAATGTCCAAACGCAGCTCTTACCAGAAACGTGTTTCTAACTCCTGAATCTAAAGGGAGATTTAACTCACTTAGCTGAACAAACGCACAGCAGAGCAGATTGAAGGATACGTTTCTTCTGTGTTTTAGGCAGAGTTTTACTGCTATTTCGTTATATGCGGGAATAGTGCTGGAAATGCCTGTTTTGAGATCTCTCCACAGAGAGCGTTTCCAGACTTCCCCTTCAACACACGAGTTTAACTCTGTAAGTTGAATGCACACATTGAAGACCGTTCTGTTAGGTAGCTCCGTTTTGGTTTTAGAAGCAGACAGTTCTCCTTACAGCATATACTCCCATTCACTGAGAAATGTCCAAACGCAGCTCTTACCAGAAACGTGTTTCTAACTCCTGAATCTAAAGGGAGATTTAACTCACTTAGCTGAACAAACGCACAGCAGAGCAGATTGAAGGATACGTTTCTTCTGTGTTTTAGGCAGAGTTTTACTGCTATTTCGTTATATGCGGGAATAGTGCTGGAAATGCCTGTTTTGAGATCTCTCCACAGAAAGCGTTTCCAGACTTCCCCTTCAACACACGAGTTTAACTCTGTAAGTTGAATGCACACATTGAAGACCGTTCTGTTAGGTAGCTCCGTTTTGGTTTTAGAAGCAGACAGTTCTCCTTACAGCATATACTCCCATTCACTGAGAAATGTCCAAACGCAGCTCTTACCAGAAACGTGTTTCTAACTCCTGAATCTAAAGGGAGATTTAACTCACTTAGCTGAACAAACGCACAGCAGAGCAGATTGAAGGATACGTTTCTTCTGTGTTTTAGGCAGAGTTTTACTGCTATTTCGTTATATGCGGGAATAGTGCTGGAAATGCCTGGAAATGCCTGTTTTGAGATCTCTCCACAGAAAGCGTTTCCAGACTTCCCCTTCAACACACGAGTTTAACTCTGTAAGTTGAATGCACACATTGAAGACCGTTCTGTTAGGTAGCTCCGTTTTGGTTTTAGAAGCAGACAGTTCTCCTTACAGCATATACTCCCATTCACTGAGAAATGTCCAAACGCAGCTCTTACCAGAAACGTGTTTCTAACTCCTGAATCTAAAGGGAGATTTAACTCACTTAGCTGAACAAACGCACAGCAGAGCAGATTGAAGGATACGTTTCTTCTGTGTTTTAGGCAGAATTTTACTGCTATTTCGTTATATGCGGGAATAGTGCTGGAAATGCCTGTTTTGAGATCTCTCCACAGAAAGCGTTTCCAGACTTCCCCTTCAACACACGAGTTTAACTCTGTAAGTTGAATGCACACATTGAAGACCGTTCTGTTAGGTAGCTCCGTTTTGGTTTTAGAAGCAGACAGTTCTCCTTACAGCATATACTCCCATTCACTGAGAAATGTCCAAACGCAGCTCTTACCAGAAACGTGTTTCTAACTCCTGAATCTAAAGGGAGATTTAACTCACTTAGCTGAACAAACGCACAGCAGAGCAGATTGAAGGATACGTTTCTTCTGTGTTTTAGGCAGAGTTTTACTGCTATTTCGTTATATGCGGGAATAGTGCTGGAAATGCCTGTTTTGAGATCTCTCCACAGAAAGCGTTTCCAGACTTCCCCTTCAACACACGAGTTTAACTCTGTAAGTTGAATGCACACATTGAAGACCGTTCTGTTAGGTAGCTCCGTTTTGGTTTTAGAAGCAGACAGTTCTCCTTACAGCATATACTCCCATTCACTGAGAAATGTCCAAACGCAGCTCTTACCAGAAACGTGTTTCTAACTCCTGAATCTAAAGGGAGATTTAACTCACTTAGCTGAACAAACGCACAGCAGAGCAGATTGAAGGATACGTTTCTTCTGTGTTTTAGGCAGAGTTTTACTGCTATTTCGTTATATGCGGGAATAGTGCTGGAAATGCCTGGAAATGCCTGTTTTGAGATCTCTCCACAGAAAGCGTTTCCAGACTTCCCCTTCAACACACGAGTTTAACTCTGTAAGTTGAATGCACACATTGAAGACCGTTCTGTTAGGTAGCTCCGTTTTGGTTTTAGAAGCAGACAGTTCTCCTTACAGCATATACTCCCATTCACTGAGAAATGTCCAAACGCAGCTCTTACCAGAATCGTGTTTCTAACTCCTGAATCTAAAGGGAGATTTAACTCACTTAGCTGAACAAACGCACAGCAGAGAAGATTGAAGGATACGTTTCTTCTGTGTTTTAGGCAGAGTTTTACTGCTATTTCGTTATATGCGGGAATAGTGCTGGAAATGCCTGGAAATGCCTGTTTTGAGATCTCTCCACAGAAAGCGTTTCCAGACTTCCCCTTCAACACACGAGTTTAACTCTGTAAGTTGAATGCACACATTGAAGACCGTTCTGTTAGGTAGCTCCGTTTTGGTTTTAGAAGCAGACAGTTCTCCTTACAGCATATACTCCCATTCACTGAGAAATGTCCAAACGCAGCACTTACCAGAAACGTGTTTCTAACTCCTGAATCTAAAGGGAGACTTAACTCACTTAGCTGAACAAACGCACAGCAGAGCAGATTGAAGGATACGTTTCTTCTGTGTTTTAGGCAGAGTTCTACTGCTATTTCGTAATATGCGGGAATAGTGCTGGAAATACCTGGAAATGCCTGTTTTGAGATCTCTCCACAGAAAGCGTTTCCAGACTTCCCCTTCAACACACGAGTTTAACTCTGTAAGTTGAATGCACACATTGAAGACCGTTCTGTTAGGTAGCTCCGTTTTGGTTTTGGAAGCAGACAGTTCTCCTTACAGCATATACTCCCATTCACTGAGAAATGTCCAAACGCAGCTCTTACCAGAAACGTTTTTCTAACTCCTGAATCTAAAGGGAGATTTAACTCACTTAGCTGAACAAACGCACAGCAGAGCAGATTGAAGGATACGTTTCTTCTGTGTTTTAGGCAGAGTTTTACTGCTATTTCGTTATATGCGGGAATAGTGCTGGAAATGCCTGTTTTGAGATCTCTCCACAGAAAGCGTTTCCAGACTTCCCCTTCAACACACGAGTTTAACTCTATAAGTTGAATGCACACATTGAAGACCGTTCTGTTAGGTAGCTCCGTTTTGGATTTAGAAGCAGACAGTTCTCCTTACAGCATATACTCCCATTCACTGAGAAATGTCCAAACGCAGCTCTTACCAGAAACGTGTTTCTAACTCCTGAATCTAAAGGGAGATTTAACTCACTTAGCTGAACAAACGCACAGCAGAGCAGATTGAAGGATACGTTTCTTCTGTGTTTTAGGCAGAGTTTTACTGCTATTTCGTTATATGCGGGAATAGTGCTGGAAATACCTGGAAATGCCTGTTTTGAGATCTATCCACAGAAAGCGTTTCCAGACTTCCCCTTCAACACACGAGTTTAACTCTGTAAGTTGAATGCACACATTGAAGACCGTTCTGTTAGGTAGCTCCGTTTTGGTTTTAGAAGCAGACAGTTCTCCTTACAGCATATACTCCCATTCACTGAGAAATGTCCAAACGCAGCTCTTACCAGAAACGTGTTTCTAACTCCTGAATCTAAAGGGAGATTTAACTCACTTAGCTGAACAAACGCACAGCAGAGCAGATTGAAGGATACGTTTTTTCTGTGTTTTAGGCAGAGTTTTACTGCTATTTCGTTATATGCGGGAATAGTGCTGGAAATGCCTGTTTTGAGATCTCTCCACAGAAAGCGTTTCCAGACTTCCCCTTCAGCACACGAGTTTAACTCTGTAAGTTGAATGCACACATTGAAGACCGTTCTGTTATGTAGCTCCGTTTTGGTTTTAGAAGCAGACAGTTCTCCTTACAGCATATACTCCCATTCACTGAGAAATGTCCAAACGCAGCTCTTACCAGAAACGTGTTTCTAACTCCTGAATCTAAAGGGAGATTTAACTCACTTAGCTGAACAAACGCACAGCAGAGCAGATTGAAGGATAAGTTTCTTCTGTGTTTTAGGCAGAGTTTTACTGCTATTTCGTTATATGCGGGAATAGTGCTGGAAATGCCTGTTTTGAGATCTCTCGACAGAAAGCGTTTCCACACTTCCCCTTCAACACACGAGTTTAACTCTGTAAGTTGAATGCACACATTGAAGACCGTTCTGTTATGTAGCTCCGTTTTGGTTTTAGAAGCAGACAGTTCTCCTTATAGCATATACTCCCATTCACTGAGAAATGTCCAAACGCAGCTCTTACCAGAAACGTGTTTCTAACTCCTGAATCTAAAGGGAGATTTAACTCACTTAGCTGAACAAACGCACAGCAGAGCAGATTGAAGGATACGTTTCTTCTGTGTTTTAGGCAGAGTTTTACTGCTATTTCGTTATATGCGGGAATAGTGCTGGAAATGCCTGTTTTGAGATCTCTCCACAGAAAGCGTTTCCAGACTTCCCCTTCAACACACGAGTTTAACTCTGTAAGTTGAATGCACACATTGAAGACCGTTCTGTTATGTAGCTCCGTTTTGGTTTTAGAAGCAGACAGTTCTCCTTACAGCATATACTCCCATTCACTGAGAAATGTCCAAACGCAGCTCTTACCAGAAACGTGTTTCTAACTCCTGAATCTAAAGGGAGATTTAACTCACTTAGCTGAACAAACGCACAGCAGAGCAGATTGAAGGATACGTTTCTTCTGTGTTTTAGGCAGAGTTTTACTGCTATTTCGTTATATGCGGGAATAGTGCTGGAAATGCCTGGAAATGCCTGTTTTGAGATCTCTCCACAGAAAGCGTTTCCAGACTTCCCCTTCAACACACGAGTTTAACTCTGTAAGTTGAATGCACACATTGAAGACCGTTCTGTTAGGTAGCTCCGTTTTGGTTTTAGAAGCAGACAGTTCTCCTTACAGCATATACTCCCATTCACTGAGAAATGTCCAAACGCAGCTCTTACCAGAAACGTGTTTCTAACTCCTGAATCTAAAGGGAGATTTAACTCACTTAGCTGAACAAACGCACAGCAGAGCAGATTGAAGGATACGTTTCTTCTGTGTTTTAGGCAGAGTTTTACTGCTATTTCGTTATATGCGGGAATAGTGCTGGAAATGCCTGTTTTGAGATCTCTCCACAGAAAGCGTTTCCAGACTTCCCCTTCAACACACGAGTTTAACTCTGTAAGTTGAATGCACACATTGAAGACCGTTCTGTTAGGTAGCTCCGTTTTGGTTTTAGAAGCAGACAGTTCTCCTTACAGCATATACTCCCATTCACTGAGAAATGTCCAAACGCAGCTCTTACCAGAAACGTGTTTCTAACTCCTGAATCTAAAGGGAGATTTAACTCACTTAGCTGAACAAACGCACAGCAGAGCAGATTGAAGGATACGTTTCTTCTGTGTTTTAGGCAGAGTTTTACTGCTATTTCGTAATATGCGGGAATAGTGCTGGAAATACCTGGAAATGCCTGTTTTGAGATCTCTCCACAGAAAGCGTTTCCAGACTTCCCCTTCAACACACGAGTTTAACTCTGTAAGTTGAATGCACACATTGAAGACCGTTCTGTTAGGTAGCTCCGTTTTGGTTTTAGAAGCAGACAGTTCTCCTTACAGCATATACTCCCATTCACTGAGAAATGTCCAAACGCAGCTCTTACCAGAAACGTGTTTCTAACTCCTGAATCTAAAGGGAGATTTAACTCACTTAGCTGAACAAACGCACAGCAGAGCAGATTGAAGGATACGTTTCTTCTGTGTTTTAGGCAGAGTTTTACTGCTATTTCGTTATATGCGGGAATAGTGCTGGAAATGCCTGTTTTGAGATCTCTCCACAGAAAGCGTTTCCAGACTTCCCCTTCAACACACGAGTTTAACTCTGTAAGTTGAATGCACACATTGAAGACCGTTCTGTTATGTAGCTCCGTTTTGGTTTTAGAAGCAGACAGTTCTCCTTACAGCATATACTCCCATTCACTGAGAAATGTCCAAACGCAGCTCTTACCAGAAACGTGTTTCTAACTCCTGAATCTAAAGGGAGATTTAACTCACTTAGCTGAACAAACGCACAGCAGAGCAGATTGAAGGATACGTTTCTTCTGTGTTTTAGGCAGAGTTTTACTGCTATTTCGTAATATGCGGGAATAGTGCTGGAAATACCTGGAAATGCCTGTTTTGAGATCTGTCCACAGAAAGCGTTTCCAGACTTCCCCTTCAACACACGAGTTTAACTGTGTAAGTTGAATGCACACATTGAAGACCGTTCTGTTAGGTAGCTCCGTTTTGGTTTTAGAAGCAGACAGTTCTCCTTACAGCATGTACTCCCATTCACTGAGAAATGTCCAAACGCAGCTCTTACCAGAAACGTGTTTCTAACTCCTGAATCTAAAGGGAGATTTAACTCACTTAGCTGAACAAACGCACAGCAGAGCAGATTGAAGGATACGTTTCTTCTGTGTTTTAGGCAGAGTTTTACTGCTATTTCGTTATATGCGGGAATAGTACTGGAAATGCCTGTTTTGAGATCTCTCCACAGAAAGCGTTTCCAGACTTCCCCTTCAACACAGGAGTTTAACTCTGTAAGTTGAATGCACACATTGAAGACCGTTCTGTTATGTAGCTCCGTTTTGGTTTTAGAAGCAGACAGTTCTCCTTACAGCATATACTCCCATTCACTGAGAAATGTCCAAACGCAGCTCTTACCAGAAACGTGTTTCTAACTCCTGAATCTAAAGGGAGATTTAACTCACTTAGCTGAACAAACGCACAGCAGAGCAGATTGAAGGATACGTTTCTTCTGTGTTTTAGGCAGAGTTTTACTGCTATTTCGTTATATGCGGGAATAGTGCTGGAAATGCCTGTTTTGAGATCTCTCCACAGAAAGCGTTTCCAGACTTCCCCTTCAACACACGAGTTTAACTCTGTAAGTTGAATGCACACATTGAAGACCGTTCTGTTAGGTAGCTCCGTTTTGGTTTTAGAAGCAGACAGTTCTCCTTACAGCATATACTCCCATTCACTGAGAAATGTCCAAACGCAGCTCTTACCAGAAACGTGTTTCTAACTCCTGAATCTAAAGGGAGATTTAACTCACTTAGCTGAACAAACGCACAGCAGAGCAGATTGAAGGATACGTTTCTTCTGTGTTTTAGGCAGAGTTTTACTGCTATTTCGTTATATGCGGGAATAGTGCTGGAAATGCCTGTTTTGAGATCTCTCCACAGAAAGCGTTTCCAGACTTCCCCTTCAACACACGAGTTTAACTCTGTAAGTTGAATGCACACATTGAAGACCGTTCTGTTAGGTAGCTCCGTTTTGGTTTTAGAAGCAGACAGTTCTCCTTACAGCATATACTCCCATTCACTGAGAAATGTCCAAACGCAGCTCTTACCAGAAACGTGTTTCTAACTCCTGAATCTAAAGGGAGATTTAACTCACTTAGCTGAACAAACGCACAGCAGAGCAGATTGAAGGATACGTTTCTTCTGTGTTTTAGGCAGAGTTTTACTGCTATTTCGTTATATGCGGGAATAGTGCTGGAAATGCCTGGAAATGCCTGTTTTGAGATCTCTCCACAGAAAGCGTTTCCAGACTTCCCCTTCAACACACGAGTTTAACTCTGTAAGTTGAATGCACACATTGAAGACCGTTCTGTTAGGTAGCTCCGTTTTGGTTTTAGAAGCAGACAGTTCTCCTTACAGCATATACTCCCATTCACTGAGAAATGTCCAAACGCAGCTCTTACCAGAATCGTGTTTCTAACTCCTGAATCTAAAGGGAGATTTAACTCACTTAGCTGAACAAACGCACAGCAGAGAAGATTGAAGGATACGTTTCTTCTGTGTTTTAGGCAGAGTTTTACTGCTATTTCGTTATATGCGGGAATAGTGCTGGAAATGCCTGGAAATGCCTGTTTTGAGATCTCTCCACAGAAAGCGTTTCCAGACTTCCCCTTCAACACACGAGTTTAACTCTGTAAGTTGAATGCACACATTGAAGACCGTTCTGTTAGGTAGCTCCGTTTTGGTTTTAGAAGCAGACAGTTCTCCTTACAGCATATACTCCCATTCACTGAGAAATGTCCAAACGCAGCACTTACCAGAAACGTGTTTCTAACTCCTGAATCTAAAGGGAGACTTAACTCACTTAGCTGAACAAACGCACAGCAGAGCAGATTGAAGGATACGTTTCTTCTGTGTTTTAGGCAGAGTTCTACTGCTATTTCGTAATATGCGGGAATAGTGCTGGAAATACCTGGAAATGCCTGTTTTGAGATCTCTCCACAGAAAGCGTTTCCAGACTTCCCCTTCAACACACGAGTTTAACTCTGTAAGTTGAATGCACACATTGAAGACCGTTCTGTTAGGTAGCTCCGTTTTGGTTTTGGAAGCAGACAGTTCTCCTTACAGCATATACTCCCATTCACTGAGAAATGTCCAAACGCAGCTCTTACCAGAAACGTTTTTCTAACTCCTGAATCTAAAGGGAGATTTAACTCACTTAGCTGAACAAACGCACAGCAGAGCAGATTGAAGGATACGTTTCTTCTGTGTTTTAGGCAGAGTTTTACTGCTATTTCGTTATATGCGGGAATAGTGCTGGAAATGCCTGTTTTGAGATCTCTCCACAGAAAGCGTTTCCAGACTTCCCCTTCAACACACGAGTTTAACTCTATAAGTTGAATGCACACATTGAAGACCGTTCTGTTAGGTAGCTCCGTTTTGGATTTAGAAGCAGACAGTTCTCCTTACAGCATATACTCCCATTCACTGAGAAATGTCCAAACGCAGCTCTTACCAGAAACGTGTTTCTAACTCCTGAATCTAAAGGGAGATTTAACTCACTTAGCTGAACAAACGCACAGCAGAGCAGATTGAAGGATACGTTTCTTCTGTGTTTTAGGCAGAGTTTTACTGCTATTTCGTTATATGCGGGAATAGTGCTGGAAATACCTGGAAATGCCTGTTTTGAGATCTATCCACAGAAAGCGTTTCCAGACTTCCCCTTCAACACACGAGTTTAACTCTGTAAGTTGAATGCACACATTGAAGACCGTTCTGTTAGGTAGCTCCGTTTTGGTTTTAGAAGCAGACAGTTCTCCTTACAGCATATACTCCCATTCACTGAGAAATGTCCAAACGCAGCTCTTACCAGAAACGTGTTTCTAACTCCTGAATCTAAAGGGAGATTTAACTCACTTAGCTGAACAAACGCACAGCAGAGCAGATTGAAGGATACGTTTTTTCTGTGTTTTAGGCAGAGTTTTACTGCTATTTCGTTATATGCGGGAATAGTGCTGGAAATGCCTGTTTTGAGATCTCTCCACAGAAAGCGTTTCCAGACTTCCCCTTCAGCACACGAGTTTAACTCTGTAAGTTGAATGCACACATTGAAGACCGTTCTGTTATGTAGCTCCGTTTTGGTTTTAGAAGCAGACAGTTCTCCTTACAGCATATACTCCCATTCACTGAGAAATGTCCAAACGCAGCTCTTACCAGAAACGTGTTTCTAACTCCTGAATCTAAAGGGAGATTTAACTCACTTAGCTGAACAAACGCACAGCAGAGCAGATTGAAGGATAAGTTTCTTCTGTGTTTTAGGCAGAGTTTTACTGCTATTTCGTTATATGCGGGAATAGTGCTGGAAATGCCTGTTTTGAGATCTCTCGACAGAAAGCGTTTCCACACTTCCCCTTCAACACACGAGTTTAACTCTGTAAGTTGAATGCACACATTGAAGACCGTTCTGTTATGTAGCTCCGTTTTGGTTTTAGAAGCAGACAGTTCTCCTTATAGCATATACTCCCATTCACTGAGAAATGTCCAAACGCAGCTCTTACCAGAAACGTGTTTCTAACTCCTGAATCTAAAGGGAGATTTAACTCACTTAGCTGAACAAACGCACAGCAGAGCAGATTGAAGGATACGTTTCTTCTGTGTTTTAGGCAGAGTTTTACTGCTATTTCGTTATATGCGGGAATAGTGCTGGAAATGCCTGTTTTGAGATCTCTCCACAGAAAGCGTTTCCAGACTTCCCCTTCAACACACGAGTTTAACTCTGTAAGTTGAATGCACACATTGAAGACCGTTCTGTTATGTAGCTCCGTTTTGGTTTTAGAAGCAGACAGTTCTCCTTACAGCATATACTCCCATTCACTGAGAAATGTCCAAACGCAGCTCTTACCAGAAACGTGTTTCTAACTCCTGAATCTAAAGGGAGATTTAACTCACTTAGCTGAACAAACGCACAGCAGAGCAGATTGAAGGATACGTTTCTTCTGTGTTTTAGGCAGAGTTTTACTGCTATTTCGTTATATGCGGGAATAGTGCTGGAAATGCCTGGAAATGCCTGTTTTGAGATCTCTCCACAGAAAGCGTTTCCAGACTTCCCCTTCAACACACGAGTTTAACTCTGTAAGTTGAATGCACACATTGAAGACCGTTCTGTTAGGTAGCTCCGTTTTGGTTTTAGAAGCAGACAGTTCTCCTTACAGCATATACTCCCATTCACTGAGAAATGTCCAAACGCAGCTCTTACCAGAAACGTGTTTCTAACTCCTGAATCTAAAGGGAGATTTAACTCACTTAGCTGAACAAACGCACAGCAGAGCAGATTGAAGGATACGTTTCTTCTGTGTTTTAGGCAGAGTTTTACTGCTATTTCGTTATATGCGGGAATAGTGCTGGAAATGCCTGTTTTGAGATCTCTCCACAGAAAGCGTTTCCAGACTTCCCCTTCAACACACGAGTTTAACTCTGTAAGTTGAATGCACACATTGAAGACCGTTCTGTTAGGTAGCTCCGTTTTGGTTTTAGAAGCAGACAGTTCTCCTTACAGCATATACTCCCATTCACTGAGAAATGTCCAAACGCAGCTCTTACCAGAAACGTGTTTCTAACTCCTGAATCTAAAGGGAGATTTAACTCACTTAGCTGAACAAACGCACAGCAGAGCAGATTGAAGGATACGTTTCTTCTGTGTTTTAGGCAGAGTTTTACTGCTATTTCGTAATATGCGGGAATAGTGCTGGAAATACCTGGAAATGCCTGTTTTGAGATCTCTCCACAGAAAGCGTTTCCAGACTTCCCCTTCAACACACGAGTTTAACTCTGTAAGTTGAATGCACACATTGAAGACCGTTCTGTTAGGTAGCTCCGTTTTGGTTTTAGAAGCAGACAGTTCTCCTTACAGCATATACTCCCATTCACTGAGAAATGTCCAAACGCAGCTCTTACCAGAAACGTGTTTCTAACTCCTGAATCTAAAGGGAGATTTAACTCACTTAGCTGAACAAACGCACAGCAGAGCAGATTGAAGGATACGTTTCTTCTGTGTTTTAGGCAGAGTTTTACTGCTATTTCGTTATATGCGGGAATAGTGCTGGAAATGCCTGTTTTGAGATCTCTCCACAGAAAGCGTTTCCAGACTTCCCCTTCAACACACGAGTTTAACTCTGTAAGTTGAATGCACACATTGAAGACCGTTCTGTTATGTAGCTCCGTTTTGGTTTTAGAAGCAGACAGTTCTCCTTACAGCATATACTCCCATTCACTGAGAAATGTCCAAACGCAGCTCTTACCAGAAACGTGTTTCTAACTCCTGAATCTAAAGGGAGATTTAACTCACTTAGCTGAACAAACGCACAGCAGAGCAGATTGAAGGATACGTTTCTTCTGTGTTTTAGGCAGAGTTTTACTGCTATTTCGTAATATGCGGGAATAGTGCTGGAAATACCTGGAAATGCCTGTTTTGAGATCTGTCCACAGAAAGCGTTTCCAGACTTCCCCTTCAACACACGAGTTTAACTGTGTAAGTTGAATGCACACATTGAAGACCGTTCTGTTAGGTAGCTCCGTTTTGGTTTTAGAAGCAGACAGTTCTCCTTACAGCATGTACTCCCATTCACTGAGAAATGTCCAAACGCAGCTCTTACCAGAAACGTGTTTCTAACTCCTGAATCTAAAGGGAGATTTAACTCACTTAGCTGAACAAACGCACAGCAGAGCAGATTGAAGGATACGTTTCTTCTGTGTTTTAGGCAGAGTTTTACTGCTATTTCGTTATATGCGGGAATAGTACTGGAAATGCCTGTTTTGAGATCTCTCCACAGAAAGCGTTTCCAGACTTCCCCTTCAACACACGAGTTTAATTCTGTAAGTTGAATGCACACATTGAAGACCGTTCTGTTATGTAGCTCCGTTTTGGTTTTAGAAGCAGACAGTTCTCCTTACAGCATATACTCCCATTCACTGAGAAATGTCCAAACGCAGCTCTTACCAGAAACGTGTTTCTAACTCCTGAATCTAAAGGGAGATTTAACTCACTTAGCTGAACAAACGCACAGCAGAGCAGATTGAAGGATACGTTTCTTCTGTGTTTTAGGCAGAGTTTTACTGCTATTTCGTTATATGCGGGAATAGTGCTGGAAATACCTGGAAATGCCTGTTTTGAGATCTGTCCACAGAAAGCGTTTCCAGACTTCCCCTTCAACACACGAGTTTAACTCTGTAAGTTGAATGCACACATTGAAGACCGTTCTGTTAGGTAGCTCCGTTTTGGTTTTAGAAGCAGACAGTTCTCCTTACAGCATATACTCCCATTCACTGAGAAATGTCCAAACGCAGCTCTTACCAGAAACGTGTTTCTAACTCCTGAATCTAAAGGGAGATTTAACACACTTAGCTGAACAAACGCACAGCAGAGCAGATTGAAGGATACGTTTCTTCTGTGTTTTAGGCAGAGTTTTACTGCTATTTCGTTATATGCGGGAATAGTGCTGGAAATGCCTGGAAATGCCTGTTTTGAGATCTCTCCACAGAAAGCGTTTCCAGACTTCCCCTTCAACACACGAGTTTAACTCTGTAAGTTGAATGCACACATTGAAGACCGTTCTGTTAGGTAGCTCCGTTTTGGTTTTAGAAGCAGACAGTTCTCCTTACAGCATATACTCCCATTCACTGAGAAATGTCCAAACGCAGCTCTTACCAGAAACGTGTTTCTAACTCCTGAATCTAAAGGGAGATTTAACTCACTTAGCTGAACAAACGCACAGCAGAGCAGATTGAAGGATACGTTTCTTCTGTGTTTTAGGCAGAGTTTTACTGCTATTTCGTTATATGCGGGAATAGTGCTGGAAATGCCTGTTTTGAGATCTCTCCACAGAAAGCGTTTCCAGACTTCCCCTTCAACACACGAGTTTAACTCTGTAAGTTGAATGCACACATTGAAGACCGTTCTGTTAGGTAGCTCCGTTTTGGTTTTAGAAGCAGACAGTTCTCCTTACAGCATATACTCCCATTCACTGAGAAATGTCCAAACGCAGCTCTTACCAGAAACGTGTTTCTAACTCCTGAATCTAAAGGGAGATTTAACTCACTTAGCTGAACAAACGCACAGCAGAGCAGATTGAAGGATACGTTTCTTCTGTGTTTTAGGCAGAGTTTTACTGCTATTTCGTTATATGCGGGAATAGTGCTGGAAATGCCTGTTTTGAGATCTCTCCACAGAAAGCGTTTCCAGACTTCCCCTTCAACACACGAGTTTAACTCTGTAAGTTGAATGCACACATTGAAGACCGTTCTGTTATGTAGCTCCGTTTTGGTTTTAGAAGCAGACAGTTCTCCTTACAGCATATACTCCCATTCACTGAGAAATGTCCAAACGCAGCTCTTACCAGAAACGTGTTTCTAACTCCTGAATCTAAAGGGAGATTTAACTCACTTAGCTGAACAAACGCACAGCAGAGCAGATTGAAGGATACGTTTCTTCTGTGTTTTAGGCAGAGTTTTACTGCTATTTCGTTATATGCGGGAATAGTGCTGGAAATGCCTGGAAATGCCTGTTTTGAGATCTCTCCACAGAAAGCGTTTCCAGACTTCCCCTTCAACACACGAGTTTAACTCTGTAAGTTGAATGAACACATTGAAGACCGTTCTGTTAGGTAGCTCCGTTTTGGTTTTAGAAGCAGACAGTTCTCCTTACAGCATATACTCCCATTCACTGAGAAATGTCCAAACGCAGCTCTTACCAGAAACGTGTTTCTAACTCCTGAATCTAAAGGGAGATTTAACTCACTTAGCTGAACAAACGCACAGCAGAGCAGATTGAAGGATACGTTTCTTCTGTGTTTTAGGCAGAGTTTTACTGCTATTTCGTTATATGCGGGAATAGTGCTGGAAATGCCTGTTTTGAGATCTCTCCACAGAAAGCGTTTCCAGACTTCCCCTTCAACACACGAGTTTAACTCTGTAAGTTGAATGCACACATTGAAGACCGTTCTGTTAGGTAGCTCCGTTTTGGTTTTAGAAGCAGACAGTTCTCCTTACAGCATATACTCCCATTCACTGAGAAATGTCCAAACGCAGCTCTTACCAGAAACGTGTTTCTAACTCCTGAATCTAAAGGGAGATTTAACTCACTTAGCTGAACAAACGCACAGCAGAGCAGATTGAAGGATACGTTTCTTCTGTGTTTTAGGCAGAGTTTTACTGCTATTTCGTAATATGCGGGAATAGTGCTGGAAATACCTGGAAATGCCTGTTTTGAGATCTCTCCACAGAAAGCGTTTCCAGACTTCCCCTTCAACACACGAGTTTAACTCTGTAAGTTGAATGCACACATTGAAGACCGTTCTGTTAGGTAGCTCCGTTTTGGTTTTAGAAGCAGACAGTTCTCCTTACAGCATATACTCCCATTCACTGAGAAATGTCCAAACGCAGCTCTTACCAGAAACGTGTTTCTAACTCCTGAATCTAAAGGGAGATTTAACTCACTTAGCTGAACAAACGCACAGCAGAGCAGATTGAAGGATACGTTTCTTCTGTGTTTTAGGCAGAGTTTTACTGCTATTTCGTTATATGCGGGAATAGTGCTGTAAATGCCTGGAAATGCCTGTTTTGAGATCTCTCCACAGAAAGCGTTTCCAGACTTCCCCTTCAACACACGAGTTTAACTCCGTAAGTTGAATGCACACATTGAAGACCGTTCTGATAGGTAGCTCCGTTTTGGTTTTAGAAGCAGACAGTTCTCCTTACAGCATATACCCCCATTCACTGGGAAATGTCCAAACGCAGCTCTTACCAGAAACGTGTTTCTAACTCCTGAATCTAAAGGGAGATTTAACTCACTTAGCTGAACAAACGCACAGCAGAGCAGATTGAAGGATACGTTTCTTCTGTGTTTTAGGCAGAGTTTTACTGCTATTTCGTTATATGCGGGAATAGTGCTGGAAATGCCTGTTTTGAGATCTCTCCACAGAAAGCGTTTCCAGACTTCCCCTTCAACACACGAGTTTAACTCTGTAAGTTGAATGCACACATTGAAGACCGTTCTGTTATGTAGCTCCGTTTTGGTTTTAGAAGCAGACAGTTCTCCTTACAGCATATACTCCCATTCACTGAGAAATGTCCAAACCCAGCTCTTACCAGAAACGTGTTTCTAACTCCTGAATCTAAAGGGAGATTTAACTCACTTAGCTGAACAAACGCACAGCAGAGCAGATTGAAGGATACGTTTCTTCTGTGTTTTAGGCAGAGTTTTACTGCTATTTCGTTATATGCGGGAATAGTGCTGGAAATGCCTGTTTTGAGATCTCTCCACAGAAAGCGTTTCCAGACTTCCCCTTCAACACACGAGTTTAACTCTGTAAGTTGAATGCACACATTGAAGACCGTTCTGTTATGTAGCTCCGTTTTGGTTTTAGAAGCAGACAGTTCTCCTTACAGCATATACTCCCATTCACTGAGAAATGTCCATACGCAGCTCTTACCAGAAACGTGTTTCTAACTCCTGAATCTAAAGGGAGATTTAACTCACTTAGCTGAACAAACGCACAGCAGAGCAGATTGAAGGATACGTTTCTTCTGTGTTTTAGGCAGAGTTTTACTGCTATTTCGTTATATGCGGGAATAGTGCTGGAAATGCCTGTTTTGAGATCTCTCCACAGAAAGCGTTTCCAGACTTCCCCTTCAACACACGAGATTAACTCTGTAAGTTGAATGCACACATTGAAGACCGTTCTGTTAAGTAGCTCCGTTTTGGTTTTAGAAGCAGACAGTTCTCCTTACAGCATATACTCCCATTCACTGAGAAATGTCCAAACGCAGCTCTTACCAGAAACGTGTTTCTAACTCCTGAATCTAAAGGGAGATTTAACTCACTTAGCTGAACAAAGGCACAGCAGAGCAGATTGAAGGATACGTTTCTTCTGTGTTTTAGGCAGAGTTTTACTGCTATTTCGTTATATGCGGGAATAGTGCTGGAAATGCCTGGAAATGCCTGTTTTGAGATCTCTCCACAGAAAGCGTTTCCAGACTTCCCCTTCAACACACGAGTTTAACTCTGTAAGTTGAATGCACTCATTGAAGACCGTTCTGTTAGGTAGCTCCGTTTTGGTTTTAGAAGCAGACAGTTCTCCTTACAGCATATACTCCCATTCACTGAGAAATGTCCAAACGCAGCTCTTACCAGAAACGTGTTTCTAACTCCTGAATCTAAAGGGAGATTTAACTCACTTAGCTGAACAAACGCACAGCAGAGCAGATTGAAGGATACGTTTCTTCTGTGTTTTAGGCAGAGTTTTACTGCTATTTCGTTATATGCGGGAATAGTGCTGGAAATGCCTGTTTTGAGATCTCTCCACAGAAAGCGCTTCCAGACGTCCCCTTCAACACACGAGTTTAACTCTGTAAGTTGAATGCACACATTGAAGACCGTTCTGTTAGGTAGCTCCGTTTTGGTTTTAGAAGCAGACAGTTCTCCTTACAGCATATACTCCCATTCACTGAGAAATGTCCAAACGCAGCTCTTACCAGAAACGTGTTTCTAACTCCTGAATCTAAAGGGAGATTTAACTCACTTAGCTGAACAAACGCACAGCAGAGCAGATTGAAGGATACGTTTCTTCTGTGTTTTAGGCAGAGTTTTACTGCTATTTCGTAATATGCGGGAATAGTGCTGGAAATACCTGGAAATGCCTGTTTTGAGATCTCTCCACAGAAAGCGTTTCCAGACTTCCCCTTCAACACACGAGTTTAACTCTGTAAGTTGAATGCATACATTGAAGACCGTTCTGTTAGGTAGCTCCGTTTTGGTTTTAGAAGCAGACAGTTCTCCTTACAGCATATACTCCCATTCACTGAGAAATGTCCAAACGCAGCTCTTACCAGAAACGTGTTTCTAACTCCTGAATCTAAAGGGAGATTTAACTCACTTAGCTGAACAAACGCACAGCAGAGCAGATTGAAGGATACGTTTCTTCTGTGTTTTAGGCAGAGTTTTACTGCTATTTCGTTATATGCGGGAATAGTGCTGGAAATGCCTGTTTTGAGATCTCTCCACAGAAAGCGTTTCCAGACTTCCCCTTCAACACACGAGTTTAACTCTGTAAGTTGAATGCACACATTGAAGACCGTTCTGTTATGTAGCTCCGTTTTGGTTTTAGAAGCAGACAGTTCTCCTTACAGCATATACTCCCATTCACTGAGAAATGTCCAAACGCAGCTCTTACCAGAAACGTGTTTCTAACTCCTGAATCTAAAGGGAGATTTAACTCACTTAGCTGAACAAACGCACAGCAGAGCAGATTGAAGGATACGTTTCTTCTGTGTTTTAGGCAGAGTTTTACTGCTATTTCGTAATATGCGGGAATAGTGCTGGAAATACCTGGAAATGCCTGTTTTGAGATCTCTCCACAGAAAGCGTTTCCAGACTTCCCCTTCAACACACGAGTTTAACTCTGTAAGTTGAATGCACACATTGAAGACCGTTCTGTTAGGTAGCTCCGTTTTGGTTTTAGAAGCAGACAGTTCTCCTTACAGCATATACTCCCATTCACTGAGAAATGTCCAAACGCAGCTCTTACCAGAAACGTGTTTCTAACTCCTGAATCTAAAGGGAGATTTAACTCACTTAGCTGAACAAACGCACAGCAGAGCAGATTGAAGGATACGTTTCTTCTGTGTTTTAGGCAGAGTTTTACTGCTATTTCGTTATATGCGGGAATAGTACTGGAAATGCCTGTTTTGAGATCTCTCCACAGAAAGCGTTACCAGACTTCCCCTTCAACACACGAGTTTAACTCTGTAAGTTGAATGCACACGTTGAAGACCGTTCTGTTAGGTAGCTCCGTTTTGGTTTTAGAAGCAGACAGTTCTCCTTACAGCATATACTCCCATTCACTGAGAAATGTCCAAACGCAGCTCTTACCAGAAACGTGTTTCTAACTCCTGAATCTAAAGGGAGATTTAACTCACTTAGCTGAACAAACGCACAGCAGAGCAGATTGAAGGATACGTTTCTTCTGTGTTTTAGGCAGAGTTTTACTGCTATTTCGTTATATGCGGGAATAGTGCTGGAAATGCCTGTTTTGAGATCTCTCCACAGAAAGCGTTTCCAGACTTCCCCTTCAACACACGAGTTTAACTCTGTAAGTTGAATGCACACATTGAAGACCGTTCTGTTATGTAGCTCCGTTTTGGTTTTAGAAGCAGACAGTTCTCCTTACAGCATATACTCCCATTCACTGAGAAATGTCCAAACGCAGCTCTTACCAGAAACGTGTTTCTAACTCCTGAATCTAAAGGGAGATTTAACTCACTTAGCTGAACAAACGCACAGCAGAGCAGATTGAAGGATACGTTTCTTCTGTGTTTTAGGCAGAGTTTTACTGCTATTTCGTAATATGCGGGAATAGTGCTGGAAATACCTGGAAATGCCTGTTTTGAGATCTCTCCACAGAAAGCGTTTCCAGACTTCCCCTTCAACACACGAGTTTAACTCTGTAAGTTGAATGCACACATTGAAGACCGTTCTGTTAGGTAGCTCCGTTTTGGTTTTAGAAGCAGACAGTTCTCCTTACAGCATATACTCCCATTCACTGAGAAATGTCCAAACGCAGCTCTTACCAGAAACGTGTTTCTAACTCCTGAATCTAAAGGGAGATTTAACTCACTTAGCTGAACAAACGCACAGCAGAGCAGATTGAAGGATACGTTTCTTCTGTGTTTTAGGCAGAGTTTTACTGCTATTTCGTTATATGCGGGAATAGTACTGGAAATGCCTGTTTTGAGATCTCTCCACAGAAAGCGTTTCCAGACTTCCCCTTCAACACACGAGTTTAACTCTGTAAGTTGAATGCACACATTGAAGACCGTTCTGTTAGGTAGCTCCGTTTTGGTTTTAGAAGCAGACAGTTCTCCTTACAGCATATACTCCCATTCACTGAGAAATGTCCAAACGCAGCTCTTACCAGAAACGTGTTTCTAACTCCTGAATCTAAAGGGAGATTTAACTCACTTAGCTGAACAAACGCACAGCAGAGCAGATTGAAGGATACGTTTCTTCTGTGTTTTAGGCAGAGTTTTACTGCTATTTCGTTATATGCGGGAATAGTGCTGGAAATACCTGGAAATGCCTGTTTTGAGATCTCTCCACAGAAAGCGTTTCCAGACTTCCCCTTCAACACACGAGTTTAACTCTGTAAGTTGAATGCACACATTGAAGACCGTTCTGTTAGGTAGCTCCGTTTTGGTTTTAGAAGCAGACAGTTCTCCTTACAGCATATACTCCCATTCACTGAGAAATGTCCAAACGCAGCTCTTACCAGAAACGTGTTTCTAACTCCTGAATCTAAAGGGAGATTTAACTCACTTAGCTGAACAAACGCACAGCAGAGCAGATTGAAGGATACGTTTCTTCTGTGTTTTAGGCAGAGTTTTACTGCTATTTCGTTATATGCGGGAATAGTGCTGGAAATGCCTGTTTTGAGATCTCTCCACAGAAAGCGTTTCCAGACTTCCCCTTCAACACACGAGTTTAACTCTGTAAGTTGAATGCACACATTGAAGACCGTTCTGTTATGTAGCTCCGTTTTGGTTTTAGAAGCAGACAGTTCTCCTTACAGCATATACTCCCATTCACTGAGAAATGTCCAAACGCAGCTCTTACCAGAAACGTGTTTCTAACTCCTGAATCTAAAGGGAGATTTAACTCACTTAGCTGAACAAACGCACAGCAGAGCAGATTGAAGGATACGTTTCTTCTGTGTTTTAGGCAGAGTTTTACTGCTATTTCGTTATATGCGGGAATAGTGCTGGAAATGCCTGTTTTGAGATCTCTCCACAGAAAGCGTTTCCAGACTTCCCCTTCAACACACGAGTTTAACTCTGTAAGCTGAATGCACACATTGAAGACCGTTCTGTTAGGTAGCTCCGTTTTGGTTTTAGAAGCAGACAGTTCTCCTTACAGCATATACTCCCATTCACTGAGAAATGTCGAAACGCAGCTCTTAACAGAAACGTGTTTCTAACTCCTGAATCTAAAGGGAGATTTAACTCACTTAGCTGAACAAACGCACAGCAGAGCAGATTGAAGGATACGTTTCTTCTGTGTTTTAGGCAGAGTTTTACTGCTATTTCGTTATATGCGGGAATAGTGCTGGAAATGCCTGGAAATGCCTGTTTTGAGATCTCTCCACAGAAAGCGTTTCCAGACTTCCCCTTCAACACACGAGTTTAACTCTGTAAGTTGAATGCACACATTGAAGACCGTTCTGTTAGGTAGCTCCGTTTTGGTTTTAGAAGCAGACAGTTCTCCTTACAGCATATACTCCCATTCACTGAGAAATGTCCAAACGCAGCTCTTACCAGAAACGTGTTTCTAACTCCTGAATCTAAAGGGAGATTTAACTCACTTAGCTGAACAAACGCACAGCAGAGCAGATTGAAGGATACGTTTCTTCTGTGTTTTAGGCAGAGTTTTACTGCTATTTCGTTATATGCGGGAATAGCGCTGGAAATGCCTGTTTTGAGATCTCTCCACAGAAAGCGTTTCCAGACTTCCCCTTCAACACACGAGTTTAACTCTGTAAGTTGAATGCACACATTGAAGACCGTTCTGTTAGGTAGCTCCGTTTTGGTTTTAGAAGCAGACAGTTCTCCTTACAGCATATACTCCCATTCACTGAGAAATGTCCAAACGCAGCTCTTACCAGAAACGTGTTTCTAACTCCTGAATCTAAAGGGAGATTTAACTCACTTAGCTGAACAAACGCACAGCAGAGCAGATTGAAGGATACGTTTCTTCTGTGTTTTAGGCAGAGTTTTACTGCTATTTCGTTATATGCGGGAATAGTGCTGGAAATGCCTGGAAATGCCTGTTTTGAGATCTCTCCACAGAAAGCGTTTCCAGACTTCCCCTTCAACACACGAGTTTAACTCTGTAAGTTGAATGCACACATTGAAGACCGTTCTGTTAGGTAGCTCCATTTTGGTTTTAGAAGCAGACAGTTCTCCTTACAGCATATACTCCCATTCACTGAGAAATGTCCAAACGCAGCTCTTACCAGAAACGTGTTTCTAACTCCTGAATCTAAAGGGAGATTTAACTCACTTAGCTGAACAAACGCACAGCAGAGCAGATTGAAGGATACGTTTCTTCTGTGTTTTAGGCAGAGTTTTACTGCTATTTCGTTATATGCGGGAATAGTGCTGGAAATGCCTGGAAATGCCTGTTTTGAGATCTCTCCACAGAAAGCGTTTCCAGACTTCCCCTTCAACACACGAGTTTAACTCTGTAAGTTGAATGCACACATTGAAGACCGTTCTGTTAGGTAGCTCCGTTTTGGTTTTAGAAGCAGACAGTTCTCCTTACAGCATATACTCCCATTCACTGAGAAATGTCCAAACGCAGCTCTTACCAGAAACGTGTTTCTAACTCCTGAATCTAAAGGGAGATTTAACTCACTTAGCTGAACAAACGCACAGCAGAGCAGATTGAAGGATACGTTTCTTCTGTGTTTTAGGCAGAGTTTTACTGCTATTTCCTTATATGCGGGAATAGTGCTGGAAATGCCTGGAAATGCCTGTTTTGAGATCTCTCCACAGAAAGCGTTTCCAGACTTCCCCTTCAACACACGAGTTTAACTCTGTAAGTTGAATGCACACATTGAAGACCGTTCTGTTAGGTAGCTCCGTTTTGGTTTTAGAAGCAGACAGTTCTCCTTACAGCATATACTCCCATTCACTGAGAAATGTCCAAACGCAGCTCTTACCAGAAAAGTGTTTCTAACTCCTGAATCTAAAGGGAGATTTAACTCACTTAGCTGAACAAACGCACAGCAGAGCAGATTGAAGGATACGTTTCTTCTGTGTTTTAGGCAGAGTTTTACTGCTATTTCGTTATATGCGGGAATAGTGCTGGAAATGCCTGTTTTGAGATCTCTCCACAGAAAGCGTTTCCAGACTTTCCCTTCAACACACGAGTTTAACTCTGTAAGTTGAATGCACACATTGAAGACCGTTCTGTTAGGTAGCTCCGTTTTGGTTTTAGAAGCAGACAGTTCTCCTTACAGCATATACTCCCATTCACTGAGAAATGTCCAAACGCAGCTCTTACCAGAAACGTGTTTCTAACTCCTGAATCTAAAGGGAGATTTAACTCACTTAGCTGAACAAACGCACAGCAGAGCAGATTGAAGGATACGTTTCTTCTGTGTTTTAGGCAGAGTTTTACTGCTATTTCGTTATATGCGGGAATAGTGCTGGAAATGCCTGGAAATGCCTGTTTTGAGATCTCTCCACAGAAAGCGTTTCCAGACTTCCCCTTCAACACACGAGTTTAACTCTGTAAGTTGAATGCACACATTGAAGACCGTTCTGTTAGGTAGCTCCGTTTTGGTTTTAGAAGCAGACAGTTCTCCTTACAGCATATACTCCCATTCACTGAGAAATGTCCAAACGCAGCTCTTACCAGAAACGTGTTTCTAACTCCTGAATCTAAAGGGAGATTTAACTCACTTAGCTGAACAAACGCACAGCAGAGCAGATTGAAGGATACGTTTCTTCTGTGTTTTAGGCAGAGTTTTACTGCTATTTCGTTATATGCGGGAATAGTGCTGGAAATGCCTGTTTTGAGATCTCTCCACAGAAAGCGTTTCCAGACTTCCCCTTCAACACACGAGTTTAACTCTGTAAGTTGAATGCACACATTGAAGACCGTTCTGTTAGGTAGCTCCGTTTTGGTTTTAGAAGCAGACAGTTCTCCTTACAGCATATACTCCCATTCACTGAGAAATGTCCAAACGCAGCTCTTACCAGAAACGTGTTTCTAACTCCTGAATCTAAAGGGAGATTGAACTCACTTAGCTGAACAAACGCACAGCAGAGCAGATTGAAGGATACGTTTCTTCTGTGTTTTAGGCAGAGTTTTACTGCTATTTCGTTATATGCAGGAATAGTGCTGGAAATGCCTGTTTTGAGATCTCTCCACAGAAAGCGTTTCCAGACTTCCCCTTCAACACACGAGTTTAACTCTGTAAGTTGAATGCACACATTGAAGTCCGTTCTGTTATGTAGCTCCGTTTTGGTTTTAGAAGCAGACAGTTCTCCTTACAGCATATACTCCCATTCACTGAGAAATGTCCAAACGCAGCTCTTACCAGAAACGTGTTTCTAACTCCTGAATCTAAAGGGAGATTTAACTCACTTAGCTGAACAAACGCACAGCAGAGCAGATTGAAGGATACGTTTCTTCTGTGTTTTAGGCAGAGTTTTACTGCTATTTCGTTATATGCGGGAATAGTGCTGGAAATGCCTGGAAATGCCTGTTTTGAGATCTCTCCACAGAAAGCGTTTCCAGACTTCCCCTTCAACACACGAGTTTAACTCTGTAAGTTGAATGCACACATTGAAGACCGTTCTGTTAGGTAGCTCCGTTTTGGTTTTAGAAGCAGACAGTTCTCCTTACAGCATATACTCCCATTCACTGAGAAATGTCCAAACGCAGCTCTTACCAGAAACGTGTTTCTAACTCCTGAATCTAAAGGGAGATTTAACTCACTTAGCTGAACAAACGCACAGCAGAGCAGATTGAAGGATACGTTTCTTCTGTGTTTTAGGCAGAGTTTTACTGCTATTTCGTTATATGCGGGAATAGTGCTGGAAATGCCTGTTTTGAGATCTCTCCACAGAAAGCGTTTCCAGACTTCCCCTTCAACACACGAGTTTAACTCTGTAAGTTGAATGCACACATTGAAGACCGTTCTGTTATGTAGCTCCGTTTTGGTTTTAGAAGCAGACAGTTCTCCTTACAGCATATACTCCCATTCACTGAGAAATGTCCAAACGCAGCTCTTACCAGAAACGTGTTTCTAACTCCTGAATCTAAAGGGAGATTTAACTCACTTAGCTGAACAAACGCACAGCAGAGCAGATTGAAGGATACGTTTCTTCTGTGTTTTAGGCAGAGTTTTACTGCTATTTCGTAATATGCGGGAATAGTGCTGGAAATACCTGGAAATGCCTGTTTTGAGATCTCTCCACAGAAAGCGTTTCCAGACTTCCCCTTCAACACACGAGTTTAACTCTGTAAGTTGAATGCACACATTGAAGACCGTTCTGTTAGGTAGCTCCGTTTTGGTTTTAGAAGCAGACAGTTCTCCTTACAGCATATACTCCCATTCACTGAGAAATGTCCAAACGCAGCTCTTACCAGAAACGTGTTTCTAACTCCTGAATCTAAAGGGAGATTTAACTCACTTAGCTGAACAAACGCACAGCAGAGCAGATTGAAGGATACGTTTCTTCTGTGTTTTAGGCAGAGTTTTACTGCTACTTCGTTATATGCGGGAATAGTGCTGGAAATGCCTGTTTTGAGATCTCTCCACAGAAAGCGTTTCCAGACTTCCCCTTCAACACACGAGTTTAACTCTGTAAGTTGAATGCACACATTGAAGACCGTTCTGTTATGTAGCTCCGTTTTGGTTTTAGAAGCAGACAGTTCTCCTTACAGCATATACTCCCATTCACTGAGAAATGTCCAAACGCAGCTCTTACCAGAAACGTGTTTCTAACTCCTGAATCTAAAGGGAGATTTAACTCACTTAGCTGAACAAACGCACAGCAGAGCAGATTGAAGGATACGTTTCTTCTGTGTTTTAGGCAGAGTTTTACTGCTATTTCGTTATATGCGGGAATAGTGCTGTAAATGCCTGGAAATGCCTGTTTTGAGATCTCTCCACAGAAAGCGTTTCCAGACTTCCCCTTCAACACACGAGTTTAACTCCGTAAGTTGAATGCACACATTGAAGACCGTTCTGTTAGGTAGCTCCGTTTTGGTTTTAGAAGCAGACAGTTCTCCTTACAGCATATACTCCCATTCACTGGGAAATGTCCAAACGCAGCTCTTACCAGAAACGTGTTTCTAACTCCTGAATCTAAAGGGAGATTTAACTCACTTAGCTGAACAAACGCACAGCAGAGCAGATTGAAGGATACGTTTCTTCTGTGTTTTAGGCAGAGTTTTACTGCTATTTCGTTATATGCGGGAATAGTGCTGGAAATACCTGGAAATGCCTGTTTTGAGATCTCTCCACAGAAAGCGTTTCCAGACTTCCCCTTCAACACACGAGTTTAACTCTGTAAGTTGAATGCACACATTGAAGACCGTTCTGTTAGGTAGCTCCGTTTTGGTTTTAGAAGCAGACAGTTCTCCTTACAGCATATACTCCCATTCACTGAGAAATGTCCAAACGCAGCTCTTACCAGAAACGTGTTTCTAACTCCTGAATCTAAAGGGAGATTTAACTCACTTAGCTGAACAAACGCACAGCAGAGCAGATTGAAGGATACGTTTCTTCTGTGTTTTAGGCAGAGTTTTACTGCTATTTCGTTATATGCGGGAATAGTGCTGGAAATGCCTGTTTTGAGATCTCTCCACAGAAAGCGTTTCCAGACTTCCCCTTCAACACACGAGTTTAACTCTGTAAGTTGAATGCACACATTGAAGACCGTTCTGTTATGTAGCTCCGTTTTGGTTTTAGAAGCAGACAGTTCTCCTTACAGCATATACTCCCATTCACTGAGAAATGTCCAAACCCAGCTCTTACCAGAAACGTGTTTCTAACTCCTGAATCTAAAGGGAGATTTAACTCACTTAGCTGAACAAACGCACAGCAGAGCAGATTGAAGGATACGTTTCTTCTGTGTTTTAGGCAGAGTTTTACTGCTATTTCGTTATATGCGGGAATAGTGCTGGAAATGCCTGTTTTGAGATCTCTCCACAGAAAGCGTTTCCAGACTTCCCCTTCAACACACGAGTTTAACTCTGTAAGTTGAATGCACACATTGAAGACCGTTCTGTTATGTAGCTCCGTTTTGGTTTTAGAAGCAGACAGTTCTCCTTACAGCATATACTCCCATTCACTGAGAAATGTCCAAACGCAGCTCTTACCAGAAACGTGTTTCTAACTCCTGAATCTAAAGGGAGATTTAACTCACTTAGCTGAACAAACGCACAGCAGAGCAGATTGAAGGATACGTTTCTTCTGTGTTTTAGGCAGAGTTTTACTGCTATTTCGTTATATGCGGGAATAGTGCTGGAAATGCCTGTTTTGAGATCTCTCCACAGAAAGCGTTTCCAGACTTCCCCTTCAACACACGAGTTTAACTCTGTAAGTTGAATGCACACATTGAAGACCGTTCTGTTAGGTAGCTCCGTTTTGGTTTTAGAAGCAGACAGTTCTCCTTACAGCATATACTCCCATTCACTGAGAAATGTCCAAACGCAGCTCTTACCAGAAACGTGTTTCTAACTCCTGAATCTAAAGGGAGATTTAACTCACTTAGCTGAACAAAGGCACAGCAGAGCAGATTGAAGGATACGTTTCTTCTGTGTTTTAGGCAGAGTTTTACTGCTATTTCGTTATATGCGGGAATAGTGCTGGAAATGCCTGGAAATGCCTGTTTTGAGATCTCTCCACAGAAAGCGTTTCCAGACTTCCCCTTCAACACACGAGTTTAACTCTGTAAGTTGAATGCACTCATTGAAGACCGTTCTGTTAGGTAGCTCCGTTTTGGTTTTAGAAGCAGACAGTTCTCCTTACAGCATATACTCCCATTCACTGAGAAATGTCCAAACGCAGCTCTTACCAGAAACGTGTTTCTAACTCCTGAATCTAAAGGGAGATTTAACTCACTTAGCTGAACAAACGCACAGCAGAGCAGATTGAAGGATACGTTTCTTCTGTGTTTTAGGCAGAGTTTTACTGCTATTTCGTTATATGCGGGAATAGTGCTGGAAATGCCTGTTTTGAGATCTCTCCACAGAAAGCGCTTCCAGACTTCCCCTTCAACACACGAGTTTAACTCTGTAAGTTGAATGCACACATTGAAGACCGTTCTGTTAGGTAGCTCCGTTTTGGTTTTAGAAGCAGACAGTTCTCCTTACAGCATATACTCCCATTCACTGAGAAATGTCCAAACGCAGCTCTTACCAGAAACGTGTTTCTAACTCCTGAATCTAAAGGGAGATTTAACTCACTTAGCTGAACAAACGCACAGCAGAGCAGATTGAAGGATACGTTTCTTCTGTGTTTTAGGCAGAGTTTTACTGCTATTTCGTAATATGCGGGAATAGTGCTGGAAATACCTGGAAATGCCTGTTTTGAGATCTCTCCACAGAAAGCGTTTCCAGACTTCCCCTTCAACACACGAGTTTAACTCTGTAAGTTGAATGCACACATTGAAGACCGTTCTGTTAGGTAGCTCCGTTTTGGTTTTAGAAGCAGACAGTTCTCCTTACAGCATATACTCCCATTCACTGAGAAATGTCCAAACGCAGCTCTTACCAGAAACGTGTTTCTAACTCCTGAATCTAAAGGGAGATTTAACTCACTTAGCTGAACAAACGCACAGCAGAGCAGATTGAAGGATACGTTTCTTCTGTGTTTTAGGCAGAGTTTTACTGCTATTTCGTTATATGCGGGAATAGTGCTGGAAATGCCTGTTTTGAGATCTCTCCACAGAAAGCGTTTCCAGACTTCCCCTTCAACACACGAGTTTAACTCTGTAAGTTGAATGCACACATTGAAGACCGTTCTGTTATGTAGCTCCGTTTTGGTTTTAGAAGCAGACAGTTCTCCTTACAGCATATACTCCCATTCACTGAGAAATGTCCAAACGCAGCTCTTACCAGAAACGTGTTTCTAACTCCTGAATCTAAAGGGAGATTTAACTCACTTAGCTGAACAAACGCACAGCAGAGCAGATTGAAGGATACGTTTCTTCTGTGTTTTAGGCAGAGTTTTACTGCTATTTCGTAATATGCGGGAATAGTGCTGGAAATACCTGGAAATGCCTGTTTTGAGATCTCTCCACAGAAAGCGTTTCCAGACTTCCCCTTCAACACACGAGTTTAACTCTGTAAGTTGAATGCACACATTGAAGACCGTTCTGTTAGGTAGCTCCGTTTTGGTTTTAGAAGCAGACAGTTCTCCTTACAGCATATACTCCCATTCACTGAGAAATGTCCAAACGCAGCTCTTACCAGAAACGTGTTTCTAACTCCTGAATCTAAAGGGAGATTTAACTCACTTAGCTGAACAAACGCACAGCAGAGCAGATTGAAGGATACGTTTCTTCTGTGTTTTAGGCAGAGTTTTACTGCTATTTCGTTATATGCGGGAATAGTACTGGAAATGCCTGTTTTGAGATCTCTCCACAGAAAGCGTTTCCAGACTTCCCCTTCAACACACGAGTTTAACTCTGTAAGTTGAATGCACACATTGAAGACCGTTCTGTTAGGTAGCTCCGTTTTGGTTTTAGAAGCAGACAGTTCTCCTTACAGCATATACTCCCATTCACTGAGAAATGTCCAAACGCAGCTCTTACCAGAAACGTGTTTCTAACTCCTGAATCTAAAGGGAGATTTAACTCACTTAGCTGAACAAACGCACAGCAGAGCAGATTGAAGGATACGTTTCTTCTGTGTTTTAGGCAGAGTTTTACTGCTATTTCGTTATATGCGGGAATAGTGCTGGAAATGCCTGTTTTGAGATCTCTCCACAGAAAGCGTTTCCAGACTTCCCCTTCAACACACGAGTTTAACTCTGTAAGTTGAATGCACACATTGAAGACCGTTCTGTTATGTAGCTCCGTTTTGGTTTTAGAAGCAGACAGTTCTCCTTACAGCATATACTCCCATTCACTGAGAAATGTCCAAACGCAGCTCTTACCAGAAACGTGTTTCTAACTCCTGAATCTAAAGGGAGATTTAACTCACTTAGCTGAACAAACGCACAGCAGAGCAGATTGAAGGATACGTTTCTTCTGTGTTTTAGGCAGAGTTTTACTGCTATTTCGTAATATGCGGGAATAGTGCTGGAAATACCTGGAAATGCCTGTTTTGAGATCTCTCCACAGAAAGCGTTTCCAGACTTCCCCTTCAACACACGAGTTTAACTCTGTAAGTTGAATGCACACATTGAAGACCGTTCTGTTAGGTAGCTCCGTTTTGGTTTTAGAAGCAGACAGTTCTCCTTACAGCATATACTCCCATTCACTGAGAAATGTCCAAACGCAGCTCTTACCAGAAACGTGTTTCTAACTCCTGAATCTAAAGGGAGATTTAACTCACTTAGCTGAACAAATGCACAGCAGAGCAGATTGAAGGATACGTTTCTTCTGTGTTTTAGGCAGAGTTTTACTGCTATTTCGTTATATGCGGGAATAGTGCTGGAAATGCCTGTTTTGAGATCTCTCCACAGAAAGCGTTTCCAGACTTCCCCTTCAACACACGAGTTTAACTCTGTAAGTTGAATGCACACATTGAAGACCGTTCTGTTATGTAGCTCCGTTTTGGTTTTAGAAGCAGACAGTTCTCCTTACAGCATATACTCCCATTCACTGAGAAATGTCCAAACCCAGCTGTTACCAGAAACGTGTTTCTAACTCCTGAATCTAAAGGGAGATTTAACTCACTTAGCTGAACAAACGCACAGCAGAGCAGATTGAAGGATACGTTTCTTCTGTGTTTTAGGCAGAGTTTTACTGCTATTTCGTTATATGCGGGAATAGTGCTGGAAATGCCTGTTTTGAGATCTCTCCACAGAAAGCGTTTCCAGACTTCCCCTTCAACACACGAGTTTAACTCTGTAAGTTGAATGCACACATTGAAGACCGTTCTGTTATGTAGCTCCGTTTTGGTTTTAGAAGCAGACAGTTCTCCTTACAGCATATACTCCCATTCACTGAGAAATGTCCAAACGCAGCTCTTACCAGAAACGTGTTTCTAACTCCTGAATCTAAAGGGAGATTTAACTCACTTAGCTGAACAAACGCACAGCAGAGCAGATTGAAGGATACGTTTCTTCTGTGTTTTAGGCAGAGTTTTACTGCTATTTCGTTATATGCGGGAATAGTGCTGGAAATGCCTGTTTTGAGATCTCTCCACAGAAAGCGTTTCCAGACTTCCCCTTCAACACACGAGTTTAACTCTGTAAGTTGAATGCACACATTGAAGACCGTTCTGTTAGGTAGCTCCGTTTTGGTTATAGAAGCAGACAGTTCTCCTTACAGCATATACTCCCATTCACTGAGAAATGTCCAAACGCAGCTCTTACCAGAAACGTGTTTCTAACTCCTGAATCTAAAGGGAGATTTAACTCACTTAGCTGAACAAAGGCACAGCAGAGCAGATTGAAGGATACGTTTCTTCTGTGTTTTAGGCAGAGTTTTACTGCTATTTCGTTATATGCGGGAATAGTGCTGGAAATGCCTGGAAATGCCTGTTTTGAGATCTCTCCACAGAAAGCGTTTCCAGACTTCCCCTTCAACACACGAGTTTAACTCTGTAAGTTGAATGCACTCATTGAAGACCGTTCTGTTAGGTAGCTCCGTTTTGGTTTTAGAAGCAGACAGTTCTCCTTACAGCATATACTCCCATTCACTGAGAAATGTCCAAACGCAGCTCTTACCAGAAACGTGTTTCTAACTCCTGAATCTAAAGGGAGATTTAACTCACTTAGCTGAACAAACGCACAGCAGAGCAGATTGAAGGATACGTTTCTTCTGTGTTTTAGGCAGAGTTTTACTGCTATTTCGTTATATGCGGGAATAGTGCTGGAAATGCCTGTTTTGAGATCTCTCCACAGAAAGCGCTTCCAGACTTCCCCTTCAACACACGAGTTTAACTCTGTAAGTTGAATGCACACATTGAAGACCGTTCTGTTAGGTAGCTCCGTTTTGGTTTTAGAAGCAGACAGTTCTCCTTACAGCATATACTCCCATTCACTGAGAAATGTCCAAACGCAGCTCTTACCAGAAACGTGTTTCTAACTCCTGAATCTAAAGGGAGATTTAACTCACTTAGCTGAACAAACGCACAGCAGAGCAGATTGAAGGATACGTTTCTTCTGTGTTTTAGGCAGAGTTTTACTGCTATTTCGTAATATGCGGGAATAGTGCTGGAAATACCTGGAAATGCCTGTTTTGAGATCTCTCCACAGAAAGCGTTTCCAGACTTCCCCTTCAGCACACGAGTTTAACTCTGTAAGTTGAATGCACACATTGAAGACCGTTCTGTTAGGTAGCTCCGTTTTGGTTTTAGAAGCAGACAGTTCTCCTTACAGCATATACTCCCATTCACTGAGAAATGTCCAAACGCAGCTCTTACCAGAAACGTGTTTCTAACTCCTGAATCTAAAGGGAGATTTAACTCACTTAGCTGAACAAACGCCCAGCAGAGCAGATTGAAGGATACGTTTCTTCTGTGTTTTAGGCAGAGTTTTACTGCTATTTCGTTATATGCGGGAATAGTGCTGGAAATGCCTGTTTTGAGATCTCTCCACAGAAAGCGTTTCCAGACTTCCCCTTCAACACACGAGTTTAACTCTGTAAGTTGAATGCACACATTGAAGACCGTTCTGTTATGTAGCTCCGTTTTGGTTTTAGAAGCAGACAGTTCTCCTTACAGCATATACTCCCATTCACTGAGAAATGTCCAAACGCAGCTCTTACCAGAAACGTGTTTCTAACTCCTGAATCTAAAGGGAGATTTAACTCACTTAGCTGAACAAACGCACAGCAGAGCAGATTGAAGGATACGTTTCTTCTGTGTTTTAGGCAGAGTTTTACTGCTATTTCGTAATATGCGGGAATAGTGCTGGAAATACCTGGAAATGCCTGTTTTGAGATCTCTCCACAGAAAGCGTTTCCAGACTTCCCCTTCAACACACGAGTTTAACTCTGTAAGTTGAATGCACACATTGAAGACCGTTCTGTTAGGTAGCTCCGTTTTGGTTTTAGAAGCAGACAGTTCTCCTTACAGCATATACTCCCATTCACTGAGAAATGTCCAAACGCAGCTCTTACCAGAAACGTGTTTCTAACTCCTGAATCTAAAGGGAGATTTAACTCACTTAGCTGAACAAACGCACAGCAGAGCAGATTGAAGGATACGTTTCTTCTGTGTTTTAGGCAGAGTTTTACTGCTATTTCGTTATATGCGGGAATAGTACTGGAAATGCCTGTTTTGAGATCTCTCCACAGAAAGCGTTTCCAGACTTCCCCTTCAACACACGAGTTTAACTCTGTAAGTTGAATGCACACATTGAAGACCGTTCTGTTAGGTAGCTCCGTTTTGGTTTTAGAAGCAGACAGTTCTCCTTACAGCATATACTCCCATTCACTGAGAAATGTCCAAACGCAGCTCTTACCAGAAACGTGTTTCTAACTCCTGAATCTAAAGGGAGATTTAACTCACTTAGCTGAACAAACGCACAGCAGAGCAGATTGAAGGATACGTTTCTTCTGTGTTTTAGGCAGAGTTTTACTGCTATTTCGTTATATGCGGGAATAGTGCTGGAAATGCCTGTTTTGAGATCTCTCCACAGAAAGCGTTTCCAGACTTCCCCTTCAACACACGAGTTTAACTCTGTAAGTTGAATGCACACATTGAAGACCGTTCTGTTATGTAGCTCCGTTTTGGTTTTAGAAGCAGACAGTTCTCCTTACAGCATATACTCCCATTCACTGAGAAATGTCCAAACGCAGCTCTTACCAGAAACGTGTTTCTAACTCCTGAATCTAAAGGGAGATTTAACTCACTTAGCTGAACAAACGCACAGCAGAGCAGATTGAAGGATACGTTTCTTCTGTGTTTTAGGCAGAATTTTACTGCTATTTCGTAATATGCGGGAATAGTGCTGGAAATACCTGGAAATGCCTGTTTTGAGATCTCTCCACAGAAAGCGTTTCCAGACTTCCCCTTCAACACACGAGTTTAACTCTGTAAGTTGAATGCACACATTGAAGACCGTTCTGTTAGGTAGCTCCGTTTTGGTTTTAGAAGCAGACAGTTCTCCTTACAGCATATACTCCCATTCACTGAGAAATGTCCAAACGCAGCTCTTACCAGAAACGTGTTTCTAACTCCTGAATCTAAAGGGAGATTTAACTCACTTAGCTGAACAAACGCACAGCAGAGCAGATTGAAGGATACGTTTCTTCTGTGTTTTAGGCAGAGTTTTACTGCTATTTCGTTATATGCGGGAATAGTACTGGAAATGCCTGTTTTGAGATCTCTCCACAGAAAGCGTTTCCAGACTTCCCCTTCAACACACGAGTTTAACTCTGTAAGTTGAATGCACACATTGAAGACCGTTCTGTTAGGTAGCTCCGTTTTGGTTTTAGAAGCAGACAGTTCTCCTTACAGCATATACTCCCATTCACTGAGAAATGTCCAAACGCAGCTCTTACCAGAAACGTGTTTCTAACTCCTGAATCTAAAGGGAGATTTAACTCACTTAGCTGAACAAACGCACAGCAGAGCAGATTGAAGGATACGTTTCTTCTGTGTTTTAGGCAGAGTTTTACTGCTATTTCGTTATATGCGGGAATAGTGCTGGAAATACCTGGAAATGCCTGTTTTGAGATCTCTCCACAGAAAGCGTTTCCAGACTTCCCCTTCAACACACGAGTTTAACTCTGTAAGTTGAATGCACACATTGAAGACCGTTCTGTTAGGTAGCTCCGTTTTGGTTTTAGAAGCAGACAGTTCTCCTTACAGCATATACTCCCATTCACTGAGAAATGTCCAAACGCAGCTCTTACCAGAAACGTGTTTCTAACTCCTGAATCTAAAGGGAGATTTAACTCACTTAGCTGAACAAACGCACAGCAGAGCAGATTGAAGGATACGTTTCTTCTGTGTTTTAGGCAGAGTTTTACTGCTATTTCGTTATATGCGGGAATAGTGCTGGAAATGCCTGTTTTGAGATCTCTCCACAGAAAGCGTTTCCAGACTTCCCCTTCAACACACGAGTTTAACTCTGTAAGTTGAATGCACACATTGAAGACCGTTCTGTTATGTAGCTCCGTTTTGGTTTTAGAAGCAGACAGTTCTCCTTACAGCATATACTCCCATTCACTGAGAAATGTCCAAACGCAGCTCTTACCAGAAACGTGTTTCTAACTCCTGAATCTAAAGGGAGATTTAACTCACTTAGCTGAACAAACGCACAGCAGAGCAGATTGAAGGATACGTTTCTTCTGTGTTTTAGGCAGAGTTTTACTGCTATTTCGTTATATGCGGGAATAGTGCTGGAAATGCCTGTTTTGAGATCTCTCCACAGAAAGCGTTTCCAGACTTCCCCTTCAACACACGAGTTTAACTCTGTAAGCTGAATGCACACATTGAAGACCGTTCTGTTAGGTAGCTCCGTTTTGGTTTTAGAAGCAGACAGTTCTCCTTACAGCATATACTCCCATTCACTGAGAAATGTCGAAACGCAGCTCTTACCAGAAACGTGTTTCTAACTCCTGAATCTAAAGGGAGATTTAACTCACTTAGCTGAACAAACGCACAGCAGAGCAGATTGAAGGATACGTTTCTTCTGTGTTTTAGGCAGAGTTTTACTGCTATTTCGTTATATGCGGGAATAGTGCTGGAAATGCCTGGAAATGCCTGTTTTGAGATCTCTGCACAGAAAGCGTTTCCAGACTTCCCCTTCAACACACGAGTTTAACTCTGTAAGTTGAATGCACACATTGAAGACCGTTCTGTTAGGTAGCTCCGTTTTGGTTTTAGAAGCAGACAGTTCTCCTTACAGCATATACACCCATTCACTGAGAAATGTCCAAATGCAGCTCTTACCAGAAACGTGTTTCTAACTCCTGAATCTAAAGGGAGATTTAACTCACTTAGCTGAACAAACGCACAGCAGAGCAGATTGAAGGATACGTTTCTTCTGTGTTTTAGGCAGAGTTTTACTGCTATTTCGTTATATGCGGGAATAGTGCTGGAAATGCCTGTTTTGAGATCTCTCCACAGAAAGCGTTTCCAGACTTCCCCTTCAACACTCGAGTTTAACTCTGTAAGTTGAATGCACACATTGAAGACCGTTCTGTTAGGTAGCTCCGTTTTGGTTTTAGAAGCAGACAGTTCTCCTTACAGCATATACTCCCATTCACTGAGAAATGTCCAAACGCAGCTCTTACCAGAAACGTGTTTCTAACTCCTGAATCTAAAGGGAGATTTAACTCACTTAGCTGAACAAACGCACAGCAGAGCAGATTGAAGGATACGTTTCTTCTGTGTTTTAGGCAGAGTTTTACTGCTATTTCGTTATATGCGGGAATAGTGCTGGAAATGCCTGGAAATGCCTGTTTTGAGATCTCTCCACAGAAAGCGTTTCCAGACTTCCCCTTCAACACACGAGTTTAACTCTGTAAGTTGAATGCACACATTGAAGACCGTTCTGTTAGGTAGCTCCATTTTGGTTTTAGAAGCAGACAGTTCTCCTTACAGCATATACTCCCATTCACTGAGAAATGTCCAAACGCAGCTCTTACCAGAAACGTGTTTCTAACTCCTGAATCTAAAGGGAGATTTAACTCACTTAGCTGAACAAACGCACAGCAGAGCAGATTGAAGGATACGTTTCTTCTGTGTTTTAGGCAGAGTTTTACTGCTATTTCGTTATATGCGGGAATAGTGCTGGAAATGCCTGGAAATGCCTGTTTTGAGATCTCTCCACAGAAAGCGTTTCCAGACTTCCCCTTCAACACACGAGTTTAACTCTGTAAGTTGAATGCACACATTGAAGACCGTTCTGTTAAGTAGCTCCGTTTTGGTTTTAGAAGCAGACAGTTCTCCTTACAGCATATACTCCCATTCACTGAGAAATGTCCAAACGCAGCTCTTACCAGAAACGTGTTTCTAACTCCTGAATCTAAAGGGAGATTTAACTCACTTAGCTGAACAAACGCACAGCAGAGCAGATTGAAGGATACGTTTCTTCTGTGTTTTAGGCAGAGTTTTACTGCTATTTCGTTATATGCGGGAATAGTGCTGGAAATGCCTGGAAATGCCTGTTTTGAGATCTCTCCACAGAAAGCGTTTCCAGACTTCCCCTTCAACACACGAGTTTAACTCTGTAAGTTGAATGCACACATTGAAGACCGTTCTGTTAGGTAGCTCCGTTTTGGTTTTAGAAGCAGACAGTTCTCCTTACAGCATATACACCCATTCACTGAGAAATGTCCAAATGCAGCTCTTACCAGAAACGTGTTTCTAACTCCTGAATCTAAAGGGAGATTTAACTCACTTAGCTGAACAAACGCACAGCAGAGCAGATTGAAGGATACGTTTCTTCTGTGTTTTAGGCAGAGTTTTACTGCTATTTCGTTATATGCGGGAATAGTGCTGGAAATGCCTGTTTTGAGATCTCTCCACAGAAAGCGTTTCCAGACTTCCCCTTCAACACACGAGTTTAACTCTGTAAGTTGAATGCACACATTGAAGACCGTTCTGTTATGTAGCTCCGTTTTGGTTTTAGAAGCAGACAGTTCTCCTTACAGCATATACTCCCATTCACTGAGAAATGTCCAAACGCAGCTCTTACCAGAAACGTGTTTCTAACTCCTGAATCTAAAGGGAGATTTAACTCACTTAGCTGAACAAACGCACAGCAGAGCAGATTGAAGGATACGTTTCTTCTGTGTTTTAGGCAGAGTTTTACTGCTATTTCGTTATATGCGGGAATAGTGCTGGAAATGCCTGTTTTGAGATCTCTCCACAGAAAGCGTTTCCAGACTTCCCCTTCAACACACGAGTTTAACTCTGTAAGCTGAATGCACACATTGAAGACCGTTCTGTTAGGTAGCTCCGTTTTGGTTTTAGAAGCAGACAGTTCTCCTTACAGCATATACTCCCATTCACTGAGAAATGTCGAAACGCAGCTCTTACCAGAAACGTGTTTCTAACTCCTGAATCTAAAGGGAGATTTAACTCACTTAGCTGAACAAACGCACAGCAGAGCAGATTGAAGGATACGTTTCTTCTGTGTTTTAGGCAGAGTTTTACTGCTATTTCGTTATATGCGGGAATAGTGCTGGAAATGCCTGGAAATGCCTGTTTTGAGATCTCTCCACAGAAAGCGTTTCCAGACTTCCCCTTCAACACACGAGTTTAACTCTGTAAGTTGAATGCACACATTGAAGACCGTTCTGTTAGGTAGCTCCGTTTTGGTTTTAGAAGCAGACAGTTCTCCTTACAGCATATACACCCATTCACTGAGAAATGTCCAAATGCAGCTCTTACCAGAAACGTGTTTCTAACTCCTGAATCTAAAGGGAGATTTAACTCACTTAGCTGAACAAACGCACAGCAGAGCAGATTGAAGGATACGTTTCTTCTGTGTTTTAGGCAGAGTTTTACTGCTATTTCGTTATATGCGGGAATAGTGCTGGAAATGCCTGTTTTGAGATCTCTCCACAGAAAGCGTTTCCAGACTTCCCCATCAACACTCGAGTTTAACTCTGTAAGTTGAATGCACACATTGAAGACCGTTCTGTTAGGTAGCTCCGTTTTGGTTTTAGAAGCAGACAGTTCTCCTTACAGCATATACTCCCATTCACTGAGAAATGTCCAAACGCAGCTCTTACCAGAAACGTGTTTCTAACTCCTGAATCTAAAGGGAGATTTAACTCACTTAGCTGAACAAACGCACAGCAGAGCAGATTGAAGGATACGTTTCTTCTGTGTTTTAGGCAGAGTTTTACTGCTATTTCGTTATATGCGGGAATAGTGCTGGAAATGCCTGGAAATGCCTGTTTTGAGATCTCTCCACAGAAAGCGTTTCCAGACTTCCCCTTCAACACACGAGTTTAACTCTGTAAGTTGAATGCACACATTGAAGACCGTTCTGTTAGGTAGCTCCATTTTGGTTTTAGAAGCAGACAGTTCTCCTTACAGCATATACTCCCATTCACTGAGAAATGTCCAAACGCAGCTCTTACCAGAAACGTGTTTCTAACTCCTGAATCTAAAGGGAGATTTAACTCACTTAGCTGAACAAACGCACAGCAGAGCAGATTGAAGGATACGTTTCTTCTGTGTTTTAGGCAGAGTTTTACTGCTATTTCGTTATATGCGGGAATAGTGCTGGAAATGCCTGGAAATGCCTGTTTTGAGATCTCTCCACAGAAAGCGTTTCCAGACTTCCCCTTCAACACACGAGTTTAACTCTGTAAGTTGAATGCACACATTGAAGACCGTTCTGTTAGGTAGCTCCGTTTTGGTTTTAGAAGCAGACAGTTCTCCTTACAGCATATACACCCATTCACTGAGAAATGTCCAAATGCAGCTCTTACCAGAAACGTGTTTCTAACTCCTGAATCTAAAGGGAGATTTAACTCACTTAGCTGAACAAACGCACAGCAGAGCAGATTGAAGGATACGTTTCTTCTGTGTTTTAGGCAGAGTTTTACTGCTATTTCGTTATATGCGGGAATAGTGCTGGAAATGCCTGTTTTGAGATCTCTCCACAGAAAGCGTTTCCAGACTTCCCCTTCAACACACGAGTTTAACTCTGTAAGTTGAATGCACACATTGAAGACCGTTCTGTTATGTAGCTCCGTTTTGGTTTTAGAAGCAGACAGTTCTCCTTACAGCATATACTCCCATTCACTGAGAAATGTCCAAACGCAGCTCTTACCAGAAACGTGTTTCTAACTCCTGAATCTAAAGGGAGATTTAACTCACTTAGCTGAACAAACGCACAGCAGAGCAGATTGAAGGATACGTTTCTTCTGTGTTTTAGGCAGAGTTTTACTGCTATTTCGTTATATGCGGGAATAGTGCTGGAAATGCCTGTTTTGAGATCTCTCCACAGAAAGCGTTTCCAGACTTCCCCTTCAACACACGAGTTTAACTCTGTAAGCTGAATGCACACATTGAAGACCGTTCTGTTAGGTAGCTCCGTTTTGGTTTTAGAAGCAGACAGTTCTCCTTACAGCATATACTCCCATTCACTGAGAAATGTCGAAACGCAGCTCTTACCAGAAACGTGTTTCTAACTCCTGAATCTAAAGGGAGATTTAACTCACTTAGCTGAACAAACGCACAGCAGAGCAGATTGAAGGATACGTTTCTTCTGTGTTTTAGGCAGAGTTTTACTGCTATTTCGTTATATGCGGGAATAGTGCTGGAAATGCCTGGAAATGCCTGTTTTGAGATCTCTCCACAGAAAGCGTTTCCAGACTTCCCCTTCAACACACGAGTTTAACTCTGTAAGTTGAATGCACACATTGAAGACCGTTCTGTTAGGTAGCTCCGTTTTGGTTTTAGAAGCAGACAGTTCTCCTTACAGCATATACACCCATTCACTGAGAAATGTCCAAATGCAGCTCTTACCAGAAACGTGTTTCTAACTCCTGAATCTAAAGGGAGATTTAACTCACTTAGCTGAACAAACGCACAGCAGAGCAGATTGAAGGATACGTTTCTTCTGTGTTTTAGGCAGAGTTTTACTGCTATTTCGTTATATGCGGGAATAGTGCTGGAAATGCCTGTTTTGAGATCTCTCCACAGAAAGCGTTTCCAGACTTCCCCATCAACACTCGAGTTTAACTCTGTAAGTTGAATGCACACATTGAAGACCGTTCTGTTAGGTAGCTCCGTTTTGGTTTTAGAAGCAGACAGTTCTCCTTACAGCATATACTCCCATTCACTGAGAAATGTCCAAACGCAGCTCTTACCAGAAACGTGTTTCTAACTCCTGAATCTAAAGGGAGATTTAACTCACTTAGCTGAACAAACGCACAGCAGAGCAGATTGAAGGATACGTTTCTTCTGTGTTTTAGGCAGAGTTTTACTGCTATTTCGTTATATGCGGGAATAGTGCTGGAAATGCCTGGAAATGCCTGTTTTGAGATCTCTCCACAGAAAGCGTTTCCAGACTTCCCCTTCAACACACGAGTTTAACTCTGTAAGTTGAATGCACACATTGAAGACCGTTCTGTTAGGTAGCTCCATTTTGGTTTTAGAAGCAGACAGTTCTCCTTACAGCATATACTCCCATTCACTGAGAAATGTCCAAACGCAGCTCTTACCAGAAACGTGTTTCTAACTCCTGAATCTAAAGGGAGATTTAACTCACTTAGCTGAACAAACGCACAGCAGAGCAGATTGAAGGATACGTTTCTTCTGTGTTTTAGGCAGAGTTTTACTGCTATTTCGTTATATGCGGGAATAGTGCTGGAAATGCCTGGAAATGCCTGTTTTGAGATCTCTCCACAGAAAGCGTTTCCAGACTTCCCCTTCAACACACGAGTTTAACTCTGTAAGTTGAATGCACACATTGAAGACCGTTCTGTTAAGTAGCTCCGTTTTGGTTTTAGAAGCAGACAGTTCTCCTTACAGCATATACTCCCATTCACTGAGAAATGTCCAAACGCAGCTCTTACCAGAAACGTGTTTCTAACTCCTGAATCTAAAGGGAGATTTAACTCACTTAGCTGAACAAACGCACAGCAGAGCAGATTGAAGGATACGTTTCTTCTGTGTTTTAGGCAGAGTTTTACTGCTATTTCGTTATATGCGGGAATAGTGCTGGAAATGCCTGGAAATGCCTGTTTTGAGATCTCTCCACAGAAAGCGTTTCCAGACTTCCCCTTCAACACACGAGTTTAACTCTGTAAGTTGAATGCACACATTGAAGACCGTTCTGTTAGGTAGCTCCGTTTTGGTTTTAGAAGCAGACAGTTCTCCTTACAGCATATACTCCCATTCACTGAGAAATGTCCAAACGCAGCTCTTACCAGAAAAGTGTTTCTAACTCCTGAATCTAAAGGGAGATTTAACTCACTTAGCTGAACAAACGCACAGCAGAGCAGATTGAAGGATACGTTTCTTCTGTGTTTTAGGCAGAGTTTTACTGCTATTTCGTTATATGCGGGAATAGTGCTGGAAATGCCTGTTTTGAGATCTCTCCACAGAAAGCGTTTCCAGACTTTCCCTTCAACACACGAGTTTAACTCTGTAAGTTGAATGCACACATTGAAGACCGTTCTGTTAGGTAGCTCCGTTTTGGTTTTAGAAGCAGACAGTTCTCCTTACAGCATATACTCCCATTCACTGAGAAATGTCCAAACGCAGCTCTTACCAGAAACGTGTTTCTAACTCCTGAATCTAAAGGGAGATTTAACTCACTTAGCTGAACAAACGCACAGCAGAGCAGATTGAAGGATACGTTTCTTCTGTGTTTTAGGCAGAGTTTTACTGCTATTTCGTTATATGCGGGAATAGTGCTGGAAATGCCTGGAAATGCCTGTTTTGAGATCTCTCCACAGAAAGCGTTTCCAGACTTCCCCTTCAACACACGAGTTTAACTCTGTAAGTTGAATGCACACATTGAAGACCGTTCTGTTAGGTAGCTCCGTTTTGGTTTTAGAAGCAGACAGTTCTCCTTACAGCATATACTCCCATTCACTGAGAAATGTCCAAACGCAGCTATTACCAGAAACGTGTTTCTAACTCCTGAATCTAAAGGGAGATTTAACTCACTTAGCTGAACAAACGCACAGCAGAGCAGATTGAAGGATACGTTTCTTCTGTGTTTTAGGCAGAGTTTTACTGCTATTTCGTTATATGCGGGAATAGTGCTGGAAATGCCTGGAAATGCCTGTTTTGAGATCTCTCCACAGAAAGCGTTTCCAGACTTCCCCTTCAACACACGAGTTTAACTCTGTAAGTTGAATGCACACATTGAAGACCGTTCTGTTAGGTAGCTCCGTTTTGGTTTTAGAAGCAGACAGTTCTCCTTACAGCATATACTCCCATTCACTGAGAAATGTCCAAACGCAGCTATTACCAGAAACGTGTTTCTAACTCCTGAATCTAAAGGGAGATTTAACTCACTTAGCTGAACAAACGCACAGCAGAGCAGATTGAAGGATACGTTTCTTCTGTGTTTTAGGCAGAGTTTTACTGCTATTTCGTTATATGCGGGAATAGTGCTGGAAATGCCTGGAAATGCCTGTTTTGAGATCTCTCCACAGAAAGCGTTTCCAGACTTCCCCTTCAACACACGAGTTTAACTCTGTAAGTTGAATGCACACATTGAAGACCGTTCTGTTAGGTAGCTCCGTTTTGGTTTTAGAAGCAGACAGTTCTCCTTACAGCATATACTCCCATTCACTGAGAAATGTCCAAACGCAGCTATTACCAGAAACGTGTTTCTAACTCCTGAATCTAAAGGGAGATTTAACTCACTTAGCTGAACAAACGCACAGCAGAGCAGATTGAAGGATACGTTTCTTCTGTGTTTTAGGCAGAGTTTTACTGCTATTTCGTTATATGCGGGAATAGTGCTGGAAATGCCTGGAAATGCCTGTTTTGAGATCTCTCCACAGAAAGCGTTTCCAGACTTCCCCTTCAACACACGAGTTTAACTCTGTAAGTTGAATGCACACATTGAAGACCGTTCTGTTAGGTAGCTCTGTTTTGGTTTTAGAAGCAGACAGTTCTCCTTACAGCATATACTCCCATTCACTGAGAAATGTCCAAACGCAGCTCTTACCAGAAACGTGTTTCTAACTCCTGAATCTAAAGGGAGATTTAACTCACTTAGCTGAACAAACGCACAGCAGAGCAGATTGAAGGATACGTTTCTTCTGTGTTTTAGGCAGAGTTTTACTGCTATTTCGTAATATGCGGGAATAGTGCTGGAAATACCTGGAAATGCCTGTTTTGAGATCTCTCCACAGAAAGCGTTTCCAGACTTCCCCTTCAACACACGAGTTTAACTCTGTAAGTTGAATGCACACATTGAAGACCGTTCTGTTAGGTAGCTCCGTTTTGGTTTTAGAAGCAGACAGTTCTCCTTACAGCATATACTCCCATTCACTGAGAAATGTCCAAACGCAGCTCTTACCAGAAACGTGTTTCTAACTCCTGAATCTAAAGGGAGATTTAACTCACTTAGCTGAACAAACGCACAGCAGAGCAGATTGAAGGATACGTTTCTTCTGTGTTTTAGGCAGAGTTTTACTGCTATTTCGTTATATGCGGGAATAGTGCTGGAAATGCCTGTTTTGAGATCTCTCCACAGAAAGCGTTTCCAGACTTCCCCTTCAACACACGAGTTTAACTCTGTAAGTTGAATGCACACATTGAAGACCGTTCTGTTATGTAGCTCCGTTTTGGTTTTAGAAGCAGACAGTTCTCCTTACAGCATATACTCCCATTCACTGAGAAATGTCCAAACGCAGCTCTTACCAGAAACGTGTTTCTAACTCCTGAATCTAAAGGGAGATTTAACTCACTTAGCTGAACAAACGCACATCAGAGCAGATTGAAGGATACGTTTCTTCTGTGTTTTAGGCAGAGTTTTACTGCTATTTCGTTATATGCGGGAATAGAGCTGGAAATGCCTGGAAATGCCTGTTTTGAGATCTCTCCACAGAAAGCGTTTCCAGACTTCCCCTTCAACACACGAGTTTAACTCTGTAAGTTGAATGCACACATTGAAGACCGTTCTGTTAGGTAGCTCCGTTTTGGTTTTAGAAGCAGACAGTTCTCCTTACAGCATATACTCCCATTCACTGAGAAATGTCCAAACGCAGCTCTTACCAGAAACGTGTTTCTAACTCCTGAATCTAAAGGGAGATTTAACTCACTTAGCTGAACAAACGCACAGCAGAGCAGATTGAAGGATACGTTTCTTCTGTGTTTTAGGCAGAGTTTTACTGCTATTTCGTTATATGCGGGAATAGTGCTGGAAATGCCTGTTTTGAGATCTCTCCACAGAAAGCGTTTCCAGACTTCCCCTTCAACACACGAGTTTAACTCTGTAGGTTGAATGCACACATTGAAGACCGTTCTGTTAGGTAGCTCCGTTTTGGTTTTAGAAGCAGACAGTTCTCCTTACAGCATATACTCCCATTCACTGAGAAATGTCCAAACGCAGCTCTTACCAGAAACGTGTTTCTAACTCCTGAATCTAAAGGGAGATTTAACTCACTTAGCTGAACAAACGCACAGCAGAGCAGATTGAAGGATACGTTTCTTCTGTGTTTTAGGCAGAGTTTTACTGCTATTTCGTTATATGCGGGAATAGTGCTGGAAATGCCTGGAAATGCCTGTTTTGAGATCTCTCCACAGAAAGCGTTTCCAGACTTCCCCTTCAACACACGAGTTTAACTCTGTAAGTTGAATGCACACATTGAAGACCGTTCTGTTAGGTAGCTCCGTTTTGGTTTTAGAAGCAGACAGTACTCCTTACAGCATATACTCCTATTCACTGAGAAATGTCCAAACGCAGCTCTTACCAGAAACGTGTTTCTAACTCCTGAATCTAAAGGGAGATTTAACTCACTTAGCTGAACAAACGCACAGCAGAGCAGATTGAAGGATACGTTTCTTCTGTGTTTTAGGCAGAGTTTTACTGCTATTTCGTTATATGCGGGAATAGTGCTGGAAATGCCTGGAAATGCCTGTTTTGAGATCTCTCCACAGAAAGCGTTTCCAGACTTCCCCTTCAACACACGAGTTTAACTCTGTAAGTTGAATGCACACATTGAAGACCGTTCTGTTAGGTAGCTCCGTTTTGGTTTTAGAAGCAGACAGTTCTCCTTACAGCATATACTCCCATTCACTGAGAAATGTCCAAACGCAGCTCTTACCAGAAACGTGTTTCTAACTCCGGAATCTAAAGGGAGATTTAACTCACTTAGCTGAACAAACGCACAGCAGAGCAGATTGAAGGATACGTTTCTTCTGTGTTTTAGGCAGAGTTTTACTGCTATTTCGTTATATGCGGGAATAGTGCTGGAAATGCCTGTTTTGAGATCTCTCCACAGAAAGCGTTTCCAGACTTCCCCTTCAACACACGAGTTTAACTCTGTAAGTTGAATGCACACATTGAAGACCGTTCTGTTAGGTAGCTCCGTTTTGGTTTTAGAAGCAGACAGTTCTCCTTACAGCATATACTCCCATTCACTGAGAAATGTCCAAACGCAGCTCTTACCAGAAACGTGTTTCTAACTCCTGAATCTAAAGGGAGATTTAACTCACTTAGCTGAACAAACGCACAGCAGAGCAGATTGAAGGATACGTTTCTTCTGTGTTTTAGGCAGAGTTTTACTGCTATTTCGTTATATGCGGGAATAGTGCTGGAAATGCCTGGAAATGCCTGTTTTGAGATCTCTCCACAGAAAGCGTTTCCAGACTTCCCCTTCAACACACGAGTTTAACTCTGTAAGTTGAATGCACACATTGAAGACCGTTCTGTTAGGTAGCTCCGTTTTGGTTTTAGAAGCAGACAGTTCTCCTTACAGCATATACTCCCATTCACTGAGAAATGTTCAAACGCAGCTCTTACCAGAAACGTGTTTCTAACTCCTGAATCTAAAGGGAGATTTAACTCACTTAGCTGAACAAACGCACAGCAGAGCAGATTGAAGGATACGTTTCTTCTGTGTTTTAGGCAGAGTTTTACTGCTATTTCGTTATATGCGGGAATAGTGCTGGAAATGCCTGTTTTGAGATCTCTCCACAGAAAGCGTTTCCAGACTTCCCCTTCAACACACGAGTTTAACTCTGTAAGTTGAATGCACACATTGAAGACCGTTCTGTTATGTAGCTCCGTTTTGGTTTTAGAAGCAGACAGTTCTCCTTACAGCATATACTCCGATTCACTGAGAAATGTCCAAACGCAGCTCTTACCAGAAACGTGTTTCTAACTCCTGAATCTAAAGGGAGATTTAACTCACTTAGCTGAACAAACGCACAGCAGAGCAGATTGAAGGATACGTTTCTTCTGTGTTTTAGGCAGAGTTTTACTGCTATTTCGTTATATGCGGGAATAGTGCTGGAAATGCCTGGAAATGCCTGTTTTGAGATCTCTCCGCAGAAAGCGTTTCCAGACTTCCCCTTCAACACACGAGTTTAACTCTGTAAGTTGAATGCACACATTGAAGACCGTTCTGTTAGGTAGCTCCGTTTTGGTTTTAGAAGCAGACAGTTCTCCTTACAGCATATACTCCCATTCACTGAGAAATGTCCAAACGCAGCTCTTACCAGAAACGTGTTTCTAACTCCTGAATCTAAAGGGAGATTTAACTCACTTAGCTGAACAAACGCACAGCAGAGCAGATTGAAGGATACGTTTCTTCTGTGTTTTAGGCAGAGTTTTACTGCTATTTCGTTATATGCGGGAATAGTGCTGGAAATGCCTGTTTTGAGATCTCTCCACAGAAAGCGTTTCCAGACTTCCCCTTCAACACACGAGTTTAACTCCGTAAGTTGAATGCACACATTGAAGACCGTTCTGTTAGGTAGCTCCGTTTTGGTTTTAGAAGCAGACAGTTCTCCTTACAGCATATACTCCCATTCACTGAGAAATGTCCAAACGCAGCTCTTACCAGAAACGTGTTTCTAACTCCTGAATCTAAAGGGAGATTTAACTCACTTAGCTGAACAAACGCACAGCAGAGCAGATTGAAGGATACGTTTCTTCTGTGTTTTAGGCAGAGTTTTACTGCTATTTCGTTATATGCGGGAATAGTGCTGGAAATGCCTGGAAATGCCTGTTTTGAGATCTCTCCACAGAAAGCGTTTCCAGACTTCCCCTTCAACACACGAGTTTAACTCTGTAAGTTGAATGCACACATTGAAGACCGTTCTGTTAGGTAGCTCCGTTTTGGTTTTAGAAGCAGACAGTTCTCCTTACAGCATATACTCCCATTCACTGAGAAATGTCCAAACGCAGCTCTTACCAGAAACGTGTTTCTAACTCCTGAATCTAAAGGGAGATTTAACTCACTTAGCTGAACAAACGCACAGCAGAGCAGATTGAAGGATACGTTTCTTCTGTGTTTTAGGCAGAGTTTTACTGCTATTTCGTTATATGCGGGAATAGTGCTGGAAATGCCTGTTTTGAGATCTCTCCACAGAAAGCGTTTCCAGACTTCCCCTTCAACACACGAGTTTAACTCTGTAAGTTGAATGCACACATTGAAGACCGTTCTGTTAGGTAGCTCCGTTTTGGTTTTAGAAGCAGACAGTTCTCCTTACAGCATATACTCCCATTCACTGAGAAATGTCCAAACGCAGCTCTTACCAGAAACGTGTTTCTAACTCCTGAATCTAAAGGGAGATTTAACTCACTTAGCTGAACAAACGCACAGCAGAGCAGATTGAAGGATACGTTTCTTCTGTGTTTTAGGCAGAGTTTTACTGCTATTTCGTTATATGCGGGAATAGTGCTGGAAATGCCTGGAAATGCCTGTTTTGAGATCTCTCCACAGAAAGCGTTTCCAGACTTCCCCTTCAACACACGAGTTTAACTCTGTAAGTTGAATGCACACATTGAAGACCGTTCTGTTAGGTAGCTCCGTTTTGGTTTTAGAAGCAGACAGTTCTCCTTACAGCATATAATCCCATTCACTGAGAAATGTCCAAACGCAGCTCTTACCAGAAACGTGTTTCTAACTCCTGAATCTAAAGGGAGATTTAACTCACTTAGCTTAACAAACGCACAGCAGAGCAGATTGAAGGATACGTTTCTTCTGTGTTTTAGGCAGAGTTTTACTGCTATTTCGTTATATGCGGGAATAGTGCTGGAAATGCCGGTTTTGAGATCTCTCCACAGAAAGCGTTTCCAGACTTCCCCTTCAACACACGAGTTTAACTCTGTAAGTTGAATGCACACATTGAAGACCGTTCTGTTAGGTAGCTCCGTTTTGGTTTTAGAAGCAGACAGTTCTCCTTACAGCATATACTCCCATTCACTGAGAAATGTCCAAACGCAGCTCTTACCAGAAACGTGTTTCTAACTCCTGAATCTAAAGGGAGATTTAACTCACTTAGCTGAACAAACGCACAGCAGAGCAGATTGAAGGATACGTTTCTTCTGTGTTTTAGGCAGAGTTTTACTGCTATTTCGTTATATGTGGGAATAGTGCTGGAAATGCCTGGAAATGCCTGTTTTGAGATCTCTCCACAGAAAGCGTTTCCAGACTTCCCCTTCAACACACGAGTTTAACTCTGTAAGTTGAATGCACACATTGAAGACCGTTCTGTTAGGTACCTCCGTTTTGGTTTTAGAAGCAGACAGTTCTCCTTACAGCATATACTCCCATTCACTGAGAAATGTCCAAACGCAGCTCTTACCAGAAACGTGTTTCTAAGTCCTGAATCTAAAGGGAGATTTAACTCACTTAGCTGAACAAACGCACAGCAGAGCAGATTGAAGGATACGTTTCTTCTGTGTTTTAGGCAGAGTTTTACTGCTATTTCGTTATATGCGGGAATAGTGCTGGAAATGCCTGTTTTGAGATCTCTCCACAGAAAGCGTTTCCAGACTTCCCCTTCAACACACGAGTTTAAATCTGTAAGTTGAATGCACACATTGAAGACCGTTCTGTTAGGTAGCTCCGTTTTGGTTTTAGAAGCAGACAGTTCTCCTTACAGCATATACTCACATTCACTGAGAAATGTCCAAACGCAGCTCTTACCAGAAACGTGTTTCTAACTCCTGAATCTAAAGGGAGATTTAACTCACTTAGCTGAACAAACGCACAGCAGAGCAGATTGAAGGATACGTTTCTTCTGTGTTTTAGGCAGAGTTTTACTGCTATTTCGTTATATGCGGGAATAGTGCTGGAAATGCCTGTTTTGAGATCTCTCCACAGAAAGCGTTTCCAGACTTCCCCTTCAACACACGAGTTTAACTCTGTAAGTTGAATGCACACATTGAAGACCGTTCTGTTAGGTAGCTCCGTTTTGGTTTTAGAAGCAGACAGTTCTCCTTACAGCATATACTCCCATTCACTGAGAAATGTCCAAACGCAGCACTTACCAGAAACGTGTTTCTAACTCCTGAATCTAAAGGGAGATTTAACTCACTTAGCTGAACAAACGCACAGCAGAGCAGATTGAAGGATACGTTTCTTCTGTGTTTTAGGCAGAGTTTTACTGCTATTTCGTTATATGCGGGAATAGTGCTGGAAATGCCTGGAAATGCCTGTTTTGAGATCTCTCCACAGAAAGCGTTTCCAGACTTCCCCTTCAACACACGAGTTTAACTCTGTAAGTTGAATGCACACATTGAAGACCGTTCTGTTAGGTAGCTCCGTTTTGGTTTTAGAAGCAGACAGTTCTCCTTACAGCATATACTCCCATTCACTGAGAAATGTCCAAACGCAGCTCTTACCAGAAACATGTTTCTAACTCCTGAATCTAAAGGGAGATTTAACTCACTTAGCTGAACAAACGCACAGCAGAGCAGATTGAAGGATACGTTTCTTCTGTGTTTTAGGCAGAGTTTTACTGCTATTTCGTTATATGCGGGAATAGTGCTGGAAATGCCTGTTTTGAGATCTCTCCACAGAAAGCGTTTCCAGACTTCCCCTTCAACACACGAGTTTAAATCTGTAAGTTGAATGCACACATTGAAGACCGTTCTGTTAGGTAGCTCCGTTTTGGTTTTAGAAGCAGACAGTTCTCCTTACAGCATATACTCACATTCACTGAGAAATGTCCAAACGCAGCTCTTACCAGAAACGTGTTTCTAACTCCTGAATCTAAAGGGAGATTTAACTCACTTAGCTGAACAAACGCACAGCAGAGCAGATTGAAGGATACGTTTCTTCTGTGTTTTAGGCAGAGTTTTACTGCTATTTCGTTATATGCGGGGATAGTGCTGGAAATGCCTGTTTTGAGATCTCTCCACAGAAAGCGTTTCCAGACTTCCCCTTCAACACACGAGTTTAACTCTGTAAGTTGAATGCACACATTGAAGACCGTTCTGTTAGGTAGCTCCGTTTTGGTTTTAGAAGCAGACAGTTCTCCTTACAGCATATACTCCCATTCACTGAGAAATGTCCAAACGCAGCTCTTACCAGAAACGTGTCTCTAACTCCTGAATCTAAAGGGAGATTTAACTCACTTAGCTGAACAAACGCACAGCAGAGCAGATTGAAGGATACGTTTCTTCTGTGTTTTAGGCAGAGTTTTACTGCTATTTCGTTATATGCGGGAATAGTGCTGGAAATGCCTGGAAATGCCTGTTTTGAGATCTCTCCACAGAAAGCGTTTCCAGACTTCCCCTTCAACACACGAGTTTAACTCTGTAAGTTGAATGCACACATTGAAGACCGTTCTGTTAGGTAGCTCCGTTTTGGTTTTAGAAGCAGACAGTTCTCCTTACAGCATATACTCCCATTCACTGAGAAATGTCCAAACGCAGCTCTTACCAGAAACGTGTTTCTAACTCCTGAATCTAAAGGGAGATTTAACTCACTTAGCTGAACAAACGCACAGCAGAGCAGATTGAAGGATACGTTTCTTCTGTGTTTTAGGCAGAGTTTTACTGCTATTTCGTTATATGCGGGAATAGTGCTGGAAATGCCTGGAAATGCCTGTTTTGAGATCTCTCCACAGAAAGCGTTTCCAGACTTCCCCTTCAACACACGAGTTTAACTCTGTAAGTTGAATGCACACATTGAAGACCGTTCTGTTAGGTAGCTCCGTTTTGGTTTTAGAAGCAGACAGTTCTCCTTACAGCATATACTCCCATTCACTGAGAAATGTCCAAACGCAGCTCTTACCAGAAACGTGTTTCTAACTCCTGAATCTAAAGGGAGATTTAACTCACTTAGCTGAACAAACGCACAGCAGAGCAGATTGAAGGATACGTTTCTTCTGTGTTTTAGGCAGAGTTTTACTGCTTTTTCGTTATATGCGGGAATAGTGCTGGAAATGCCTGGAAATGCCTGTTTTGAGATCTCTCCACAGAAAGCGTTTCCAGACTTCCCCTTCAACACACGAGTTTAACTCTGTAAGTTGAATGCACACATTGAAGACCGTTCTGTTAGGTAGCTCCGTTTTGGTTTTAGAAGCAGACAGTTCTCCTTACAGCATATACTCCCATTCACTGAGAAATGTCCAAACGCAGCTCTTACCAGAAACGTGTTTCTAACTCCTGAATCTAAAGGGAGATTTAACTCACTTAGCTGAACAAACGCACAGCAGAGCAGATTGAAGGATACGTTTCTTCTGTGTTTTAGGCAGAGTTTTACTGCTATTTCGTTATATGCGGGAATAGTGCTGGAAATGCCTGGAAATGCCTGTTTTGAGATCTCTCCACAGAAAGCGTTTCCAGACTTCCCCTTCAACACACGAGTTTAACTCTGTAAGTTGAATGCACACATTGAAGACCATTCTGTTAGGTAGCTCCGTTTTGATTTTAGAAGCAGACAGTTCTCCTTACAGCATATACTCCCATTCACTGAGAAATGTCCAAACGCAGCTCTTACCAGAAACGTGTTTCTAACTCCTGAATCTAAAGGGAGATTTAACTCACTTAGCTGAACAAACGCACAGCAGAGCAGATTGAAGGATACGTTTCTTCTGTGTTTTAGGCAGAGTTTTACTGCTATTTCGTTATATGCGGGAATAGTGCTGGAAATGCCTGTTTTGAGATCTCTCCACAGAAAGCGTTTCCAGACTTCCCCTTCAACACACGAGTTTAAATCTGTAAGTTGAATGCACACATTGAAGACCGTTCTGTTAGGTAGCTCCGTTTTGGTTTTAGAAGCAGACAGTTCTCCTTACAGCATATACTCACATTCACTGAGAAATGTCCAAACGCAGCTCTTACCAGAAACGTGTTTCTAACTCCTGAATCTAAAGGGAGATTTAACTCACTTAGCTGAACAAACGCACAGCAGAGCAGATTGAAGGATACGTTTCTTCTGTGTTTTAGGCAGAGTTTTACTGCTATTTCGTTATATGCGGGAATAGTGCTGGAAATGCCTGTTTTGAGATCTCTCCACAGAAAGCGTTTCCAGACTTCCCCTTCAACACACGAGTTTAACTCTGTAAGTTGAATGCACACATTGAAGACCGTTCTGTTAGGTAGCTCCGTTTTGGTTTTAGAAGCAGACAGTTCTCCTTACAGCATATACTCCCATTCACTGAGAAATGTCCAAACGCAGCTCTTACCAGAAACGTGTTTCTAACTCCTGAATCTAAAGGGAGATTTAACTCACTTAGCTGAACAAACGCACAGCAGAGCAGATTGAAGGATACGTTTCTTCTGTGTTTTAGGCAGAGTTTTACTGCTATTTCGTTATATGCGGGAATAGTGCTGGAAATGCCTGGAAATGCCTGTTTTGAGATCTCTCCACAGAAAGCGTTTCCAGACTTCCCCTTCAACACACGAGTTTAACTCTGTAAGTTGAATGCACACATTGAAGACCGTTCTGTTAGGTAGCTCCGTTTTGGTTTTAGAAGCAGACAGTTCTCCTTACAGCATATACTCCCATTCACTGAGAAATGTCCAAACGCAGCTCTTACCAGAAACGTGTTTCTAACTCCTGAATCTAAAGGGAGATTTAACTCACTTAGCTGAACAAACGCACAGCAGAGCAGATTGAAGGATACGTTTCTTCTGTGTTTTAGGCAGAGTTTTACTGCTATTTCGTTATATGCGGGAATAGTGCTGGAAATGCCTGTTTTGAGATCTCTCCACAGAAAGCGTTTCCAGACTTCCCCTTCAACACACGAGTTTAAATCTGTAAGTTGAATGCACACATTGAAGACCGTTCTGTTAGGTAGCTCCGTTTTGGTTTTAGAAGCAGACAGTTCTCCTTACAGCATATACTCACATTCACTGAGAAATGTCCAAACGCAGCTCTTACCAGAAACGTGTTTCTAACTCCTGAATCTAAAGGGAGATTTAACTCACTTAGCTGAACAAACGCACAGCAGAGCAGATTGAAGGATACGTTTCTTCTGTGTTTTAGGCAGAGTTTTACTGCTATTTCGTTATATGCGGGAATAGTGCTGGAAATGCCTGTTTTGAGATCTCTCCACAGAAAGCGTTTCCAGACTTCCCCTTCAACACACGAGTTTAACTCTGTAAGTTGAATGCACACATTGAAGACCGTTCTGTTAGGTAGCTCCGTTTTGGTTTTAGAAGCAGACAGTTCTCCTTACAGCATATACTCCCATTCACTGAGAAATGTCCAAACGCAGCTCTTACCAGAAACGTGTTTCTAACTCCTGAATCTAAAGGGAGATTTAACTCACTTAGCTGAACAAACGCACAGCAGAGCAGATTGAAGGATACGTTTCTTCTGTGTTTTAGGCAGAGTTTTACTGCTATTTCGTTATATGCGGGAATAGTGCTGGAAATGCCTGGAAATGCCTGTTTTGAGATCTCTCCACAGAAAGCGTTTCCAGACTTCCCCTTCAACACACGAGTTTAACTCTGTAAGTTGAATGCACACATTGAAGACCGTAATGTTAGCTAGCTCCGTTTTGGTTTTAGAAGCAGACAGTTCTCCTTACAGCATATACTCCCATTAACTGAGAAATGTCCAAACGCAGCTCTTACCAGAAACGTGTTTCTAACTCCTGAATCTAAAGGGAGATTTAACTCACTTAGCTGAACAAACGCACAGCAGAGCAGATTGAAGGATACGTTTCTTCTGTGTTTTAGGCAGAGTTTTACTGCTATTTCGTTATATGCGGGAATAGTGCTGGAAATGCCTGGAAATGCCTGTTTTGAGATCTCTCCACAGAAAGCGTTTCCAGACTTCCCCTTCAACACACGAGTTTAACTCTGTAAGTTGAATGCACACATTGAAGACCGTTCTGTTAGGTAGCTCCGTTTTGGTTTTAGAAGCAGACAGTTCTCCTTACAGCATATACTCCCATTCACTGAGAAATGTCCAAACGCAGCTCTTACCAGAAACGTGTTTCTAACTCCTGAATCTAAAGGGAGATTTAACTCACTTAGCTGAACAAACGCACAGCAGAGCAGATTGAAGGATACGTTTCTTCTGTGTTTTAGGCAGAGTTTTACTGCTTTTTCGTTATATGCGGGAATAGTGCTGGAAATGCCTGGAAATGCCTGTTTTGAGATCTCTCCACAGAAAGCGTTTCCAGACTTCCCCTTCAACACACGAGTTTAACTCTGTAAGTTGAATGCACACATTGAAGACCGTTCTGTTAGGTAGCTCCGTTTTGGTTTTAGAAGCAGACAGTTCTCCTTACAGCATATACTCCCATTCACTGAGAAATGTCCAAACGCAGCTCTTACCAGAAACGTGTTTCTAACTCCTGAATCTAAAGGGAGATTTAACTCACTTAGCTGAACAAACGCACAGCAGAGCAGATTGAAGGATACGTTTCTTCTGTGTTTTAGGCAGAGTTTTACTGCTATTTCGTTATATGCGGGAATAGTGCTGGAAATGCCTGGAAATGCCTGTTTTGAGATCTCTCCACAGAAAGCGTTTCCAGACTTCCCCTTCAACACACGAGTTTAACTCTGTAAGTTGAATGCACACATTGAAGACCGTTCTGTTAGGTAGCTCCGTTTTGGTTTTAGAAGCAGACAGTTCTCCTTACAGCATATACTCCCATTCACTGAGAAATGTCCAAACGCAGCTCTTACCAGAAACGTGTTTCTAACTCCTGAATCTAAAGGGAGATTTAACTCACTTAGCTGAACAAACGCACAGCAGAGCAGATTGAAGGATACGTTTCTTCTGTGTTTTAGGCAGAGTTTTACTGCTATTTCGTTATATGCGGGAATAGTGCTGGAAATGCCTGGAAATGCCTGTTTTGAGATCTCTCCACAGAAAGCGTTTCCAGACTTCCCCTTCAACACACGAGTTTAACTCTGTAAGTTGAATGTACACATTGAAGACCGTTCTGTTAGGTAGCTCCGTTTTGGTTTTAGAAGCAGACAGTTCTCCTTACAGCATATACTCCCATTCACTGAGAAATGTCCAAACGCAGCTCTTACCAGAAACGTGTTTCTAACTCCTGAATCTAAAGGGAGATTTAACTCACTTAGCTGAACAAACGCACAGCAGAGCAGATTGAAGGATACGTTTCTTCTGTGTTTTAGGCAGAGTTTTACTGCTATTTCGTTATATGCGGGAATAGTGCTGGAAATGCCTGGAAATGCCTGTTTTGAGATCTCTCCACAGAAAGCGTTTCCAGACTTCCCCTTCAACACACGAGTTTAACTCTGTAAGTTGAATGCACACATTGAAGACCGTTCTGTTAGGTAGCTCCGTTTTGGTTTTAGAAGCAGACAGTTCTCCTTACAGCATATACTCCCATTCACTGAGAAATGTCCAAACGCAGCTCTTACCAGAAACGTGTTTCTAACTCCTGAATCTAAAGGGAGATTTAACTCACTTAGCTGAACAAACGCACAGCAGAGCAGATTGAAGGATACGTTTCTTCTGTGTTTTAGGCAGAGTTTTACTGCTTTTTCGTTATATGCGGGAATAGTGCTGGAAATGCCTGGAAATGCCTGTTTTGAGATCTCTCCACAGAAAGCGTTTCCAGACTTCCCCTTCAACACACGAGTTTAACTCTGTAAGTTGAATGCACACATTGAAGACCGTTCTGTTAGGTAGCTCCGTTTTGGTTTTAGAAGCAGACAGTTCTCCTTACAGCATATACTCCCATTCACTGAGAAATGTCCAAACGCAGCTCTTACCAGAAACGTGTTTCTAACTCCTGAATCTAAAGGGAGATTTAACTCACTTAGCTGAACAAACGCACAGCAGAGCAGATTGAAGGATACGTTTCTTCTGTGTTTTAGGCAGAGTTTTACTGCTATTTCGTTATATGCGGGAATAGTGCTGGAAATGCCTGGAAATGCCTGTTTTGAGATCTCTCCACAGAAAGCGTTTCCAGACTTCCCCTTCAACACACGAGTTTAACTCTGTAAGTTGAATGCACACATTGAAGACCGTTCTGTTAGGTAGCTCCGTTTTGGTTTTAGAAGCAGACAGTTCTCCTTACAGCATATACTCCCATTCACTGAGAAATGTCCAAACGCAGCTCTTACCAGAAACGTGTTTCTAACTCCTGAATCTAAAGGGAGATTTAACTCACTTAGCTGAACAAACGCACAGCAGAGCAGATTGAAGGATACGTTTCTTCTGTGTTTTAGGCAGAGTTTTACTGCTATTTCGTTATATGCGGGAATAGTGCTGGAAATGCCTGTTTTGAGATCTCTCCACAGAAAGCGTTTCCAGACTTCCCCTTCAACACACGAGTTTAAATCTGTAAGTTGAATGCACACATTGAAGACCGTTCTGTTAGGTAGCTCCGTTTTGGTTTTAGAAGCAGACAGTTCTCCTTACAGCATATACTCACATTCACTGAGAAATGTCCAAACGCAGCTCTTACCAGAAACGTGTTTCTAACTCCTGAATCTAAAGGGAGATTTAACTCACTTAGCTGAACAAACGCACAGCAGAGCAGATTGAAGGATACGTTTCTTCTGTGTTTTAGGCAGAGTTTTACTGCTATTTCGTTATATGCGGGAATAGTGCTGGAAATGCCTGTTTTGAGATCTCTCCACAGAAAGCGTTTCCAGACTTCCCCTTCAACACACGAGTTTAACTCTGTAAGTTGAATGCACACATTGAAGACCGTTCTGTTAGGTAGCTCCGTTTTGGTTTTAGAAGCAGACAGTTCTCCTTACAGCATATACTCCCATTCACTGAGAAATGTCCAAACGCAGCTCTTACCAGAAACGTGTTTCTAACTCCTGAATCTAAAGGGAGATTTAACTCACTTAGCTGAACAAACGCACAGCAGAGCAGATTGAAGGATACGTTTCTTCTGTGTTTTAGGCAGAGTTTTACTGCTATTTCGTTATATGCGGGAATAGTGCTGGAAATGCCTGGAAATGCCTGTTTTGAGATCTCTCCACAGAAAGGGTTTCCAGACTTCCCCTTCAACACACGAGTTTAACTCTGTAAGTTGAATGCACACATTGAAGACCGTTCTGTTAGGTAGCTCCGTTTTGGTTTTAGAAGCAGACAGTTCTCCTTACAGCATATACTCCCATTCACTGAGAAATGTCCAAACGCAGCTCTTACCAGAAACGTGTTTCTAACTCCTGAATCTAAAGGGAGATTTAACTCACTTAGCTGAACAAACGCACAGCAGAGCAGATTGAAGGATACGTTTCTTCTGTGTTTTAGGCAGAGTTTTACTGCTATTTCGTTATATGCGGGAATAGTGCTGGAAATGCCTGGAAATGCCTGTTTTGAGATCTCTCCACAGAAAGCGTTTCCAGACTTCCCCTTCAACACACGAGTTTAACTCTGTAAGTTGAATGCACACATTGAAGACCGTTCTGTTAGGTAGCTCCGTTTTGGTTTTAGAAGCAGACAGTTCTCCTTACAGCATATACTCCCATTCACTGAGAAATGTCCAAACGCAGCTCTTACCAGAAACGTGTTTCTAACTCCTGAATCTAAAGGGAGATTTAACTCACTTAGCTGAACAAACGCACAGCAGAGAAGATTGAAGGATACGTTTCTTCAGTGTTTTAGGCAGAGTTTTACTGCTTTTTCGTTATATGCGGGAATAGTGCTGGAAATGCCTGGAAATGCCTGTTTTGAGATCTCTCCACAGAAAGCGTTTCCAGACTTCCCCTTCAACACACGAGTTTAACTCTGTAAGTTGAATGCACACATTGAAGACCGTTCTGTTAGGTAGCTCCGTTTTGGTTTTAGAAGCAGACAGTTCTCCTTACAGCATATACTCCCATTCACTGAGAAATGTCCAAACGCAGCTCTTACCAGAAACGTGTTTCTAACTCCTGAATCTAAAGGGAGATTTAACTCACTTAGCTGAACAAACGCACAGCAGAGCAGATTGAAGGATACGTTTCTTCTGTGTTTTAGGCAGAGTTTTACTGCTATTTCGTTATATGCGGGAATAGTGCTGGAAATGCCTGGAAATGCCTGTTTTGAGATCTCTCCACAGAAAGCGTTTCCAGACTTCCCCTTCAACACACGAGTTTAACTCTGTAAGTTGAATGCACACATTGAAGACCGTTCTGTTAGGTAGCTCCGTTTTGGTTTTAGAAGCAGACAGTTCTCCTTACAGCATATACTCCCATTCACTGAGAAATGTCCAAACGCAGCTCTTACCAGAAACGTGTTTCTAACTCCTGAATCTAAAGGGAGATTTAACTCACTTAGCTGAACAAACGCACAGCAGAGCAGATTGAAGGATACGTTTCTTCTGTGTTTTAGGCAGAGTTTTACTGCTATTTCGTTATATGCGGGAATAGTGCTGGAAATGCCTGGAAATGCCTGTTTTGAGATCTCTCCACAGAAAGCGTTTCCAGACTTCCCCTTCAACACACGAGTTTAACTCTGTAAGTTGAATGCACACATTGAAGACCGTTCTGTTAGGTAGCTCCGTTTTGGTTTTAGAAGCAGACAGTTCTCCTTACAGCATATACTCCCATTCACTGAGAAATGTCCAAACGCAGCTCTTACCAGAAACGTGTTTCTAACTCCTGAATCTAAAGGGAGATTTAACTCACTTAGCTGAACAAACGCACAGCAGAGCAGATTGAAGGATACGTTTCTTCTGTGTTTTAGGCAGAGTTTTACTGCTATTTCGTTATATGCGGGAATAGTGCTGGAAATGCCTGGAAATGCCTGTTTTGAGATCTCTCCACAGAAAGCGTTTCCAGACTTCCCCTTCAACACACGAGTTTAACTCTGTAAGTTGAATGCACACATTGAAGACCGTTCTGTTAGGTAGCTCCGTTTTGGTTTTAGAAGCAGACAGTTCTCCTTACAGCATATACTCCCATTCACTGAGAAATGTTCAAACGCAGCTCTTACCAGAAACGTGTTTCTAACTCCTGAATCTAAAGGGAGATTTAACTCACTTAGCTGAACAAACGCACAGCAGAGCAGATTGAAGGATACGTTTCTTCTGTGTTTTAGGCAGAGTTTTACTGCTATTTCGTTATATGCGGGAATAGTGCTGGAAATGCCTGTTTTGAGATCTCTCCACAGAAAGCGTTTCCAGACTTCCCCTTCAACACACGAGTTTAACTCTGTAAGTTGAATGCACACATTGAAGACCGTTCTGTTAGGTAGCTCCGTTTTGGTTTTAGAAGCAGACAGTTCTCCTTACAGCATATACTCCCATTCACTGAGAAATGTCCAAACGCAGCTCTTACCAGAAACGTGTTTCTAACTCCTGAATCTAAAGGGAGATTTAACTCACTTAGCTGAACAAACGCACAGCAGAGCAGATTGAAAGATACGTTTCTTCTGTGTTTTAGGCAGAGTTTTACTGCTATTTCGTTATATGCGGGAATAGTGCTGGAAATGCCTGGAAATGCCTGTTTTGAGATCTCTCCACAGAAAGCGTTTCCAGACTTCCCCTTCAACACACGAGTTTAACTCTGTAAGTTGAATGCACACATTGAAGACCGTTCTGTTAGGTAGCTCCGTTTTGGTTTTAGAAGCAGACAGTTCTCCTTACAGCATATACTCCCATTCACTGAGAAATGTCCAAACGCAGCTCTTACCAGAAACGTGTTTCTAACTCCTGAATCTAAAGGGAGATTTAACTCACTTAGCTGAACAAACGCACAGCAGAGCAGATTGAAGGATACGTTTCTTCTGTGTTTTAGGCAGAGTTTTACTGCTATTTCGTTATATGCGGGAATAGTGCTGGAAATGCCTGTTTTGAGATCTCTCCACAGAAAGCGTTTCCAGACTTCCCCTTCAACACACGAGTTTAACTCTGTAAGTTGAATGCACACATTGAAGACCGTTCTGTTAGGTAGCTCCGTTTTGGTTTTAGAAGCAGACAGTTCTCCTTACAGCATATACTCCCATTCACTGAGAAATGTCCAAACGCAGCTCTTACCAGAAACGTGTTTCTAACTCCTGAATCTAAAGGGAGATTTAACTCACTTAGCTGAACAAACGCACAGCAGAGCAGATTGAAGGATACGTTTCTTCTGTGTTTTAGGCAGAGTTTTACTGCTATTTGGTTATATGCGGGAATAGTGCTGGAAATGCCTGGAAATGCCTGTTTTGAGATCTCTCCACAGAAAGCGTTTCCAGACTTCCCCTTCAACACACGAGTTTAACTCTGTAAGTTGAATGCACACATTGAAGACCGTTCTGTTAGGTAGCTCCGTTTTGGTTTTAGAAGCAGACAGTTCTCCTTACAGCATATACTCCCATTCACTGAGAAATGTCCAAACGCAGCTCTTACCAGAAACGTGTTTCTAACTCCTGAATCTAAAGGGAGATTTAACTCACTTAGCTGAACAAACGCACAGCAGAGCAGATTGAAGGATACGTTTCTTCTGTGTTTTAGGCAGAGTTTTACTGCTATTTCGTTATATGCGGGAATAGTGCTGGAAATGCCTGTTTTGAGATCTCTCCACAGAAAGCGTTTCCAGACTTCCCCTTCAACACACGAGTTTAACTCTGTAAGTTGAATGCACACATTGAAGACCGTTCTGTTAGGTAGCTCCGTTTTGGTTTTAGAAGCAGACAGTTCTCCTTACAGCATATACTCCCATTCACTGAGAAATGTCCAAACGCAGCTCTTACCAGAAACGTGTTTCTAACTCCTGAATCTAAAGGGAGATTTAACTCACTTAGCTGAACAAACGCACAGCAGAGCAGATTGAAGGATACGTTTCTTCTGTGTTTTAGGCAGAGTTTTACTGCTATTTCGTTATATGCGGGAATAGTGCTGGAAATGCCTGGAAATGCCTGTTTTGAGATCTCTCCACAGAAAGCGTTTCCAGACTTCCCCTTCAACACACGAGTTTAACTCTGTAAGTTGAATGCACACATTGAAGACCGTTCTGTTAGGTAGCTCCGTTTTGGTTTTAGAAGCAGACAGTTCTCCTTACAGCATATACTCCCATTCACTGAGAAATGTCCAAACGCAGCTCTTACCAGAAACGTGTTTCTAACTCCTGAATCTAAAGGGAGATTTAACTCACTTAGCTGAACAAACGCACAGCAGAGCAGATTGAAGGATACGTTTCTTCTGTGTTTTAGGCAGAGTTTTACTGCTATTTCGTTATATGCGGGAATAGTGCTGGAAATGCCTGTTTTGAGATCTCTCCACAGAAAGCGTTTCCAGACTTCCCCTTCAACACACGAGTTTAACTCTGTAAGTTGAATGCACACATTGAAGACCGTTCTGTTAGGTAGCTCCGTTTTGGTTTTAGAAGCAGACAGTTCTCCTTACAGCATATACTCCCATTCACTGAGAAATGTCCAAACGCAGCTCTTACCAGAAACGTGTTTCTAACTCCTGAATCTAAAGGGAGATTTAACTCACTTAGCTGAACAAACGCACAGCAGAGCAGATTGAAGGATACGTTTCTTCTGTGTTTTAGGCAGAGTTTTACTGCTATTTCGTTATATGCGGGAATAGTGCTGGAAATGCCTGTTTTGAGATCTCTCCACAGAAAGCGTTTCCAGACTTCCCCTTCAACACACGAGTTTAACTCTGTAAGTTGAATGCACACATTGAAGACCGTTCTGTTAGGTAGCTCCGTTTTGGTTTTAGAAGCAGACAGTTCTCCTTACAGCATATACTCCCATTCACTGAGAAATGTCCAAACGCAGCTCTTACCAGAAACGTGTTTCTAACTCCTGAATCTAAAGGGAGATTTAACTCACTTAGCTGAACAAACGCACAGCAGAGCAGATTGAAGGATACGTTTCTTCTGTGTTTTAGGCAGAGTTTTACTGCTATTTCGTTATATGCGGGAATAGTGCTGGAAATGCCTGTTTTGAGATCTCTCCACAGAAAGCGTTTCCAGACTTCCCCTTCAACACACGAGTTTAAATCTGTAAGTTGAATGCACACATTGAAGACCGTTCTGTTAGGTAGCTCCGTTTTGGTTTTAGAAGCAGACAGTTCTCCTTACAGCATATACTCACATTCACTGAGAAATGTCCAAACGCAGCTCTTACCAGAAACGTGTTTCTAACTCCTGAATCTAAAGGGAGATTTAACTCACTTAGCTGAACAAACGCACAGCAGAGCAGATTGAAGGATACGTTTCTTCTGTGTTTTAGGCAGAGTTTTACTGCTATTTCGTTATATGCGGGAATAGTGCTGGAAATGCCTGGAAATGCCTGTTTTGAGATCTCTCCACAGAAAGCGTTTCCAGACTTCCCCTTCAACACACGAGTTTAACTCTGTAAGTTGAATGCACACATTGAAGACCGTTCTGTTAGGTAGCTCCGTTTTGGTTTTAGAAGCAGACAGTTCTCCTTACAGCATATACTCCCATTCACTGAGAAATGTCCAAACGCAGCTCTTACCAGAAACGTGTTTCTAACTCCTGAATCTAAAGGGAGATTTAACTCACTTAGCTGAACAAACGCACAGCAGAGCAGATTGAAGGATACGTTTCTTCTGTGTTTTAGGCAGAGTTTTACTGCTATTTGGTTATATGCGGGAATAGTGCTGGAAATGCCTGGAAATGCCTGTTTTGAGATCTCTCCACAGAAAGCGTTTCCAGACTTCCCCTTCAACACACGAGTTTAACTCTGTAAGTTGAATGCACACATTGAAGACCGTTCTGTTAGGTAGCTCCGTTTTGGTTTTAGAAGCAGACAGTTCTCCTTACAGCATATACTCCCATTCACTGAGAAATGTCCAAACGCAGCTCTTACCAGAAACGTGTTTCTAACTCCTGAATCTAAAGGGAGATTTAACTCACTTAGCTGAACAAACGCACAGCAGAGCAGATTGAAGGATACGTTTCTTCTGTGTTTTAGGCAGAGTTTTACTGCTATTTCGTTATATGCGGGAATAGTGCTGGAAATGCCTGTTTTGAGATCTCTCCACAGAAAGCGTTTCCAGACTTCCCCTTCAACACACGAGTTTAACTCTGTAAGTTGAATGCACACATTGAAGACCGTTCTGTTAGGTAGCTCCGTTTTGGTTTTAGAAGCAGACAGTTCTCCTTACAGCATATACTCCCATTCACTGAGAAATGTCCAAACGCAGCTCTTACCAGAAACGTGTTTCTAACTCCTGAATCTAAAGGGAGATTTAACTCACTTAGCTGAACAAACGCACAGCAGAGCAGATTGAAGGATACGTTTCTTCTGTGTTTTAGGCAGAGTTTTACTGCTATTTCGTTATATGCGGGAATAGTGCTGGAAATGCCTGGAAATGCCTGTTTTGAGATCTCTCCACAGAAAGCGTTTCCAGACTTCCCCTTCAACACACGAGTTTAACTCTGTAAGTTGAATGCACACATTGAAGACCGTTCTGTTAGGTAGCTCCGTTTTGGTTTTAGAAGCAGACAGTTCTCCTTACAGCATATACTCCCATTCACTGAGAAATGTCCAAACGCAGCTCTTACCAGAAACGTGTTTCTAACTCCTGAATCTAAAGGGAGATTTAACTCACTTAGCTGAACAAACGCACAGCAGAGCAGATTGAAGGATACGTTTCTTCTGTGTTTTAGGCAGAGTTTTACTGCTATTTCGTTATATGCGGGAATAGTGCTGGAAATGCCTGGAAATGCCTGTTTTGAGATCTCTCCACAGAAAGCGTTTCCAGACTTCCCCTTCAACACACGAGTTTAACTCTGTAAGTTGAATGCACACATTGAAGACCGTTCTGTTAGGTAGCTCCGTTTTGGTTTTAGAAGCAGACAGTTCTCCTTACAGCATATACTCCCATTCACTGAGAAATGTCCAAACGCAGCTCTTACCAGAAACGTGTTTCTAACTCCTGAATCTAAAGGGAGATTTAACTCACTTAGCTGAACAAACGCACAGCAGAGCAGATTGAAGGATACGTTTCTTCTGTGTTTTAGGCAGAGTTTTACTGCTATTTCGTTATATGCGGGAATAGTGCTGGAAATGCCTGTTTTGAGATCTCTCCACAGAAAGCGTTTCCAGACTTCCCCTTCAACACACGAGTTTAACTCTGTAAGTTGAATGCACACATTGAAGACCGTTCTGTTAGGTAGCTCCGTTTTGGTTTTAGAAGCAGACAGTTCTCCTTACAGCATATACTCCCATTCACTGAGAAATGTCCAAACGCAGCTCTTACCAGAAACGTGTTTCTAACTCCTGAATCTAAAGGGAGATTTAACTCACTTAGCTGAACAAACGCACAGCAGAGCAGATTGAAGGATACGTTTCTTCTGTGTTTTAGGCAGAGTTTTACTGCTATTTCGTTATATGCGGGAATAGTGCTGGAAATGCCTGGAAATGCCTGTTTTGAGATCTCTCCACAGAAAGCGTTTCCAGACTTCCCCTTCAACACACGAGTTTAACTCTGTAAGTTGAATGCACACATTGAAGACCGTTCTGTTAGGTAGCTCCGTTTTGGTTTTAGAAGCAGACAGTTCTCCTTACAGCATATACTCCCATTCACTGAGAAATGTCCAAACGCAGCTCTTACCAGAAACGTGTTTCTAACTCCTGAATCTAAAGGGAGATTTAACTCACTTAGCTGAACAAACGCACAGCAGAGCAGATTGAAGGATACGTTTCTTCTGTGTTTTAGGCAGAGTTTTACTGCTATTTCGTTATATGCGGGAATAGTGCTGGAAATGCCTGTTTTGAGATCTCTCCACAGAAAGCGTTTCCAGACTTCCCCTTCAACACACGAGTTTAACTCTGTAAGTTGAATGCACACATTGAAGACCGTTCGGTTAGGTAGCTCCGTTTTGGTTTTAGAAGCAGACAGTTCTCCTTACAGCATATACTCCCATTCACTGAGAAATGTCCAAACGCAGCTCTTACCAGAAACGTGTTTCTAACTCCTGAATCTAAAGGGAGATTTAACTCACTTAGCTGAACAAACGCACAGCAGAGCAGATTGAAGGATACGTTTCTTCTGTGTTTTAGGCAGAGTTTTACTGCTATTTCGTTATATGCGGGAATAGTGCTGGAAATGCCTGTTTTGAGATCTCTCCACAGAAAGCGTTTCCAGACTTCCCCTTCAACACACGAGTTTAACTCTGTAAGTTGAATGCACACATTGAAGACCGTTCTGTTAGGTAGCTCCGTTTTGGTTTTAGAAGCAGACAGTTCTCCTTACAGCATATACTCCCATTCACTGAGAAATGTCCAAACGCAGCTCTTACCAGAAACGTGTTTCTAACTCCTGAATCTAAAGGGAGATTTAACTCACTTAGCTGAACAAACGCACAGCAGAGCAGATTGTAGGATACGTTTCTTCTGTGTTTTAGGCAGAGTTTTACTGCTATTTCGTTATATGCGGGAATAGTGCTGGAAATGCCTGTTTTGAGATCTCTCCACAGAAAGCGTTTCCAGACTTCCCCTTCAACACACGAGTTTAACTCTGTAAGTTGAATGCACACATTGAAGACCGTTCTGTTAGGTAGCTCCGTTTTGGTTTTAGAAGCAGACAGTTCTCCTTACAGCATATACTCCCATTCACTGAGAAATGTCCAAACGCAGCTCTTACCAGAAACGTGTTTCTAACTCCTGAATCTAAAGGGAGATTTAACTCACTTAGCTGAACAAACGCACAGCAGAGCAGATTGAAGGATACGTTTCTTCTGTGTTTTAGGCAGAGTTTTACTGCTATTTCGTTATATGCGGGAATAGTGCTGGAAATGCGTGTTTTGAGATCTCTCCACAGAAAGCGTTTCCAGACTTCCCCTTCAACACACGAGTTTAAATCTGTAAGTTGAATGCACACATTGAAGACCGTTCTGTTAGGTAGCTCCGTTTTGGTTTTAGAAGCAGACAGTTCTCCTTACAGCATATACTCACATTCACTGAGAAATGTCCAAACGCAGCTCTTACCAGAAACGTGTTTCTAACTCCTGAATCTAAAGGGAGATTTAACTCACTTAGCTGAACAAACGCACAGCAGAGCAGATTGAAGGATACGTTTCTTCTGTGTTTTAGGCAGAGTTTTACTGCTATTTCGTTATATGCGGGAATAGTGCTGGAAATGCCTGTTTTGAGATCTCTCCACAGAAAGCGTTTCCAGACTTCCCCTTCAACACACGAGTTTAACTCTGTAAGTTGAATGCACACATTGAAGACCGTTCTGTTAGGTAGCTCCGTTTTGGTTTTAGAAGCAGACAGTTCTCCTTACAGCATATACTCCCATTCACTGAGAAATGTCCAAACGCAGCTCTTACCAGAAACGTGTTTCTAACTCCTGAATCTAAAGGGAGATTTAACTCACTTAGCTGAACAAACGCACAGCAGAGCAGATTGAAGGATACGTTTCTTCTGTGTTTTAGGCAGAGTTTTACTGCTATTTGGTTATATGCGGGAATAGTGCTGGAAATGCCTGGAAATGCCTGTTTTGAGATCTCTCCACAGAAAGCGTTTCCAGACTTCCCCTTCAACACACGAGTTTAACTCTGTAAGTTGAATGCACACATTGAAGACCGTTCTGTTAGGTAGCTCCGTTTTGGTTTTAGAAGCAGACAGTTCTCCTTACAGCATATACTCCCATTCACTGAGAAATGTCCAAACGCAGCTCTTACCAGCAACGTGTTTCTAACTCCTGAATCTAAAGGGAGATTTAACTCACTTAGCTGAACAAACGCACAGCAGAGCAGATTGAAGGATACGTTTCTTCTGTGTTTTAGGCAGAGTTTTACTGCTATTTCGTTATATGCGGGAATAGTGCTGGAAATGCCTGGAAATGCCTGTTTTGAGATCTCTCCACAGAAAGCGTTTCCAGACTTCCCCTTCAACACACGAGTTTAACTCTGTAAGTTGAATGCACACATTGAAGACCGTTCTGTTAGGTAGCTCCGTTTTGGTTTTAGAAGCAGACAGTTCTCCTTACAGCATATACTCCCATTCACTGAGAAATGTCCAAACGCAGCTCTTACCAGAAACGTGTTTCTAACTCCTGAATCTAAAGGGAGATTTAACTCACTTAGCTGAACAAACGCACAGCAGAGCAGATTGAAGGATACGTTTCTTCTGTGTTTTAGGCAGAGTTTTACTGCTATTTCGTTATATGCGGGAATAGTGCTGGAAATGCCTGGAAATGCCTGTTTTGAGATCTCTCCACAGAAAGCGTTTCCAGACTTCCCCTTCAACACACGAGTTTAACTCTGTAAGTTGAATGCACACATTGAAGACCGTTCTGTTAGGTAGCTCCGTTTTGGTTTTAGAAGCAGACAGTTCTCCTTACAGCATATACTCCCATTCACTGAGAAATGTCCAAACGCAGCTCTTACCAGAAACGTGTTTCTAACTCCTGAATCTAAAGGGAGATTTAACTCACTTAGCTGAACAAACGCACAGCAGAGCAGATTGAAGGATACGTTTCTTCTGTGTTTTAGGCAGAGTTTTACTGCTATTTCGTTATATGCGGGAATAGTGCTGGAAATGCCTGGAAATGCCTGTTTTGAGATCTCTCCACAGAAAGCGTTTCCAGACTTCCCCTTCAACACACGAGTTTAACTCTGTAAGTTGAATGCACACATTGAAGACCGTTCTGTTAGGTAGCTCCGTTTTGGTTTTAGAAGCAGACAGTTCTCCTTACAGCATATACTCCCATTCACTGAGAAATGTCCAAACGCAGCTCTTACCAGAAACGTGTTTCTAACTCCTGAATCTAAAGGGAGATTTAACTCACTTAGCTGAACAAACGCACAGCAGAGCAGATTGAAGGATACGTTTCTTCTGTGTTTTAGGCAGAGTTTTACTGCTATTTCGTTATATGCGGGAATAGTGCTGGAAATGCCTGGAAATGCCTGTTTTGAGATCTCTCCACAGAAAGCGTTTCCAGACTTCCCCTTCAACACACGAGTTTAACTCTGTAAGTTGAATGCACACATTGAAGACCGTTCTGTTAGGTAGCTCCGTTTTGGTTTTAGAAGCAGACAGTTCTCCTTACAGCATATACTCCCATTCACTGAGAAATGTCCAAACGCAGCTCTTACCAGAAACGTGTTTCTAACTCCTGAATCTAAAGGGAGATTTAACTCACTTAGCTGAACAAACGCACAGCAGAGCAGATTGAAGGATACGTTTCTTCTGTGTTTTAGGCAGAGTTTTACTGCTATTTCGTTATATGCGGGAATAGTGCTGGAAATGCCTGTTTTGAGATCTCTCCACAGAAAGCGTTTCCAGACTTCCCCTTCAACACACGAGTTTAAATCTGTAAGTTGAATGCACACATTGAAGACCGTTCTGTTAGGTAGCTCCGTTTTGGTTTTAGAAGCAGACAGTTCTCCTTACAGCATATACTCACATTCACTGAGAAATGTCCAAACGCAGCTCTTACCAGAAACGTGTTTCTAACTCCTGAATCTAAAGGGAGATTTAACTCACTTAGCTGAACAAACGCACAGCAGAGCAGATTGAAGGATACGTTTCTTCTGTGTTTTAGGCAGAGTTTTACTGCTATTTCGTTATATGCGGGAATAGTGCTGGAAATGCCTGTTTTGAGATCTCTCCACAGAAAGCGTTTCCAGACTTCCCCTTCAACACACGAGTTTAACTCTGTAAGTTGAATGCACACATTGAAGACCGTTCTGTTAGGTAGCTCCGTTTTGGTTTTAGAAGCAGACAGTTCTCCTTACAGCATATACTCCCATTCACTGAGAAATGTCCAAACGCAGCTCTTACCAGAAACGTGTTTCTAACTCCTGAAACTAAAGGGAGATTTAACTCACTTAGCTGAACAAACGCACAGCAGAGCAGATTGAAGGATACGTTTCTTCTGTGTTTTTGGCAGAGTTTTACTGCTATTTGGTTATATGCGGGAATAGTGCTGGAAATGCCTGGAAATGCCTGTTTTGAGATCTCTCCACAGAAAGCGTTTCCAGACTTCCCCTTCAACACACGAGTTTAACTCTGTAAGTTGAATGCACACATTGAAGACCGTTCTGTTATGTAGCTCCGTTTTGGTTTTAGAAGCAGACAGTTCTCCTTACAGCATATACTCCCATTCACTGAGAAATGTCCAAACGCAGCTCTTACCAGAAACGTGTTTCTAACTCCTGAATCTAAAGGGAGATTTAACTCACTTAGCTGAACAAACGCACAGCAGAGCAGATTGAAGGATACGTTTCTTCTGTGTTTTAGGCAGAGTTTTACTGCTATTTCGTTATATGCGGGAATAGTGCTGGAAATGCCTGTTTTGAGATCTCTCCACAGAAAGCGTTTCCAGACTTCCCCTTCAACACACGAGTTTAACTCTGTAAGTTGAATGCACACATTGAAGACCGTTCTGTTAGGTAGCTCCGTTTTGGTTTTAGAAGCAGACAGTTCTCCTTACAGCATATACTCCCATTCACTGAGAAATGTCCAAACGCAGCTCTTACCAGAAACGTGTTTCTAACTCCTGAATCTAAAGGGAGATTTAACTCACTTAGCTGAACAAACGCACAGCAGAGCAGATTGAAGGATACGTTTCTTCTGTGTTTTAGGCAGAGTTTTACTGCTATTTCGTTATATGCGGGAATAGTGCTGGAAATGCCTGTTTTGAGATCTCTCCACAGAAAGCGTTTCCAGACTTCCCCTTCAACACACGAGTTTAAATCTGTAAGTTGAATGCACACATTGAAGACCGTTCTGTTAGGTAGCTCCGTTTTGGTTTTAGAAGCAGACAGTTCTCCTTACAGCATATACTCACATTCACTGAGAAATGTCCAAACGCAGCTCTTACCAGAAACGTGTTTCTAACTCCTGAATCTAAAGGGAGATTTAACTCACTTAGCTGAACAAACGCACAGCAGAGCAGATTGAAGGATACGTTTCTTCTGTGTTTTAGGCAGAGTTTTACTGCTATTTCGTTATATGCGGGAATAGTGCTGGAAATGCCTGGAAATGCCTGTTTTGAGATCTCTCCACAGAAAGCGTTTCCAGACTTCCCCTTCAACACACGAGTTTAACTCTGTAAGTTGAATGCACACATTGAAGACCGTTCTGTTAGGTAGCTCCGTTTTGGTTTTAGAAGCAGACAGTTCTCCTTACAGCATATACTCCCATTCACTGAGAAATGTCCAAACGCAGCTCTTACCAGAAACGTGTTTCTAACTCCTGAATCTAAAGGGAGATTTAACTCACTTAGCTGAACAAACGCACAGCAGAGCAGATTGAAGGATACGTTTCTTCTGTGTTTTAGGCAGAGTTTTACTGCTATTTGGTTATATGCGGGAATAGTGCTGGAAATGCCTGGAAATGCCTGTTTTGAGATCTCTCCACAGAAAGCGTTTCCAGACTTCCCCTTCAACACACGAGTTTAACTCTGTAAGTTGAATGCACACATTGAAGACCGTTCTGTTAGGTAGCTCCGTTTTGGTTTTAGAAGCAGACAGTTCTCCTTACAGCATATACTCCCATTCACTGAGAAATGTCCAAACGCAGCTCTTACCAGAAACGTGTTTCTAACTCCTGAATCTAAAGGGAGATTTAACTCACTTAGCTGAACAAACGCACAGCAGAGCAGATTGAAGGATACGTTTCTTCTGTGTTTTAGGCAGAGTTTTACTGCTATTTCGTTATATGCGGGAATAGTGCTGGAAATGCCTGTTTTGAGATCTCTCCACAGAAAGCGTTTCCAGACTTCCCCTTCAACACACGAGTTTAACTCTGTAAGTTGAATGCACACATTGAAGACCGTTCTGTTAGGTAGCTCCGTTTTGGTTTTAGAAGCAGACAGTTCTCCTTACAGCATATACTCCCATTCACTGAGAAATGTCCAAACGCAGCTCTTACCAGAAACGTGTTTCTAACTCCTGAATCTAAAGGGAGATTTAACTCACTTAGCTGAACAAACGCACAGCAGAGCAGATTGAAGGATACGTTTCTTCTGTGTTTTAGGCAGAGTTTTACTGCTATTTCGTTATATGCGGGAATAGTGCTGGAAATGCCTGGAAATGCCTGTTTTGAGATCTCTCCACAGAAAGCGTTTCCAGACTTCCCCTTCAACACACGAGTTTAACTCTGTAAGTTGAATGCACACATTGAAGACCGTTCTGTTAGGTAGCTCCGTTTTGGTTTTAGAAGCAGACAGTTCTCCTTACAGCATATACTCCCATTCACTGAGAAATGTCCAAACGCAGCTCTTACCAGAAACGTGTTTCTAACTCCTGAATCTAAAGGGAGATTTAACTCACTTAGCTGAACAAACGCACAGCAGAGCAGATTGAAGGATACGTTTCTTCTGTGTTTTAGGCAGAGTTTTACTGCTATTTCGTTATATGCGGGAATAGTGCTGGAAATGCCTGGAAATGCCTGTTTTGAGATCTCTCCACAGAAAGCGTTTCCAGACTTCCCCTTCAACACACGAGTTTAACTCTGTAAGTTGAATGCACACATTGAAGACCGTTCTGTTAGGTAGCTCCGTTTTGGTTTTAGAAGCAGACAGTTCTCCTTACAGCATATACTCCCATTCACTGAGAAATGTCCAAACGCAGCTCTTACCAGAAACGTGTTTCTAACTCCTGAATCTAAAGGGAGATTTAACTCACTTAGCTGAACAAACGCACAGCAGAGCAGATTGAAGGATACGTTTCTTCTGTGTTTTAGGCAGAGTTTTACTGCTATTTCGTTATATGCGGGAATAGTGCTGGAAATGCCTGTTTTGAGATCTCTCCACAGAAAGCGTTTCCAGACTTCCCCTTCAACACACGAGTTTAACTCTGTAAGTTGAATGCACACATTGAAGACCGTTCTGTTAGGTAGCTCCGTTTTGGTTTTAGAAGCAGACAGTTCTCCTTACAGCATATACTCCCATTCACTGAGAAATGTCCAAACGCAGCTCTTACCAGAAACGTGTTTCTAACTCCTGAATCTAAAGGGAGATTTAACTCACTTAGCTGAGATTTAACTCACTTAGCTGAACAAACGCACAGCAGAGCAGATTGAAGGATACGTTTCTTCTGTGTTTTAGGCAGAGTTTTACTGCTATTTCGTTATATGCGGGAATAGTGCTGGAAATGCCTGTTTTGAGATCTCTCCACAGAAAGCGTTTCCAGACTTCCCCTTCAACACACGAGTTTAAATCTGTAAGTTGAATGCACACATTGAAGACCGTTCTGTTAGGTAGCTCCGTTTTGGTTTTAGAAGCAGACAGTTCTCCTTACAGCATATACTCACATTCACTGAGAAATGTCCAAACGCAGCTCTTACCAGAAACGTGTTTCTAACTCCTGAATCTAAAGGGAGATTTAACTCACTTAGCTGAACAAACGCACAGCAGAGCAGATTGAAGGATACGTTTCTTCTGTGTTTTAGGCAGAGTTTTACTGCTATTTCGTTATATGCGGGAATAGTGCTGGAAATGCCTGTTTTGAGATCTCTCCACAGAAAGCGTTTCCAGACTTCCCCTTCAACACACGAGTTTAACTCTGTAAGTTGAATGCACACATTGAAGACCGTTCTGTTAGGTAGCTCCGTTTTGGTTTTAGAAGCAGACAGTTCTCCTTACAGCATATACTCCCATTCACTGAGAAATGTCCAAACGCAGCTCTTACCAGAAACGTGTTTCTAACTCCTGAATCTAAAGGGAGATTTAACTCACTAAGCTGAACAAACGCACAGCACAGCAGATTGAAGGATACGTTTCTTCTGTGTTTTAGGCAGAGTTTTACTGCTATTTGGTTATATGCGGGAATAGTGCTGGAAATGCCTGGAAATGCCTGTTTTGAGATCTCTCCACAGAAAGCGTTTCCAGACTTCCCCTTCAACACACGAGTTTAACTCTGTAAGTTGAATGCACACATTGAAGACCGTTCTGTTAGGTAGCTCCGTTTTGGTTTTAGAAGCAGACAGTTCTCCTTACAGCATATACTCCCATTCACTGAGAAATGTCCAAAGGCAGCTCTTACCAGAAACGTGTTTCTAACTCCTGAATCTAAAGGGAGATTTAACTCACTTAGCTGAACAAACGCACAGCAGAGCAGATTGAAGGATACGTTTCTTCTGTGTTTTAGGCAGAGTTTTACTGCTATTTCGTTATATGCGGGAATAGTGCTGGAAATGCCTGGAAATGCCTGTTTTGAGATCTCTCCACAGAAAGCGTTTCCAGACTTCCCCTTCAACACACGAGTTTAACTCTGTAAGTTGAATGCACACATTGAAGACCGTTCTGTTAGGTAGCTCCGTTTTGGTTTTAGAAGCAGACAGTTCTCCTTACAGCATATACTCCCATTCACTGAGAAATGTCCAAACGCAGCTCTTACCAGAAACGTGTTTCTAACTCCTGAATCTAAAGGGAGATTTAACTCACTTAGCTGAACAAACGCACAGCAGAGCAGATTGAAGGATACGTTTCTTCTGTGTTTTAGGCAGAGTTTTACTGCTATTTCGTTATATGCGGGAATAGTGCTGGAAATGCCTGGAAATGCCTGTTTTGAGATCTCTCCACAGAAAGCGTTTCCAGACTTCCCCTTCAACACACGAGTTTAACTCTGTAAGTTGAATGCACACATTGAAGACCGTTCTGTTAGGTAGCTCCGTTTTGGTTTTAGAAGCAGACAGTTCTCCTTACAGCATATACTCCCATTCACTGAGAAATGTCCAAACGCAGCTCTTACCAGAAACGTGTTTCTAACTCCTGAATCTAAAGGGAGATTTAACTCACTTAGCTGAACAAACGCACAGCAGAGCAGATTGAAGGATACGTTTCTTCTGTGTTTTAGGCAGAGTTTTACTGCTATTTCGTTATATGCGGGAATAGTGCTGGAAATGCCTGGAAATGCCTGTTTTGAGATCTCTCCACAGAAAGCGTTTCCAGACTTCCCCTTCAACACACGAGTTTAACTCTGTAAGTTGAATGCACACATTGAAGACCGTTCTGTTAGGTAGCTCCGTTTTGGTTTTAGAAGCAGACAGTTCTCCTTACAGCATATACTCCCATTCACTGAGAAATGTCCAAACGCAGCTCTTACCAGAAACGTGTTTCTAACTCCTGAATCTAAAGGGAGATTTAACTCACTTAGCTGAACAAACGCACAGCAGAGCAGATTGAAGGATACGTTTCTTCTGTGTTTTAGGCAGAGTTTTACTGCTATTTCGTTATATGCGGGAATAGTGCTGGAAATGCCTGGAAATGCCTGTTTTGAGATCTCTCCACAGAAAGCGTTTCCAGACTTCCCCTTCAACACACGAGTTTAACTCTGTAAGTTGAATGCACACATTGAAGACCGTTCTGTTAGGTAGCTCCGTTTTGGTTTTAGAAGCAGACAGTTCTCCTTACAGCATATACTCCCATTCACTGAGAAATGTCCAAACGCAGCTCTTACCAGAAACGTGTTTCTAACTCCTGAATCTAAAGGGAGATTTAACTCACTTAGCTGAACAAACGCACAGCAGAGCAGATTGAAGGATACGTTTCTTCTGTGTTTTAGGCAGAGTTTTACTGCTATTTCGTTATATGCGGGAATAGTGCTGGAAATGCCTGTTTTGAGATCTCTCCACAGAAAGCGTTTCCAGACTTCCCCTTCAACACACGAGTTTAACTCTGTAAGTTGAATGCACACATTGAAGACCGTTCTGTTAGGTAGCTCCGTTTTGGTTTTAGAAGCAGACAGTTCTCCTTACAGCATATACTCCCATTCACTGAGAAATGTCCAAACGCAGCTCTTACCAGAAACGTGTTTCTAACTCCTGAATCTAAAGGGAGATTTAACTCACTTAGCTGAACAAACGCACAGCAGAGCAGATTGAAGGATACGTTTCTTCTGTGTTTTAGGCAGAGTTTTACTGCTATTTCGTTATATGCGGGAATAGTGCTGGAAATGCCTGTTTTGAGATCTCTCCACAGAAAGCGTTTCCAGACTTCCCCTTCAACACACGAGTTTAACTCTGTAAGTTGAATGCACACATTGAAGACCGTTCTGTTAGGTAGCTCCGTTTTGGTTTCAGAAGCAGACAGTTCTCCTTACAGCATATACTCCCATTCACTGAGAAATGTCCAAACGCAGCTCTTACCAGAAACGTGTTTCTAACTCCTGAATCTAAAGGGAGATTTAACTCACTTAGCTGAACAAACGCACAGCAGAGCAGATTGAAGGATACGTTTCTTCTGTGTTTTAGGCAGAGTTTTACTGCTATTTCGTTATATGCGGGAATAGTGCTGGAAATGCCTGTTTTGAGATCTCTCCACAGAAAGCGTTTCCAGACTTCCCCTTCAACACACGAGTTTAACTCTGTAAGTTGAATGCACACATTGAAGACCGTTCTGTTAGGTAGCTCAGTTTTGGTTTTAGAAGCAGACAGTTCTCCTTACAGCATATACTCCCATTCACTGAGAAATGTCCAAACGCAGCTCTTACCAGAAACGTGTTTCTAACTCCTGAATCTAAAGGGAGATTTAACTCACTTAGCTGAACAAACGCACAGCAGAGCAGATTGAAGGATACGTTTCTTCTGTGTTTTAGGCAGAGTTTTACTGCTATTTCGTTATATGCGGGAATAGTGCTGGAAATGCCTGGAAATGCCTGTTTTGAGATCTCTCCACAGAAAGCGTTTCCAGACTTCCCCTTCAACACACGAGTTTAACTCTGTAAGTTGAATGCACACATTGAAGACCGTTCTGTTAGGTAGCTCCGTTTTGGTTTTAGAAGCAGACAGTTCTCCTTACAGCATATACTCCCATTCACTGAGAAATGTCCAAACGCAGCTCTTACCAGAAACGTGTTTCTAACTCCTGAATCTAAAGGGAGATTTAACTCACTTAGCTGAACAAACGCACAGCAGAGCAGATTGAAGGATACGTTTCTTCTGTGTTTTAGGCAGGTTTTACTGCTATTTCGTTATATGCGGGAATAGTGCTGGAAATGAATGGAAATGCCTGTTTTGAGATCTCTCCACAGAAAGCGTTTCCAGACTTCCCCTTCAACACACGAGTTTAACTCTGTAAGTTGAATGCACACATTGAAGACCGTTCTGTTAGGTAGCTCCGTTTTGGTTTTAGAAGCAGACAGTTCTCCTTACAGCATATACTCCCATTCACTGAGAAATGTCCAAACGCAGCTCTTACCAGAAACGTGTTTCTAACTCCTGAATCTAAAGGGAGATTTAACTCACGTAGCTGAACAAACGCACAGCAGAGCAGATTGAAGGATACGTTTCTTCTGTGTTTTAGGCAGAGTTTTACTGCTATTTCGTTATATGCGGGAATAGTGCTGGAAATGCCTGGAAATGCCTGTTTTGAGATCTCTCCACAGAAAGAGTTTCCAGACTTCCCCTTCAACACACGAGTTTAACTCTGTAAGTTGAATGCACACATTGAAGACCATTCTGTTAGGTAGCTCCGTTTTGGTTTTAGAAGCAGACAGTTCTCCTTACAGCATATACTCCCATTCACTGAGAAATGTCCAAACGCAGCTCTTACCAGAAACGTGTTTCTAACTCCTGAATCTAAAGGGAGATTTAACTCACTTAGCTGAACAAACGCACAGCAGAGCAGATTGAAGGATACGTTTCTTCTGTGTTTTAGGCAGAGTTTTACTGCTATTTCGTTATATGCGGGAATAGTGCTGGAAATGCCTGGAAATGCCTGTTTTGAGATCTCTCCACAGAAAGCGTTTCCAGACTTCCCCTTCAACACACGAGTTTAACTCTGTAAGTTGAATGCACACATTGAAGACCGTTCTGTTAGGTAGCTCCGTTTTGGTTTTAGAAGCAGACAGTTCTCCTTACAGCATATACTCCCATTCACTGAGAAATGTCCAAACGCAGCTCTTACCAGAAACGTGTTTCTAACTCCTGAATCTAAAGGGAGATTTAACTCACTTAGCTGAACAAACGCACAGCAGAGCAGATTGAAGGATACGTTTCTTCTGTGTTTTAGGCAGAGTTTTACTGCTATTTCGTTATATGCGGGAATAGTGCTGGAAATGCCTGGAAATGCCTGTTTTGAGATCTCTCCACAGAAAGCGTTTCCAGACTTCCCCTTCAACACACGAGTTTAACTCTGTAAGTTGAATGCACACATTGAAGACCGTTCTGTTAGGTAGCTCCGTTTTGGTTTTAGAAGCAGACAGTTCTCCTTACAGCATATACTCCCATTCACTGAGAAATGTCCAAACGCAGCTCTTACCAGAAACGTGTTTCTAACTCCTGAATCTAAAGGGAGATTTAACTCACTTAGCTGAACAAACGCACAGCAGAGCAGATTGAAGGATACGTTTCTTCTGTGTTTTAGGCAGAGTTTTACTGCTATTTCGTTATATGCGGGAATAGTGCTGGAAATGCCTGTTTTGAGATCTCTCCACAGAAAGCGTTTCCAGACTTCCCCTTCAACACACGAGTTTAAATCTGTAAGTTGAATGCACACATTGAAGACCGTTCTGTTAGGTAGCTCCGTTTTGGTTTTAGAAGCAGACAGTTCTCCTTACAGCATATACTCACATTCACTGAGAAATGTCCAAACGCAGCTCTTACCAGAAACGTGTTTCTAACTCCTGAATCTAAAGGGAGATTTAACTCACTTAGCTGAACAAACGCACAGCAGAGCAGATTGAAGGATACGTTTCTTCTGTGTTTTAGGCAGAGTTTTACTGCTATTTCGTTATATGCGGGAATAGTGCTGGAAATGCCTGTTTTGAGATCTCTCCACAGAAAGCGTTTCCAGACTTCCCCTTCAACACACGAGTTTAACTCTGTAAGTTGAATGCACACATTGAAGACCGTTCTGTTAGGTAGCTCCGTTTTGGTTTTAGAAGCAGACAGTTCTCCTTACAGCATATACTCCCATTCACTGAGAAATGTCCAAACGCAGCTCTTACCAGAAACGTGTTTCTAACTCCTGAAACTAAAGGGAGATTTAACTCACTTAGCTGAACAAACGCACAGCAGAGCAGATTGAAGGATACGTTTCTTCTGTGTTTTTGGCAGAGTTTTACTGCTATTTGGTTATATGCGGGAATAGTGCTGGAAATGCCTGGAAATGCCTGTTTTGAGATCTCTCCACAGAAAGCGTTTCCAGACTTCCCCTTCAACACACGAGTTTAACTCTGTAAGTTGAATGCACACATTGAAGACCGTTCTGTTATGTAGCTCCGTTTTGGTTTTAGAAGCAGACAGTTCTCCTTACAGCATATACTCCCATTCACTGAGAAATGTCCAAACGCAGCTCTTACCAGAAACGTGTTTCTAACTCCTGAATCTAAAGGGAGATTTAACTCACTTAGCTGAACAAACGCACAGCAGAGCAGATTGAAGGATACGTTTCTTCTGTGTTTTAGGCAGAGTTTTACTGCTATTTCGTTATATGCGGGAATAGTGCTGGAAATGCCTGGAAATGCCTGTTTTGAGATCTCTCCACAGAAAGCGTTTCCAGACTTCCCCTTCAACACACGAGTTTAACTCTGTAAGTTGAATGCACACATTGAAGACCGTTCTGTTAGGTAGCTCCGTTTTGGTTTTAGAAGCAGACAGTTCTCCTTACAGCATATACTCCCATTCACTGAGAAATGTCCAAACGCAGCTCTTACCAGAAACGTGTTTCTAACTCCTGAATCTAAAGGGAGATTTAACTCACTTAGCTGAACAAACGCACAGCAGAGCAGATTGAAGGATACGTTTCTTCTGTGTTTTAGGCAGAGTTTTACTGCTATTTCGTTATATGCGGGAATAGTGCTGGAAATGCCTGGAAATGCCTGTTTTGAGATCTCTCCACAGAAAGCGTTTCCAGACTTCCCCTTCAACACACGAGTTTAACTCTGTAAGTTGAATGCACACATTGAAGACCGTTCTGTTAGGTAGCTCCGTTTTGGTTTTAGAAGCAGACAGTTCTCCTTACAGCATATACTCCCATTCACTGAGAAATGTCCAAACGCAGCTCTTACCAGAAACGTGTTTCTAACTCCTGAATCTAAAGGGAGATTTAACTCACTTAGCTGAACAAACGCACAGCAGAGCAGATTGAAGGATACGTTTCTTCTGTGTTTTAGGCAGAGTTTTACTGCTATTTCGTTATATGCGGGAATAGTGCTGGAAATGCCTGGAAATGCCTGTTTTGAGATCTCTCCACAGAAAGCGTTTCCAGACTTCCCCTTCAACACACGAGTTTAACTCTGTAAGTTGAATGCACACATTGAAGACCGTTCTGTTAGGTAGCTCCGTTTTGGTTTTAGAAGCAGACAGTTCTCCTTACAGCATATACTCCCATTCACTGAGAAATGTCCAAACGCAGCTCTTACCAGAAACGTGTTTCTAACTCCTGAATCTAAAGGGAGATTTAACTCACTTAGCTGAACAAACGCACAGCAGAGCAGATTGAAGGATACGTTTCTTCTGTGTTTTAGGCAGAGTTTTACTGCTATTTCGTTATATGCGGGAATAGTGCTGGAAATGCCTGGAAATGCCTGTTTTGAGATCTCTCCACAGAAAGCGTTTCCAGACTTCCCCTTCAACACACGAGTTTAACTCTGTAAGTTGAATGCACACATTGAAGACCGTTCTGTTAGGTAGCTCCGTTTTGGTTTTAGAAGCAGACAGTTCTCCTTACAGCATATACTCCCATTCACTGAGAAATGTCCAAACGCAGCTCTTACCAGAAACGTGTTTCTAACTCCTGAATCTAAAGGGAGATTTAACTCACTTAGCTGAACAAACGCACAGCAGAGCAGATTGAAGGATACGTTTCTTCTGTGTTTTAGGCAGAGTTTTACTGCTATTTCGTTATATGCGGGAATAGTGCTGGAAATGCCTGTTTTGAGATCTCTCCACAGAAAGCGTTTCCAGACTTCCCCTTCAACACACGAGTTTAACTCTGTAAGTTGAATGCACACATTGAAGACCGTTCTGTTAGGTAGCTCCGTTTTGGTTTTAGAAGCAGACAGTTCTCCTTACAGCATATACTCCCATTCACTGAGAAATGTCCAAACGCAGCTCTTACCAGAAACGTGTTTCTAACTCCTGAATCTAAAGGGAGATTTAACTCACTTAGCTGAACAAACGCACAGCAGAGCAGATTGAAGGATACGTTTCTTCTGTGTTTTAGGCAGAGTTTTACTGCTATTTCGTTATATGCGGGAATAGTGCTGGAAATGCCTGGAAATGCCTGTTTTGAGATCTCTCCACAGAAAGCGTTTCCAGACTTCCCCTTCAACACACGAGTTTAACTCTGTAAGTTGAATGCACACATTGAAGACCGTTCTGTTAGGTAGCTCCGTTTTGGTTTTAGAAGCAGACAGTTCTCCTTACAGCATATACTCCCATTCACTGAGAAATGTCCAAACGCAGCTCTTACCAGAAACGTGTTTCTAACTCCTGAATCTAAAGGGAGATTTAACTCACTTAGCTGAACAAACGCACAGCAGAGCAGATTGAAGGATACGTTTCTTCTGTGTTTTAGGCAGAGTTTTACTGCTATTTCGTTATATGCGGGAATAGTGCTGGAAATGCCTGTTTTGAGATCTCTCCACAGAAAGCGTTTCCAGACTTCCCCTTCAACAAACGAGTTTAACTCTGTAAGTTGAATACACACATTGAAGACCGTTCTGTTAGGTAGCTCCGTTTTGGTTTTAGAAGCAGACAGTTCTCCTTACAGCATATACTCCCATTCACTGAGAAATGTCCAAACGCAGCTCTTACCAGAAACGTGTTTCTAACTCCTGAATCTAAAGGGAGATTTAACTCACTTAGCTGAACAAACGCACAGCAGAGCAGATTGAAGGATACGTTTCTTCTGTGTTTTAGGCAGAGTTTTACTGCTATTTCGTTATATGCGGGAATAGTGCTGGAAATGCCTGGAAATGCCTGTTTTGAGATCTCTCCACAGAAAGCGTTTCCAGACTTCCCCTTCAACACACGAGTTTAACTCTGTAAGTTGAATGCACACATTGAAGACCGTTCTGTTAGGTAGCTCCGTTTTGGTTTCAGAAGCAGACAGTTCTCCTTACAGCATATACTCCCATTCACTGAGAAATGTCCAAACGCAGCTCTTACCAGAAACGTGTTTCTAACTCCTGAATCTAAAGGGAGATTTAACTCACTAAGCTGAACAAACGCACAGCACAGCAGATTGAAGGATACGTTTCTTCTGTGTTTTAGGCAGAGTTTTACTGCTATTTGGTTATATGCGGGAATAGTGCTGGAAATGCCTGGAAATGCCTGTTTTGAGATCTCTCCACAGAAAGCGTTTCCAGACTTCCCCTTCAACACACGAGTTTAACTCTGTAAGTTGAATGCACACATTGAAGACCGTTCTGTTAGGTAGCTCCGTTTTGGTTTTAGAAGCAGACAGTTCTCCTTACAGCATATACTCCCATTCACTGAGAAATGTCCAAAGGCAGCTCTTACCAGAAACGTGTTTCTAACTCCTGAATCTAAAGGGAGATTTAACTCACTTAGCTGAACAAACGCACAGCAGAGCAGATTGAAGGATACGTTTCTTCTGTGTTTTAGGCAGAGTTTTACTGCTATTTCGTTATATGCGGGAATAGTGCTGGAAATGCCTGGAAATGCCTGTTTTGAGATCTCTCCACAGAAAGCGTTTCCAGACTTCCCCTTCAACACACGAGTTTAACTCTGTAAGTTGAATGCACACATTGAAGACCGTTCTGTTAGGTAGCTCCGTTTTGGTTTTAGAAGCAGACAGTTCTCCTTACAGCATATACTCCCATTCACTGAGAAATGTCCAAACGCAGCTCTTACCAGAAACGTGTTTCTAACTCCTGAATCTAAAGGGAGATTTAACTCACTTAGCTGAACAAACGCACAGCAGAGCAGATTGAAGGATACGTTTCTTCTGTGTTTTAGGCAGAGTTTTACTGCTATTTCGTTATATGCGGGAATAGTGCTGGAAATGCCTGGAAATGCCTGTTTTGAGATCTCTCCACAGAAAGCGTTTCCAGACTTCCCCTTCAACACACGAGTTTAACTCTGTAAGTTGAATGCACACATTGAAGACCGTTCTGTTAGGTAGCTCCGTTTTGGTTTTAGAAGCAGACAGTTCTCCTTACAGCATATACTCCCATTCACTGAGAAATGTCCAAACGCAGCTCTTACCAGAAACGTGTTTCTAACTCCTGAATCTAAAGGGAGATTTAACTCACTTAGCTGAACAAACGCACAGCAGAGCAGATTGAAGGATACGTTTCTTCTGTGTTTTAGGCAGAGTTTTACTGCTATTTCGTTATATGCGGGAATAGTGCTGGAAATGCCTGGAAATGCCTGTTTTGAGATCTCTCCACAGAAAGCGTTTCCAGACTTCCCCTTCAACACACGAGTTTAACTCTGTAAGTTGAATGCACACATTGAAGACCGTTCTGTTAGGTAGCTCCGTTTTGGTTTTAGAAGCAGACAGTTCTCCTTACAGCATATACTCCCATTCACTGAGAAATGTCCAAACGCAGCTCTTACCAGAAACGTGTTTCTAACTCCTGAATCTAAAGGGAGATTTAACTCACTTAGCTGAACAAACGCACAGCAGAGCAGATTGAAGGATACGTTTCTTCTGTGTTTTAGGCAGAGTTTTACTGCTATTTCGTTATATGCGGGAATAGTGCTGGAAATGCCTGGAAATGCCTGTTTTGAGATCTCTCCACAGAAAGCGTTTCCAGACTTCCCCTTCAACACACGAGTTTAACTCTGTAAGTTGAATGCACACATTGAAGACCGTTCTGTTAGGTAGCTCCGTTTTGGTTTTAGAAGCAGACAGTTCTCCTTACAGCATATACTCCCATTCACTGAGAAATGTCCAAACGCAGCTCTTACCAGAAACGTGTTTCTAACTCCTGAATCTAAAGGGAGATTTAACTCACTTAGCTGAACAAACGCACAGCAGAGCAGATTGAAGGATACGTTTCTTCTGTGTTTTAGGCAGAGTTTTACTGCTATTTCGTTATATGCGGGAATAGTGCTGGAAATGCCTGTTTTGAGATCTCTCCACAGAAAGCGTTTCCAGACTTCCCCTTCAACACACGAGTTTAACTCTGTAAGTTGAATGCACACATTGAAGACCGTTCTGTTAGGTAGCTCCGTTTTGGTTTTAGAAGCAGACAGTTCTCCTTACAGCATATACTCCCATTCACTGAGAAATGTCCAAACGCAGCTCTTACCAGAAACGTGTTTCTAACTCCTGAATCTAAAGGGAGATTTAACTCACTTAGCTGAACAAACGCACAGCAGAGCAGATTGAAGGATACGTTTCTTCTGTGTTTTAGGCAGAGTTTTACTGCTATTTCGTTATATGCGGGAATAGTGCTGGAAATGCCTGTTTTGAGATCTCTCCACAGAAAGCGTTTCCAGACTTCCCCTTCAACACACGAGTTTAACTCTGTAAGTTGAATGCACACATTGAAGACCGTTCTGTTAGGTAGCTCCGTTTTGGTTTCAGAAGCAGACAGTTCTCCTTACAGCATATACTCCCATTCACTGAGAAATGTCCAAACGCAGCTCTTACCAGAAACGTGTTTCTAACTCCTGAATCTAAAGGGAGATTTAACTCACTTAGCTGAACAAACGCACAGCAGAGCAGATTGAAGGATACGTTTCTTCTGTGTTTTAGGCAGAGTTTTACTGCTATTTCGTTATATGCGGGAATAGTGCTGGAAATGCCTGTTTTGAGATCTCTCCACAGAAAGCGTTTCCAGACTTCCCCTTCAACACACGAGTTTAACTCTGTAAGTTGAATGCACACATTGAAGACCGTTCTGTTAGGTAGCTCAGTTTTGGTTTTAGAAGCAGACAGTTCTCCTTACAGCATATACTCCCATTCACTGAGAAATGTCCAAACGCAGCTCTTACCAGAAACGTGTTTCTAACTCCTGAATCTAAAGGGAGATTTAACTCACTTAGCTGAACAAACGCACAGCAGAGCAGATTGAAGGATACGTTTCTTCTGTGTTTTAGGCAGAGTTTTACTGCTATTTCGTTATATGCGGGAATAGTGCTGGAAATGCCTGGAAATGCCTGTTTTGAGATCTCTCCACAGAAAGCGTTTCCAGACTTCCCCTTCAACACACGAGTTTAACTCTGTAAGTTGAATGCACACATTGAAGACCGTTCTGTTAGGTAGCTCCGTTTTGGTTTTAGAAGCAGACAGTTCTCCTTACAGCATATACTCCCATTCACTGAGAAATGTCCAAACGCAGCTCTTACCAGAAACGTGTTTCTAACTCCTGAATCTAAAGGGAGATTTAACTCACTTAGCTGAACAAACGCACAGCAGAGCAGATTGAAGGATACGTTTCTTCTGTGTTTTAGGCAGGTTTTACTGCTATTTCGTTATATGCGGGAATAGTGCTGGAAATGAATGGAAATGCCTGTTTTGAGATCTCTCCACAGAAAGCGTTTCCAGACTTCCCCTTCAACACACGAGTTTAACTCTGTAAGTTGAATGCACACATTGAAGACCGTTCTGTTAGGTAGCTCCGTTTTGGTTTTAGAAGGAGACAGTTCTCCTTACAGCATATACTCCCATTCACTGAGAAATGTCCAAACGCAGCTCTTACCAGAAACGTGTTTCTAACTCCTGAATCTAAAGGGAGATTTAACTCACTTAGCTGAACAAACGCACAGCAGAGCAGATTGAAGGATACGTTTCTTCTGTGTTTTAGGCAGAATTTTACTGCTATTTCGTTATATGCGGGAATAGTGCTGGAAATGCCTGGAAATGCCTGTTTTGAGATCTCTCCACAGAAAGCGTTTCCAGACTTCCCCTTCAACACACGAGTTTAACTCTGTAAGTTGAATGCACACATTGAAGACCGTTCTGTTAGGTAGCTCCGTTTTGGTTTTAGAAGCAGACAGTTCTCCTTACAGCATATACTCCCATTCACTGAGAAATGTCCAAACGCAGCTCTTACCAGAAACGTGTTTCTAACTCCTGAATCTAAAGGGAGATTTAACTCACTTAGCTGAACAAACGCACAGCAGAGCAGATTGAAGGATACGTTTCTTCTGTGTTTTAGGCAGAGTTTTACTGCTATTTCGTTATATGCGGGAATAGTGCTGGAAATGCCTGGAAATGCCTGTTTTGAGATCTCTCCACAGAAAGCGTTTCCAGCCTTCCCCTTCAACACACGAGTTTAACTCTGTAAGTTGAATGCACACATTGAAGACCGTTCTGTTAGGTAGCTCCGTTTTGGTTTTAGAAGCAGACAGTTCTCCTTACAGCATATACTCCCATTCACTGAGAAATGTCCAAACGCAGCTCTTACCAGAAACGTGTTTCTAACTCCTGAATCTAAAGGGAGATTTAACTCACTTAGCTGAACAAACGCACAGCAGAGCAGATTGAAGGATACGTTTCTTCTGTGTTTTAGGCAGAGTTTTACTGCTATTTCGTTATATGCGGGAATAGTGCTGGAAATGCCTGTTTTGAGATCTCTCCACAGAAAGCGTTTCCAGACTTCCCCTTCAACACACGAGTTTAACTCTGTAAGTTGAATGCACACATTGAAGACCGTTCTGTTAGGTAGCTCCGTTTTGGTTTTAGAAGCAGACAGTTCTCCTTACAGCATATACTCCCATTCACTGAGAAATGTCCAAACGCAGCTCTTACCAGAAACGTGTTTCTAACTCCTGAATCTAAAGGGAGATTTAACTCACTTAGCTGAACAAACGCACAGCAGAGCAGATTGAAGGATACGTTTCTTCTGTGTTTTAGGCAGAGTTTTACTGCTATTTCGTTATATGCGGGAATAGTGCTGGAAATTCCTGGAAATGCCTGTTTTGAGATCTCTCCACAGAAAGCGTTTCCAGACTTCCCCTTCAACACACGAGTTTAACTCTGTAAGTTGAATGCACACATTGAAGACCGTTCTGTTAGGTAGCTCCGTTTTGGTTTTAGATGCAGACAGTTCTCCTTACAGCATATACTCCCATTCACTGAGAAATGTCCAAACGCAGCTCTTACCAGAAACGTGTTTCTAACTCCTGAATCTAAAGGGAGATTTAACTCACTTAGCTGAACAAACGCACAGCAGAGCAGATTGAAGGATACGTTTCTTCTGTGTTTTAGGCAGAGTTTTACTGCTATTTCGTTATATGCGGGAATAGTGCTGGAAATGCCTGGAAATGCCTGTTTTGAGATCTCTCCACAGAAAGCGTTTCCAGACTTCCCCTTCAACACACGAGTTTAACTCTGTAAGTTGAATGCACACATTGAAGACCGTTCTGTTAGGTAGCTCCGTTTTGGTTTTAGAAGCAGACAGTTCTCCTTACAGCATATACTCCCATTCACTGAGAAATGTCCAAACGCAGCTCTTACCAGAAACGTGTTTCTAACTCCTGAATCTAAAGGGAGATTTAACTCACTTAGCTGAACAAACGCACAGCAGAGCAGATTGAAGGATACGTTTCTTCTGTGTTTTAGGCAGAGTTTTACTGCTATTTCGTTATATGCGGGAATAGTGCTGGAAATGCCTGGAAATGCCTGTTTTGAGATCTCTCCACAGAAAGCGTTTCCAGACTTCCCCTTCAACACACGAGTTTAACTCTGTAAGTTGAATGCACACATTGAAGACCGTTCTGTTAGGTAGCTCCGTTTTGGTTTTAGAAGCAGACAGTTCTCCTTACAGCATATACTCCCATTCACTGAGAAATGTCCAAACGCAGCTCTTACCAGAAACGTGTTTCTAACTCCTGAATCTAAAGGGAGATTTAACTCACTTAGCTGAACAAACGCACAGCAGAGAAGATTGAAGGATACGTTTCTTCTGTGTTTTAGGCAGAGTTTTACTGCTATTTCGTTATAAACGGGAATAGTGCTGGAAATGCCTGGAAATGCCTGTTTTGAGATCTCTCCACAGAAAGCGTTTCCAGACTTCCCCTTCAACACACGAGTTTAACTCTGTAAGTTGAATGCACACATTGAAGACCGTTCTGTTAGGTAGCTCCGTTTTGGTTTTAGAAGCAGACAGTTCTCCTTACAGCATATACTCCAATTCACTGAGAAATGTCCAAACGCAGCTCTTACCAGAAACGTGTTTCTAACTCCTGAATCTAAAGGGAGATTTAACTCACTTAGCTGAACAAACGCACAGCAGAGAAGATTGAAGGATACGTTTCTTCTGTGTTTTAGGCAGAGTTTTACTGCTATCTCGTTATATGCGGGAATAGTGCTGGAAATGCCTGGAAATGCCTGTTTTGAGATCTCTCCACAGAAAGCGTTTCCAGACTTCCCCTTCAACACACGAGTTTAACTCTGTAAGTTGAATGCACACATTGAAGACCGTTCTGTTAGGTAGCTCCGTTTTGGTTTTAGAAGCAGACAGTTCTCCTTACAGCATATACTCCCATTCACTGAGAAATGTCCAAACGCAGCTCTTACCAGAAACGTGTTTCTAACTCCTGAATCTAAAGGGAGATTTAACTCACTTAGCTGAACAAACGCACAGCAGAGCAGATTGAAGGATACGTTTCTTCTGTGTTTTAGGCAGAGTTTTACTGCTATTTCGTTATATGCGGGAATAGTGCTGGAAATGCCTGTTTTGAGATCTCTCCACAGAAAGCGTTTCCAGACTTCCCCTTCAACACACGAGTTTAACTCTGTAAGTTGAATGCACACATTGAAGACCGTTCTGTTAGGTAGCTCCGTTTTGGTTTTAGAAGCAGACAGTTCTCCTTACAGCATATACTCCCATTCACTGAGAAATGTCCAAACGCAGCTCTTACCAGAAACGTGTTTCTAACTCCTGAATCTAAAGGGAGATTTAACTCACTTAGCTGAACAAACGCACAGCAGAGCAGATTGAAGGATACGTTTCTTCTGTGTTTTAGGCAGAGTTTTACTGCTATTTCGTTATATGCGGGAATAGTGCTGGAAATGCCTGTTTTGAGATCTCTCCACAGAAAGCGTTTCCAGACTTCCCCTTCAACACACGAGTTTAAATCTGTAAGTTGAATGCACACATTGAAGACCGTTCTGTTAGGTAGCTCCGTTTTGGTTTTAGATGCAGACAGTTCTCCTTACAGCATATACTCCCATTCACTGAGAAATGTCCAAACGCAGCTCTTACCAGAAACGTGTTTCTAACTCCTGAATCTAAAGGGAGATTTAACTCACTTAGCTGAACAAACGCACAGCAGAGCAGATTGAAGGATACGTTTCTTCTGTGTTTTAGGCAGAGTTTTACTGCTATTTCGTTATATGCGGGAATAGTGCTGGAAATGCCTGTTTTGAGATCTCTCCACAGAAAGCGTTTCCAGACTTCCCCTTCAACACACGAGTTTAACTCTGTAAGTTGAATGCACACATTGAAGACCGTTCTGTTAGGTAGCTCCGTTTTGGTTTTAGAAGCAGACAGTTCTCCTTACAGCATATACTCCCATTCACTGAGAAATGTCCAAACGCAGCTCTTACCAGAAACGTGTTTCTAACTCCTGAATCTAAAGGGAGATTTAACTCACTTAGCTGATCAAACGCACAGCAGAGCAGATTGAAGGATACGTTTCTTCTGTGTTTTAGGCAGAGTTTTACTGCTATTTCGTTATATGCGGGAATAGTGCTGGAAATGCCTGGAAATGCCTGTTTTGAGATCTCTCCACAGAAAGCGTTTCCAGACTTCCCCTTCAACACACGAGTTTAACTCTGTAAGTTGAATGCACACATTGAAGACCGTTCTGTTAGGTAGCTCCGTTTTGGTTTTAGAAGCAGACAGTTCTCCTTACAGCATATACTCCCATTCACTGAGAAATGTCCAAACGCAGCTCTTACCAGAAACGTGTTTCTAACTCCTGAATCTAAAGGGAGATTTAACTCACTTAGCTGAACAAACGCACAGCAGAGCAGATTGAAGGATACGTTTCTTCTGTGTTTTAGGCAGAGTTTTACTGCTATTTCGTTATATGCGGGAATAGTGCTGGAAATGCCTGGAAATGCCTGTTTTGAGATCTCTCCACAGAAAGCGTTTCCAGACTTCCCCTTCAACACACGAGTTTAACTCTGTAAGTTGAATGCACACATTGAAGACCGTTCTGTTAGGTAGCTCCGTTTTGGTTTTAGAAGCAGACAGTTCTCCTTACAGCATATACTCCCATTCACTGAGAAATGTCCAAACGCAGCTCTTACCAGAAACGTGTTTCTAACTCCTGAATCTAAAGGGAGATTTAACTCACTTAGCTGAACAAACGCACAGCAGAGCAGATTGAAGGATACGTTTCTTCTGTGTTTTAGGCAGAGTTTTACTGCTATTTCGTTATATGCGGGAATAGTGCTGGAAATGCCTGGAAATGCCTGTTTTGAGATCTCTCCACAGAAAGCGTTTCCAGACTTCCCCTTCAACACACGAGTTTAACTCTGTAAGTTGAATGCACACATTGAAGACCGTTCTGTTAGGTAGCTCCGTTTTGGTTTTAGAAGCAGACAGTTCTCCTTACAGCATATACTCCCATTCACTGAGAAATGTCCAAACGCAGCTCTTACCAGAAACGTGTTTCTAACTCCTGAATCTAAAGGGAGATTTAACTCACTTAGCTGAACAAACGCACAGCAGAGCAGATTGAAGGATACGTTTCTTCTGTGTTTTAGGCAGAGTTTTACTGCTATTTCGTTATATGCGGGAATAGTGCTGGAAATGCCTGTTTTGAGATCTCTCCACAGAAAGCGTTTCCAGACTTCCCCTTCAACACACGAGTTTAACTCTGTAAGTTGAATGCACACATTGAAGACCGTTCTGTTAGGTAGCTCCGTTTTGGTTTTAGAAGCAGACAGTTCTCCTTACAGCATATACTCCCATTCACTGAGAAATGTCCAAACGCAGCTCTTACCAGAAACGTGTTTCTAACTCCTGAATCTAAAGGGAGATTTAACTCACTTAGCTGAACAAACGCACAGCAGAGCAGATTGAAGGATACGTTTCTTCTGTGTTTTAGGCAGAGTTTTACTGCTATTTCGTTATATGCGGGAATAGTGCTGGAAATGCCTGGAAATGCCTGTTTTGAGATCTCTCCACAGAAAGCGTTTCCAGACTTCCCCTTCAACACACGAGTTTAACTCTGTAAGTTGAATGCACACATTGAAGACCGTTCTGTTAGGTAGCTCCGTTTTGGTTTTAGAAGCAGACAGTTCTCCTTACAGCATATACTCCCATTCACTGAGAAATGTCCAAACGCAGCTCTTACCAGAAACGTGTTTCTAACTCCTGAATCTAAAGGGAGATTTAACTCACTTAGCTGAACAAACGCACAGCAGAGCAGATTGAAGGATACGTTTCTTCTGTGTTTTAGGCAGAGTTTTACTGCTATTTCGTTATATGCGGGAATAGTGCTGGAAATGCCTGTTTTGAGATCTCTCCACAGAAAGCGTTTCCAGACTTCCCCTTCAACACACGAGTTTAACTCTGTAAGTTGAATACACACATTGAAGACCGTTCTGTTAGGTAGCTCCGTTTTGGTTTTAGAAGCAGACAGTTCTCCTTACAGCATATACTCCCATTCACTGAGAAATGTCCAAACGCAGCTCTTACCAGAAACGTGTTTCTAACTCCTGAATCTAAAGGGAGATTTAACTCACTTAGCTGAACAAACGCACAGCAGAGCAGATTGAAGGATACGTTTCTTCTGTGTTTTAGGCAGAGTTTTACTGCTATTTCGTTATATGCGGGAATAGTGCTGGAAATGCCTGGAAATGCCTGTTTTGAGATCTCTCCACAGAAAGCGTTTCCAGACTTCCCCTTCAACACACGAGTTTAACTCTGTAAGTTGAATGCACACATTGAAGACCGTTCTGTTAGGTAGCTCCGTTTTGGTTTCAGAAGCAGACAGTTCTCCTTACAGCATATACTCCCATTCACTGAGAAATGTCCAAACGCAGCTCTTACCAGAAACGTGTTTCTAACTCCTGAATCTAAAGGGAGATTTAACTCACTTAGCTGAACAAACGCACAGCAGAGCAGATTGAAGGATACGTTTCTTCTGTGTTTTAGGCAGAGTTTTACTGCTATTTCGTTATATGCGGGAATAGTGCTGGAAATGCCTGTTTTGAGATCTCTCCACAGAAAGCGTTTCCAGACTTCCCCTTCAACACACGAGTTTAAATCTGTAAGTTGAATGCACACATTGAAGACCGTTCTGTTAGGTAGCTCCGTTTTGGTTTTAGAAGCAGACAGTTCTCCTTACAGCATATACTCACATTCACTGAGAAATGTCCAAACGCAGCTCTTACCAGAAACGTGTTTCTAACTCCTGAATCTAAAGGGAGATTTAACTCACTTAGCTGAACAAACGCACAGCAGAGCAGATTGAAGGATACGTTTCTTCTGTGTTTTAGGCAGAGTTTTACTGCTATTTCGTTATATGCGGGAATAGTGCTGGAAATGCCTGTTTTGAGATCTCTCCACAGAAAGCGTTTCCAGACTTCCCCTTCAACACACGAGTTTAACTCTGTAAGTTGAATGCACACATTGAAGACCGTTCTGTTATGTAGCTCCGTTTTGGTTTTAGAAGCAGACAGTTCTCCTTACAGCATATACTCCCATTCACTGAGAAATGTCCAAACGCAGCTCTTACCAGAAACGTGTTTCTAACTCCTGAATCTAAAGGGAGATTTAACTCACTTAGCTGAACAAACGCACAGCAGAGCAGATTGAAGGATACGTTTCTTCTGTGTTTTAGGCAGAGTTTTACTGCTATTTCGTTATATGCGGGAATAGTGCTGGAAATGCCTGGAAATGCCTGTTTTGAGATCTCTCCACAGAAAGCGTTTCCAGACTTCCCCTTCAACACACGAGTTTAACTCTGTAAGTTGAATGCACACATTGAAGACCGTTCTGTTAGGTAGCTCCGTTTTGGTTTTAGAAGCAGACAGTTCTCCTTACAGCATATACTCCCATTCACTGAGAAATGTCCAAACGCAGCTCTTACCAGAAACGTGTTTCTAACTCCTGAATCTAAAGGGAGATTTAACTCACTTAGCTGAACAAACGCACAGCAGAGCAGATTGAAGGATACGTTTCTTCTGTGTTTTAGGCAGAGTTTTACTGCTATTTCGTTATATGCGGGAATAGTGCTGGAAATGCCTGGAAATGCCTGTTTTGAGATCTCTCCACAGAAAGCGTTTCCAGACTTCCCCTTCAACACACGAGTTTAACTCTGTAAGTTGAATGCACACATTGAAGACCGTTCTGTTAGGTAGCTCCGTTTTGGTTTTAGAAGCAGACAGTTCTCCTTACAGCATATACTCCCATTCACTGAGAAATGTCCAAACGCAGCTCTTACCAGAAACGTGTTTCTAACTCCTGAATCTAAAGGGAGATTTAACTCACTTAGCTGAACAAACGCACAGCAGAGCAGATTGAAGGATACGTTTCTTCTGTGTTTTAGGCAGAGTTTTACTGCTATTTCGTTATATGCGGGAATAGTGCTGGAAATGCCTGGAAATGCCTGTTTTGAGATCTCTCCACAGAAAGCGTTTCCAGACTTCCCCTTCAACACACGAGTTTAACTCTGTAAGTTGAATGCACACATTGAAGACCGTTCTGTTAGGTAGCTCCGTTTTGGTTTTAGAAGCAGACAGTTCTCCTTACAGCATATACTCCCATTCACTGAGAAATGTCCAAACGCAGCTCTTACCAGAAACGTGTTTCTAACTCCTGAATCTAAAGGGAGATTTAACTCACTTAGCTGAACAAACGCACAGCAGAGCAGATTGAAGGATACGTTTCTTCTGTGTTTTAGGCAGAGTTTTACTGCTATTTCGTTATATGCGGGAATAGTGCTGGAAATGCCTGGAAATGCCTGTTTTGAGATCTCTCCACAGAAAGCGTTTCCAGACTTCCCCTTCAACACACGAGTTTAACTCTGTAAGTTGAATGCACACATTGAAGACCGTTCTGTTAGGTAGCTCCGTTTTGGTTTTAGAAGCAGACAGTTCTCCTTACAGCATATACTCCCATTCACTGAGAAATGTCCAAACGCAGCTCTTACCAGAAACGTGTTTCTAACTCCGGAATCTAAAGGGAGATTTAACTCACTTAGCTGAACAAACGCACAGCAGAGCAGATTGAAGGATACGTTTCTTCTGTGTTTTAGGCAGAGTTTTACTGCTATTTCGTTATATGCGGGAATAGTGCTGGAAATGCCTGTTTTGAGATCTCTCCACAGAAAGCGTTTCCAGACTTCCCCTTCAACACACGAGTTTAACTCTGTAAGTTGAATGCACACATTGAAGACCGTTCTGTTAGGTAGCTCCGTTTTGGTTTTAGAAGCAGACAGTTCTCCTTACAGCATATACTCCCATTCACTGAGAAATGTCCAAACGCAGCTCTTACCAGAAACGTGTTTCTAACTCCTGAATCTAAAGGGAGATTTAACTCACTTAGCTGAACAAACGCACAGCAGAGCAGATTGAAGGATACGTTTCTTCTGTGTTTTAGGCAGAGTTTTACTGCTATTTCGTTATATGCGGGAATAGTGCTGGAAATGCCTGTTTTGAGATCTCTCCACAGAAAGCGTTTCCAGACTTCCCCTTCAACACACGAGTTTAACTCTGTAAGTTGAATGCACACATTGAAGACCGTTCTGTTAGGTAGCTCCGTTTTGGTTTCAGAAGCAGACAGTTCTCCTTACAGCATATACTCCCATTCACTGAGAAATGTCCAAACGCAGCTCTTACCAGAAACGTGTTTCTAACTCCTGAATCTAAAGGGAGATTTAACTCACTTAGCTGAACAAACGCACAGCAGAGCAGATTGAAGGATACGTTTCTTCTGTGTTTTAGGCAGAGTTTTACTGCTATTTCGTTATATGCGGGAATAGTGCTGGAAATGCCTGTTTTGAGATCTCTCCACAGAAAGCGTTTCCAGACTTCCCCTTCAACACACGAGTTTAACTCTGTAAGTTGAATGCACACATTGAAGACCGTTCTGTTAGGTAGCTCCGTTTTGGTTTTAGAAGCAGACAGTTCTCCTTACGGCATATACTCCCATTCACTGAGAAATGTCCAAACGCAGCTCTTACCAGAAACGTGTTTCTAACTCCTGAATCTAAAGGGAGATTTAACTCACTTAGCTGAACAAACGCACAGCAGAGCAGATTGAAGGATACGTTTCTTCTGTGTTTTAGGCAGAGTTTTACTGCTATTTCGTTATATGCGGGAATAGTGCTGGAAATGCCTGGAAATGCCTGTTTTGAGATCTCTCCACAGAAAGCGTTTCCAGACTTCCCCTTCAACACACGAGTTTAACTCTGTAAGTTGAATGCACACATTGAAGACCGTTCTGTTAGGTAGCTCCGTTTTGGTTTTAGAAGCAGACAGTTCTCCTTACAGCATATACTCCCATTCACTGAGAAATGTCCAAACGCAGCTCTTACCAGAAACGTGTTTCTAACTCCTGAATCTAAAGGGAGATTTAACTCACTTAGCTGAACAAACGCACAGCAGAGCAGATTGAAGGATACGTTTCTTCTGTGTTTTAGGCAGAGTTTTACTGCTATTTCGTTATATGCGGGAATAGTGCTGGAAATGCCTGGAAATGCCTGTTTTGAGATCTCTCCACAGAAAGCGTTTCCAGACTTCCCCTTCAACACACGAGTTTAACTCTGTAAGTTGAATGCACACATTGAAGACCGTTCTGTTAGGTAGCTCCGTTTTGGTTTTAGAAGCAGACAGTTCTCCTTACAGCATATACTCCCATTCACTGAGAAATGTCCAAACGCAGCTCTTACCAGAAACGTGTTTCTAACTCCTGAATCTAAAGGGAGATTTAACTCACTTAGCTGAACAAACGCACAGCAGAGCAGATTGAAGGATACGTTTCTTCTGTGTTTTAGGCAGAGTTTTACTGCTATTTCGTTATATGCGGGAATAGTGCTGGAAATGCCTGTTTTGAGATCTCTCCACAGAAAGCGTTTCCAGACTTCCCCTTCAACACACGAGTTTAACTCTGTAAGTTGAATGCACACATTGAAGACCGTTCTGTTAGGTAGCTCCGTTTTGGTTTTAGAAGCAGACAGTTCTCCTTACAGCATATACTCCCATTCACTGAGAAATGTCCAAACGCAGCTCTTACCAGAAACGTGTTTCTAACTCCTGAATCTAAAGGGAGATTTAACTCACTTAGCTGAACAAACGCACAGCAGAGCAGATTGAAGGATACGTTTCTTCTGTGTTTTAGGCAGAGTTTTACTGCTATTTCGTTATATGCGGGAATAGTGCTGGAAATGCCTGGAAATGCCTGTTTTGAGATCTCTCCACAGAAAGCGTTTCCAGACTTCCCCTTCAACACACGAGTTTAACTCTGTAAGTTGAATGCACACATTGAAGACCGTTCTGTTAGGTAGCTCCGTTTTGGTTTTAGAAGCAGACAGTTCTCCTTACAGCATATACTCCCATTCACTGAGAAATGTCCAAACGCAGCTCTTACCAGAAACGTGTTTCTAACTCCTGAATCTAAAGGGAGATTTAACTCACTTAGCTGAACAAACGCACAGCAGAGCAGATTGAAGGATACGTTTCTTCTGTGTTTTAGGCAGAGTTTTACTGCTATTTCGTTATATGCGGGAATAGTGCTGGAAATGCCTGTTTTGAGATCTCTCCACAGAAAGCGTTTCCAGACTTCCCCTTCAACACACGAGTTTAACTCTGTAAGTTGAATACACACATTGAAGACCGTTCTGTTAGGTAGCTCCGTTTTGGTTTTAGAAGCAGACAGTTCTCCTTACAGCATATACTCCCATTCACTGAGAAATGTCCAAACGCAGCTCTTACCAGAAACGTGTTTCTAACTCCTGAATCTAAAGGGAGATTTAACTCACTTAGCTGAACAAACGCACAGCAGAGCAGATTGAAGGATACGTTTCTTCTGTGTTTTAGGCAGAGTTTTACTGCTATTTCGTTATATGCGGGAATAGTGCTGGAAATGCCTGGAAATGCCTGTTTTGAGATCTCTCCACAGAAAGCGTTTCCAGACTTCCCCTTCAACACACGAGTTTAACTCTGTAAGTTGAATGCACACATTGAAGACCGTTCTGTTAGGTAGCTCCGTTTTGGTTTCAGAAGCAGACAGTTCTCCTTACAGCATATACTCCCATTCACTGAGAAATGTCCAAACGCAGCTCTTACCAGAAACGTGTTTCTAACTCCTGAATCTAAAGGGAGATTTAACTCACTTAGCTGAACAAACGCACAGCAGAGCAGATTGAAGGATACGTTTCTTCTGTGTTTTAGGCAGAGTTTTACTGCTATTTCGTTATATGCGGGAATAGTGCTGGAAATGCCTGTTTTGAGATCTCTCCACAGAAAGCGTTTCCAGACTTCCCCTTCAACACACGAGTTTAAATCTGTAAGTTGAATGCACACATTGAAGACCGTTCTGTTAGGTAGCTCCGTTTTGGTTTTAGAAGCAGACAGTTCTCCTTACAGCATATACTCACATTCACTGAGAAATGTCCAAACGCAGCTCTTACCAGAAACGTGTTTCTAACTCCTGAATCTAAAGGGAGATTTAACTCACTTAGCTGAACAAACGCACAGCAGAGCAGATTGAAGGATACGTTTCTTCTGTGTTTTAGGCAGAGTTTTACTGCTATTTCGTTATATGCGGGAATAGTGCTGGAAATGCCTGTTTTGAGATCTCTCCACAGAAAGCGTTTCCAGACTTCCCCTTCAACACACGAGTTTAACTCTGTAAGTTGAATGCACACATTGAAGACCGTTCTGTTATGTAGCTCCGTTTTGGTTTTAGAAGCAGACAGTTCTCCTTACAGCATATACTCCCATTCACTGAGAAATGTCCAAACGCAGCTCTTACCAGAAACGTGTTTCTAACTCCTGAATCTAAAGGGAGATTTAACTCACTTAGCTGAACAAACGCACAGCAGAGCAGATTGAAGGATACGTTTCTTCTGTGTTTTAGGCAGAGTTTTACTGCTATTTTGTTATATGCGGGAATAGTGCTGGAAATGCCTGGAAATGCCTGTTTTGAGATCTCTCCACAGAAAGCGTTTCCAGACTTCCCCTTCAACACACGAGTTTAACTCTGTAAGTTGAATGCACACATTGAAGACCGTTCTGTTAGGTAGCTCCGTTTTGGTTTTAGAAGCAGACAGTTCTCCTTACAGCATATACTCCCATTCACTGAGAAATGTCCAAACGCAGCTCTTACCAGAAACGTGTTTCTAACTCCTGAATCTAAAGGGAGATTTAACTCACTTAGCTGAACAAACGCACAGCAGAGCAGATTGAAGGATACGTTTCTTCTGTGTTTTAGGCAGAGTTTTACTGCTATTTCGTTATATGCGGGAATAGTGCTGGAAATGCCTGGAAATGCCTGTTTTGAGATCTCTCCACAGAAAGCGTTTCCAGACTTCCCCTTCAACACACGAGTTTAACTCTGTAAGTTGAATGCACACATTGAAGACCGTTCTGTTAGGTAGCTCCGTTTTGGTTTTAGAAGCAGACAGTTCTCCTTACAGCATATACTCCCATTCACTGAGAAATGTCCAAACGCAGCTCTTACCAGAAACGTGTTTCTAACTCCTGAATCTAAAGGGAGATTTAACTCACTTAGCTGAACAAACGCACAGCAGAGCAGATTGAAGGATACGTTTCTTCTGTGTTTTAGGCAGAGTTTTACTGCTATTTCGTTATATGCGGGAATAGTGCTGGAAATGCCTGGAAATGCCTGTTTTGAGATCTCTCCACAGAAAGCGTTTCCAGACTTCCCCTTCAACACACGAGTTTAACTCTGTAAGTTGAATGCACACATTGAAGACCGTTCTGTTAGGTAGCTCCGTTTTGGTTTTAGAAGCAGACAGTTCTCCTTACAGCATATACTCCCATTCACTGAGAAATGTCCAAACGCAGCTCTTACCAGAAACGTGTTTCTAACTCCTGAATCTAAAGGGAGATTTAACTCACTTAGCTGAACAAACGCACAGCAGAGCAGATTGAAGGATACGTTTCTTCTGTGTTTTAGGCAGAGTTTTACTGCTATTTCGTTATATGCGGGAATAGTGCTGGAAATGCCTGGAAATGCCTGTTTTGAGATCTCTCCACAGAAAGCGTTTCCAGACTTCCCCTTCAACACACGAGTTTAACTCTGTAAGTTGAATGCACACATTGAAGACCGTTCTGTTAGGTAGCTCCGTTTTGGTTTTAGAAGCAGACAGTTCTCCTTACAGCATATACTCCCATTCACTGAGAAATGTCCAAACGCAGCTCTTACCAGAAACGTGTTTCTAACTCCGGAATCTAAAGGGAGATTTAACTCACTTAGCTGAACAAACGCACAGCAGAGCAGATTGAAGGATACGTTTCTTCTGTGTTTTAGGCAGAGTTTTACTGCTATTTCGTTATATGCGGGAATAGTGCTGGAAATGCCTGTTTTGAGATCTCTCCACAGAAAGCGTTTCCAGACTTCCCCTTCAACACACGAGTTTAACTCTGTAAGTTGAATGCACACATTGAAGACCGTTCTGTTAGGTAGCTCCGTTTTGGTTTTAGAAGCAGACAGTTCTCCTTACAGCATATACTCCCATTCACTGAGAAATGTCCAAACGCAGCTCTTACCAGAAACGTGTTTCTAACTCCTGAATCTAAAGGGAGATTTAACTCACTTAGCTGAACAAACGCACAGCAGAGCAGATTGAAGGATACGTTTCTTCTGTGTTTTAGGCAGAGTTTTACTGCTATTTCGTTATATGCGGGAATAGTGCTGGAAATGCCTGTTTTGAGATCTCTCCACAGAAAGCGTTTCCAGACTTCCCCTTCAACACACGAGTTTAACTCTGTAAGTTGAATGCACACATTGAAGACCGTTCTGTTAGGTAGCTCCGTTTTGGTTTCAGAAGCAGACAGTTCTCCTTACAGCATATACTCCCATTCACTGAGAAATGTCCAAACGCAGCTCTTACCAGAAACGTGTTTCTAACTCCTGAATCTAAAGGGAGATTTAACTCACTTAGCTGAACAAACGCACAGCAGAGCAGATTGAAGGATACGTTTCTTCTGTGTTTTAGGCAGAGTTTTACTGCTATTTCGTTATATGCGGGAATAGTGCTGGAAATGCCTGTTTTGAGATCTCTCCACAGAAAGCGTTTCCAGACTTCCCCTTCAACACACGAGTTTAACTCTGTAAGTTGAATGCACACATTGAAGACCGTTCTGTTAGGTAGCTCCGTTTTGGTTTTAGAAGCAGACAGTTCTCCTTACGGCATATACTCCCATTCACTGAGAAATGTCCAAACGCAGCTCTTACCAGAAACGTGTTTCTAACTCCTGAATCTAAAGGGAGATTTAACTCACTTAGCTGAACAAACGCACAGCAGAGCAGATTGAAGGATACGTTTCTTCTGTGTTTTAGGCAGAGTTTTACTGCTATTTCGTTATATGCGGGAATAGTGCTGGAAATGCCTGTTTTGAGATCTCTCCACAGAAAGCGTTTCCAGACTTCCCCTTCAACACACGAGTTTAACTCTGTAAGTTGAATGCACACATTGAAGACCGTTCTGTTAGGTAGCTCCGTTTTGGTTTTAGAAGCAGACAGTTCTCCTTACAGCATATACTCCCATTCACTGAGAAATGTCCAAACGCAGCTCTTACCAGAAACGTGTTTCTAACTCCTGAATCTAAAGGGAGATTTAACTCACTTAGCTGAACAAACGCACAGCAGAGCAGATTGAAGGATACGTTTCTTCTGTGTTTTAGGCAGAGTTTTACTGCTATTTCGTTATATGCGGGAATAGTGCTGGAAATGCCTGGAAATGCCTGTTTTGAGATCTCTCCACAGAAAGCGTTTCCAGACTTCCCCTTCAACACACGAGTTTAACTCTGTAAGTTGAATGCACACATTGAAGACCGTTCTGTTAGGTAGCTCCGTTTTGGTTTTAGAAGCAGACAGTTCTCCTTACAGCATATACTCCCATTCACTGAGAAATGTCCAAACGCAGCTCTTACCAGAAACGTGTTTCTAACTCCTGAATCTAAAGGGAGATTTAACTCACTTAGCTGAACAAACGCACAGCAGAGCAGATTGAAGGATACGTTTCTTCTGTGTTTTAGGCAGAGTTTTACTGCTATTTCGTTATATGCGGGAATAGTGCTGGAAATGCCTGGAAATGCCTGTTTTGAGATCTCTCCACAGAAAGCGTTTCCAGACTTCCCCTTCAACACACGAGTTTAACTCTGTAAGTTGAATGCACACATTGAAGACCGTTCTGTTAGGTAGCTCCGTTTTGGTTTTAGAAGCAGACAGTTCTCCTTACAGCATATACTCCCATTCACTGAGAAATGTCCAAACGCAGCTCTTACCAGAAACGTGTTTCTAACTCCTGAATCTAAAGGGAGATTTAACTCACTTAGCTGAACAAACGCACAGCAGAGCAGATTGAAGGATACGTTTCTTCTGTGTTTTAGGCAGAGTTTTACTGCTATTTCGTTATATGCGGGAATAGTGCTGGAAATTCCTGGAAATGCCTGTTTTGAGATCTCTCCACAGAAAGCGTTTCCAGACTTCCCCTTCAACACACGAGTTTAACTCTGTAAGTTGAATGCACACATTGAAGACCGTTCTGTTAGGTAGCTCCGTTTTGGTTTTAGAAGCAGACAGTTCTCCTTACAGCATATACTCCCATTCACTGAGAAATGTCCAAACGCAGCTCTTACCAGAAACGTGTTTCTAACTCCTGAATCTAAAGGGAGATTTAACTCACTTAGCTGAACAAACGCACAGCAGAGCAGATTGAAGGATACGTTTCTTCTGTGTTTTAGGCAGAGTTTTACTGCTATTTCGTTATATGCGGGAATAGTGCTGGAAATGCCTGGAAATGCCTGTTTTGAGATCTCTCCACAGAAAGCGTTTCCAGACTTCCCCTTCAACACACGAGTTTAACTCTGTAAGTTGAATGCACACATTGAAGACCGTTCTGTTAGGTAGCTCCGTTTTGGTTTTAGAAGCAGACAGTTCTCCTTACAGCATATACTCCCATTCACTGAGAAATGTCCAAACGCAGCTCTTACCAGAAACGTGTTTCTAACTCCTGAATCTAAAGGGAGATTTAACTCACTTAGCTGAACAAACGCACAGCAGAGCAGATTGAAGGATACGTTTCTTCTGTGTTTTAGGCAGAGTTTTACTGCTATTTCGTTATATGCGGGAATAGTGCTGGAAATGCCTGGAAATGCCTGTTTTGAGATCTCTCCACAGAAAGCGTTTCCAGACTTCCCCTTCAACACACGAGTTTAACTCTGTAAGTTGAATGCACACATTGAAGACCGTTCTGTTAGGTAGCTCCGTTTTGGTTTTAGAAGCAGACAGTTCTCCTTACAGCATATACTCCCATTCACTGAGAAATGTCCAAACGCAGCTCTTACCAGAAACGTGTTTCTAACTCCTGAATCTAAAGGGAGATTTAACTCACTTAGCTGAACAAACGCACAGCAGAGAAGATTGAAGGATACGTTTCTTCTGTGTTTTAGGCAGAGTTTTACTGCTATTTCGTTATATGCGGGAATAGTGCTGGAAATGCCTGGAAATGCCTGTTTTGAGATCTCTCCACAGAAAGCGTTTCCAGACTTCCCCTTCAACACACGAGTTTAACTCTGTAAGTTGAATGCACACATTGAAGACCGTTCTGTTAGGTAGCTCCGTTTTGGTTTTAGAAGCAGACAGTTCTCCTTACAGCATATACTCCCATTCACTGAGAAATGTCCAAACGCAGCTCTTACCAGAAACGTGTTTCTAACTCCTGAATCTAAAGGGAGATTTAACTCACTTAGCTGAACAAACGCACAGCAGAGAAGATTGAAGGATACGTTTCTTCTGTGTTTTAGGCAGAGTTTTACTGCTATCTCGTTATATGCGGGAATAGTGCTGGAAATGCCTGGAAATGCCTGTTTTGAGATCTCTCCACAGAAAGCGTTTCCAGACTTCCCCTTCAACACACGAGTTTAACTCTGTAAGTTGAATGCACACATTGAAGACCGTTCTGTTAGGTAGCTCCGTTTTGGTTTTAGAAGCAGACAGTTCTCCTTACAGCATATACTCCCATTCACTGAGAAATGTCCAAACGCAGCTCTTACCAGAAACGTGTTTCTAACTCCTGAATCTAAAGGGAGATTTAACTCACTTAGCTGAACAAACGCACAGCAGAGCAGATTGAAGGATACGTTTCTTCTGTGTTTTAGGCAGAGTTTTACTGCTATTTCGTTATATGCGGGAATAGTGCTGGAAATGCCTGTTTTGAGATCTCTCCACAGAAAGCCTTTCCAGACTTCCCCTTCAACACACGAGTTTAAATCTGTAAGTTGAATGCACACATTGAAGACCGTTCTGTTAGGTAGCTCCGTTTTGGTTTTAGAAGCAGACAGTTCTCCTTACAGCATATACTCCCATTCACTGAGAAATGTCCAAACGCAGCTCTTACCAGAAACGTGTTTCTAACTCCTGAATCTAAAGGGAGATTTAACTCACTTAGCTGAACAAACGCACAGCAGAGCAGATTGAAGGATACGTTTCTTCTGTGTTTTAGGCAGAGTTTTACTGCTATTTCGTTATATGCGGGAATAGTGCTGGAAATGCCTGTTTTGAGATCTCTCCACAGAAAGCGTTTCCAGACTTCCCCTTCAACACACGAGTTTAACTCTGTAAGTTGAATGCACACATTGAAGACCGTTCTGTTAGGTAGCTCCGTTTTGGTTTTAGATGCAGACAGTTCTCCTTACAGCATATACTCCCATTCACTGAGAAATGTCCAAACGCAGCTCTTACCAGAAACGTGTTTCTAACTCCTGAATCTAAAGGGAGATTTAACTCACTTAGCTGAACAAACGCACAGCAGAGCAGATTGAAGGATACGTTTCTTCTGTGTTTTAGGCAGAGTTTTACTGCTATTTCGTTATATGCGGGAATAGTGCTGGAAATGCCTGTTTTGAGATCTCTCCACAGAAAGCGTTTCCAGACTTCCCCTTCAACACACGAGTTTAACTCTGTAAGTTGAATGCACACATTGAAGACCGTTCTGTTAGGTAGCTCCGTTTTGGTTTTAGAAGCAGACAGTTCTCCTTACAGCATATACTCCCATTCACTGAGAAATGTCCAAACGCAGCTCTTACCAGAAACGTGTTTCTAACTCCTGAATCTAAAGGGAGATTTAACTCACTTAGCTGAACAAACGCACAGCAGAGCAGATTGAAGGATACGTTTCTTCTGTGTTTTAGGCAGAGTTTTACTGCTATTTCGTTATATGCGGGAATAGTGCTGGAAATGCCTGGAAATGCCTGTTTTGAGATCTCTCCACAGAAAGCGTTTCCAGACTTCCCCTTCAACACACGAGTTTAACTCTGTAAGTTGAATGCACACATTGAAGACCGTTCTGTTAGGTAGCTCCGTTTTGGTTTTAGAAGCAGACAGTTCTCCTTACAGCATATACTCCCATTCACTGAGAAATGTCCAAACGCAGCTCTTACCAGAAACGTGTTTCTAACTCCTGAATCTAAAGGGAGATTTAACTCACTTAGCTGAACAAACGCACAGCAGAGCAGATTGAAGGATACGTTTCTTCTGTGTTTTAGGCAGAGTTTTACTGCTATTTCGTTATATGCGGGAATAGTGCTGGAAATGCCTGGAAATGCCTGTTTTGAGATCTCTCCACAGAAAGCGTTTCCAGACTTCCCCTTCAACACACGAGTTTAACTCTGTAAGTTGAATGCACACATTGAAGACCGTTCTGTTAGGTAGCTCCGTTTTGGTTTTAGAAGCAGACAGTTCTCCTTACAGCATATACTCCCATTCACTGAGAAATGTCCAAACGCAGCTCTTACCAGAAACGTGTTTCTAACTCCTGAATCTAAAGGGAGATTTAACTCACTTAGCTGAACAAACGCACAGCAGAGAAGATTGAAGGATACGTTTCTTCTGTGTTTTAGGCAGAGTTTTACTGCTATTTCGTTATATGCGGGAATAGTGCTGGAAATGCCTGGAAATGCCTGTTTTGAGATCTCTCCACAGAAAGCGTTTCCAGACTTCCCCTTCATCACACGAGTTTAACTCTGTAAGTTGAATGCACACATTGAAGACCGTTCTGTTAGGTAGCTCCGTTTTGGTTTTAGATGCAGACAGTTCTCCTTACAGCATATACTCCCATTCACTGAGAAATGTCCAAACGCAGCTCTTACCAGAAACGTGTTTCTAACTCCTGAATCTAAAGGGAGATTTAACTCACTTAGCTGAACAAACGCACAGCAGAGCAGATTGAAGGATACGTTTCTTCTGTGTTTTAGGCAGAGTTTTACTGCTATTTCGTTATATGCGGGAATAGTGCTGGAAATGCCTGTTTTGAGATCTCTCCACAGAAAGCGTTTCCAGACTTCCCCTTCAACACACGAGTTTAACTCTGTAAGTTGAATGCACACATTGAAGACCGTTCTGTTAGGTAGCTCCGTTTTGGTTTTAGAAGCAGACAGTTCTCCTTACAGCATATACTCCCATTCACTGAGAAATGTCCAAACGCAGCTCTTACCAGAAACGTGTTTCTAACTCCTGAATCTAAAGGGAGATTTAACTCACTTAGCTGAACAAACGCACAGCAGAGCAGATTGAAGGATACGTTTCTTCTGTGTTTTAGGCAGAGTTTTACTGCTATTTCGTTATATGCGGGAATAGTGCTGGAAATGCCTGGAAATGCCTGTTTTGAGATCTCTCCACAGAAAGCGTTTCCAGACTTCCCCTTCAACACACGAGTTTAACTCTGTAAGTTGAATGCACACATTGAAGACCGTTCTGTTAGGTAGCTCCGTTTTGGTTTTAGAAGCAGACAGTTCTCCTTACAGCATATACTCCCATTCACTGAGAAATGTCCAAACGCAGCTCTTACCAGAAACGTGTTTCTAACTCCTGAATCTAAAGGGAGATTTAACTCACTTAGCTGAACAAACGCACAGCAGAGCAGATTGAAGGATACGTTTCTTCTGTGTTTTAGGCAGAGTTTTACTGCTATTTCGTTATATGCGGGAATAGTGCTGCAAATGCCTGGAAATGCCTGTTTTGAGATCTCTCCACAGAAAGCGTTTCCAGACTTCCCCTTCAACACACGAGTTTAACTCTGTAAGTTGAATGCACACATTGAAGACCGTTCTGTTAGGTAGCTCCGTTTTGGTTTTAGAAGCAGACAGTTCTCCTTACAGCATATACTCCCATTCACTGAGAAATGTCCAAACGCAGCTCTTACCAGAAACGTGTTTCTAACTCCTGAATCTAAAGGGAGATTTAACTCACTTAGCTGAACAAACGCACAGCAGAGAAGATTGAAGGATACGTTTCTTCTGTGTTTTAGGCAGAGTTTTACTGCTATTTCGTTATATGCGGGAATAGTGCTGGAAATGCCTGGAAATGCCTGTTTTGAGATCTCTCCACAGAAAGCGTTTCCAGACTTCCCCTTCATCACACGAGTTTAACTCTGTAAGTTGAATGCACACATTGAAGACCGTTCTGTTAGGTAGCTCCGTTTTGGTTTTAGAAGCAGACAGTTCTCCTTACAGCATATACTCCCATTCACTGAGAAATGTCCAAACGCAGCTCTTACCAGAAATGTGTTTCTAACTCCTGAATCTAAAGGGAGATTTAACTCACTTAGCTGAACAAACGCACAGCAGAGAAGATTGAAGGATACGTTTCTTCTGTGTTTTAGGCAGAGTTTTACTGCTATTTCGTTATATGCGGGAATAGTGCTGGAAATGCCTGGAAATGCCTGTTTTGAGATCTCTCCACAGAAAGCGTTTCCAGACTTCCCCTTCAACACACGAGTTTAACTCTGTAAGTTGAATGCACACATTGAAGACCGTTCTGTTAGGTAGCTCCGTTTTGGTTTTAGAAGCAGACAGTTCTCCTTACAGCATATACTCCCATTCACTGAGAAATGTCCAAACGCAGCTCTTACCAGAAACGTGTTTCTAACTCCTGAATCTAAAGGGAGATTTAACTCACTTAGCTGAACAAACGCACAGCAGAGCAGATTGAAGGATACGTTTCTTCTGTGTTTTAGGCAGAGTTTTACTGCTATTTCGTTATATGCGGGAATAGTGCTGGAAATGCCTGTTTTGAGATCTCTCCACAGAAAGCGTTTCCAGACTTCCCCTTCAACACACGAGTTTAACTCTGTAAGTTGAATGCACACATTGAAGACCGTTCTGTTAGGTAGCTCCGTTTTGGTTTTAGAAGCAGACAGTTCTCCTTACAGCATATACTCCCATTCACTGAGAAATGTCCAAACGCAGCTCTTACCAGAAACGTGTTTCTAACTCCTGAATCTAAAGGGAGATTTAACTCACTTAGCTGAACAAACGCACAGCAGAGCAGATTGAAGGATACGTTTCTTCTGTGTTTTAGGCAGAGTTTTACTGCTATTTCGTTATATGCGGGAATAGTGCTGGAAATGCCTGTTTTGAGATCTCTCCACAGAAAGCGTTTCCAGACTTCCCCTTCAACACACGAGTTTAAATCTGTAAGTTGATTGCAAACATTGAAGACCGTTCTCTTAGGTAGCTCCGTTTTGGTTTTAGAAGCAGACAGTTCTCCTTACAGCATATACTCCCATTCACTGAGAAATGTCCAAACGCAGCTCTTACCAGAAACGTGTTTCTAACTCCTGAATCTAAAGGGAGATTTAACTCACTTAGCTGAACAAACGCACAGCAGAGCAGATTGAAGGATACGTTTCTTCTGTGTTTTAGGCAGAGTTTTACTGCTATTTCGTTATATGCGGGAATAGTGCTGGAAATGCCTGTTTTGAGATCTCTCCACAGAAAGCGTTTCCAGACTTCCCCTTCAACACACGAGTTTAAATCTGTAAGTTGAATGCACACATTGAAGACCGTTCTGTTAGGTAGCTCCGTTTTGGTTTTAGATGCAGACAGTTCTCCTTACAGCATATACTCCCATTCACTGAGAAATGTCCAAACGCAGCTCTTACCAGAAACGTGTTTCTAACTCCTGAATCTAAAGGGAGATTTAACTCACTTAGCTGAACAAACGCACAGCAGAGCAGATTGAAGGATACGTTTCTTCTGTGTTTTAGGCAGAGTTTTACTGCTATTTCGTTATATGCGGGAATAGTGCTGGAAATGCCTGTTTTGAGATCTCTCCACAGAAAGCGTTTCCAGACTTCCCCTTCAACACACGAGTTTAACTCTGTAAGTTGAATGCACACATTGAAGACCGTTCTGTTAGGTAGCTCCGTTTTGGTTTTAGAAGCAGACAGTTCTCCTTACAGCATATACTCCCATTCACTGAGAAATGTCCAAACGCAGCTCTTACCAGAAACGTGTTTCTAACTCCTGAATCTAAAGGGAGATTTAACTCACTTAGCTGAACAAACGCACAGCAGAGCAGATTGAAGGATACGTTTCTTCTGTGTTTTAGGCAGAGTTTTACTGCTATTTCGTTATATGCGGGAATAGTGCTGGAAATGCCTGGAAATGCCTGTTTTGAGATCTCTCCACAGAAAGCGTTTCCAGACTTCCCCTTCAACACACGAGTTTAACTCTGTAAGTTGAATGCACACATTGAAGACCGTTCTGTTAGGTAGCTCCGTTTTGGTTTTAGAAGCAGACAGTTCTCCTTACAGCATATACTCCCATTCACTGAGAAATGTCCAAACGCAGCTCTTACCAGAAACGTGTTTCTAACTCCTGAATCTAAAGGGAGATTTAACTCACTTAGCTGAACAAACGCACAGCAGAGCAGATTGAAGGATACGTTTCTTCTGTGTTTTAGGCAGAGTTTTACTGCTATTTCGTTATATGCGGGAATAGTGCTGGAAATGCCTGGAAATGCCTGTTTTGAGATCTCTCCACAGAAAGCGTTTCCAGACTTCCCCTTCAACACACGAGTTTAACTCTGTAAGTTGAATGCACACATTGAAGACCGTTCTGTTAGGTAGCTCCGTTTTGGTTTTAGAAGCAGACAGTTCTCCTTACAGCATATACTCCCATTCACTGAGAAATGTCCAAACGCAGCTCTTACCAGAAACGTGTTTCTAACTCCTGAATCTAAAGGGAGATTTAACTCACTTAGCTGAACAAACGCACAGCAGAGCAGATTGAAGGATACGTTTCTTCTGTGTTTTAGGCAGAGTTTTACTGCTATTTCGTTATATGCGGGAATAGTGCTGGAAATGCCTGGAAATGCCTGTTTTGAGATCTCTCCACAGAAAGCGTTTCCAGACTTCCCCTTCAACACACGAGTTTAACTCTGTAAGTTGAATGCACACATTGAAGACCGTTCTGTTAGGTAGCTCCGTTTTGGTTTTAGAAGCAGACAGTTCTCCTTACAGCATATACTCCCATTCACTGAGAAATGTCCAAACGCAGCTCTTACCAGAAACGTGTTTCTAACTCCTGAATCTAAAGGGAGATTTAACTCACTTAGCTGAACAAACGCACAGCAGAGCAGATTGAAGGATACGTTTCTTCTGTGTTTTAGGCAGAGTTTTACTGCTATTTCGTTATATGCGGGAATAGTGCTGGAAATGCCTGTTTTGAGATCTCTCCACAGAAAGCGTTTCCAGACTTCCCCTTCAACACACGAGTTTAACTCTGTAAGTTGAATGCACACATTGAAGACCGTTCTGTTAGGTAGCTCCGTTTTGGTTTCAGAAGCAGACAGTTCTCCTTACAGCATATACTCCCATTCACTGAGAAATGTCCAAACGCAGCTCTTACCAGAAACGTGTTTCTAACTCCTGAATCTAAAGGGAGATTTAACTCACTTAGCTGAACAAACGCACAGCAGAGCAGATTGAAGGATACGTTTCTTCTGTGTTTTAGGCAGAGTTTTACTGCTATTTCGTTATATGCGGGAATAGTGCTGGAAATGCCTGTTTTGAGATCTCTCCACAGAAAGCGTTTGCAGACTTCCCCTTCAACACACGAGTTTAACTCTGTAAGTTGAATGCACACATTGAAGACCGTTCTGTTAGGTAGCTCCGTTTTGGTTTTAGAAGCAGACAGTTCTCCTTACAGCATATACTCCCATTCACTGAGAAATGTCCAAACGCAGCTCTTACCAGAAACGTGTTTCTAACTCCTGAATCTAAAGGGAGATTTAACTCACTTAGCTGAACAAACGCACAGCAGAGCAGATTGAAGGATACGTTTCTTCTGTGTTTTAGGCAGAGTTTTACTGCTATTTCGTTATATGCGGGAATAGTGCTGGAAATGCCTGTTTTGAGATCTCTCCACAGAAAGCGTTTCCAGACTTCCCCTTCAACACACGAGTTTAACTCTGTAAGTTGAATGCACACATTGAAGACCGTTCTGTTAGGTAGCTCCGTTTTGGTTTTAGAAGCAGACAGTTCTCCTTACAGCATATACTCCCATTCACTGAGAAATGTCCAAACGCAGCTCTTACCAGAAACGTGTTTCTAACTCCTGAATCTAAAGGGAGATTTAACTCACTTAGCTGAACAAACGCACAGCAGAGCAGATTGAAGGATACGTTTCTTCTGTGTTTTAGGCTGAGTTTTACTGCTATTTCGTTATATGCGGGAATAGTGCTGGAAATTCCTGGAAATGCCTGTTTTGAGATCTCTCCACAGAAAGCGTTTCCAGACTTCCCCTTCAACACACGAGTTTAACTCTGTAAGTTGAATGCACACATTGAAGACCGTTCTGTTAGGTAGCTCCGTTTTGGTTTTAGAAGCAGACAGTTCTCCTTACAGCATATACTCCCATTCACTGAGAAATGTCCAAACGCAGCTCTTACCAGAAACGTGTTTCTAACTCCTGAATCTAAAGGGAGATTTAACTCACTTAGCTGAACAAACGCACAGCAGAGCAGATTGAAGGATACGTTTCTTCTGTGTTTTAGGCAGAGTTTTACTGCTATTTCGTTATATGCGGGAATAGTGCTGGAAATGCCTGGAAATGCCTGTTTTGAGATCTCTCCACAGAAAGCGTTTCCAGACTTCCCCTTCAACACACGAGTTTAACTCTGTAAGTTGAATGCACACATTGAAGACCGTTCTGTTAGGTAGCTCCGTTTTGGTTTTAGATGCAGACAGTTCTCCTTACAGCATATACTCCCATTCACTGAGAAATGTCCAAACGCAGCTCTTACCAGAAACGTGTTTCTAACTCCTGAATCTAAAGGGAGATTTAACTCACTTAGCTGAACAAACGCACAGCAGAGCAGATTGAAGGATACGTTTCTTCTGTGTTTTAGGCAGAGTTTTACTGCTATTTCGTTATATGCGGGAATAGTGCTGGAAATGCCTGGAAATGCCTGTTTTGAGATCTCTCCACAGAAAGCGTTTCCAGACTTCCCCTTCAACACACGAGTTTAACTCTGTAAGTTGAATGCACACATTGAAGACCGTTCTGTTAGGTAGCTCCGTTTTGGTTTTAGAAGCAGACAGTTCTCCTTACAGCATATACTCCCATTCACTGAGAAATGTCCAAACGCAGCTCTTACCAGAAACGTGTTTCTAACTCCTGAATCTAAAGGGAGATTTAACTCACTTAGCTGAACAAACGCACAGCAGAGCAGATTGAAGGATACGTTTCTTCTGTGTTTTAGGCAGAGTTTTACTGCTATTTCGTTATATGCGGGAATAGTGCTGGAAATGCCTGGAAATGCCTGTTTTGAGATCTCTCCACAGAAAGCGTTTCCAGACTTCCCCTTCAACACACGAGTTTAACTCTGTAAGTTGAATGCACACATTGAAGACCGTTCTGTTAGGTAGCTCCGTTTTGGTTTTAGAAGCAGACAGTTCTCCTTACAGCATATACTCCCATTCACTGAGAAATGTCCAAACGCAGCTCTTACCAGAAACGTGTTTCTAACTCCTGAATCTAAAGGGAGATTTAACTCACTTAGCTGAACAAACGCACAGCAGAGAAGATTGAAGGATACGTTTCTTCTGTGTTTTAGGCAGAGTTTTACTGCTATTTCGTTATATGCGGGAATAGTGCTGGAAATGCCTGGAAATGCCTGTTTTGAGATCTCTCCACAGAAAGCGTTTCCAGACTTCCCCTTCAACACACGAGTTTAACTCTGTAAGTTGAATGCACACATTGAAGACCGTTCTGTTAGGTAGCTCCGTTTTGGTTTTAGAAGCAGACAGTTCTCCTTACAGCATATACTCCCATTCACTGAGAAATGTCCAAACGCAGCTCTTACCAGAAACGTGTTTCTAACTCCTGAATCTAAAGGGAGATTTAACTCACTTAGCTGAACAAACGCACAGCAGAGAAGATTGAAGGATACGTTTCTTCTGTGTTTTAGGCAGAGTTTTACTGCTATTTCGTTATATGCGGGAATAGTGCTGGAAATGCCTGGAAATGCCTGTTTTGAGATCTCTCCACAGAAAGCGTTTCCAGACTTCCCCTTCAACACACGAGTTTAACTCTGTAAGTTGAATGCACACATTGAAGACCGTTCTGTTAGGTAGCTCCGTTTTGGTTTTAGAAGCAGACAGTTCTCCTTACAGCATATACTCCCATTCACTGAGAAATGTCCAAACGCAGCTCTTACCAGAAACGTGTTTCTAACTCCTGAATCTAAAGGGAGATTTAACTCACTTAGCTGAACAAACGCACAGCAGAGCAGATTGAAGGATACGTTTCTTCTGTGTTTTAGGCAGAGTTTTACTGCTATTTCGTTATATGCGGGAATAGTGCTGGAAATGCCTGTTTTGAGATCTCTCCACAGAAAGCGTTTCCAGACTTCCCCTTCAACACACGAGTTTAACTCTGTAAGTTGAATGCACACATTGAAGACCGTTCTGTTAGGTAGCTCCGTTTTGGTTTTAGAAGCAGACAGTTCTCCTTACAGCATATACTCCCATTCACTGAGAAATGTCCAAACGCAGCTCTTACCAGAAACGTGTTTCTAACTCCTGAATCTAAAGGGAGATTTAACTCACTTAGCTGAACAAACGCACAGCAGAGCAGATTGAAGGATACGTTTCTTCTGTGTTTTAGGCAGAGTTTTACTGCTATTTCGTTATATGCGGGAATAGTGCTGGAAATGCCTGTTTTGAGATCTCTCCACAGAAAGCGTTTCCAGACTTCCCCTTCAACACACGAGTTTAAATCTGTAAGTTGAATGCACACATTGAAGACCGTTCTGTTAGGTAGCTCCGTTTTGGTTTTAGATGCAGACAGTTCTCCTTACAGCATATACTCCCATTCACTGAGAAATGTCCAAACGCAGCTCTTACCAGAAACGTGTTTCTAACTCCTGAATCTAAAGGGAGATTTAACTCACTTAGCTGAACAAACGCACAGCAGAGCAGATTGAAGGATAAGTTTCTTCTGTGTTTTAGGCAGAGTTTTACTGCTATTTCGTTATATGCGGGAATAGTGCTGGAAATGCCTGTTTTGAGATCTCTCCACAGAAAGCGTTTCCAGACTTCCCCTTCAACACACGAGTTTAACTCTGTAAGTTGAATGCACACATTGAAGACCGTTCTGTTAGGTAGCTCCGTTTTGGTTTTAGAAGCAGACAGTTCTCCTTACAGCATATACTCCCATTCACTGAGAAATGTCCAAACGCAGCTCTTACCAGAAACGTGTTTCTAACTCCTGAATCTAAAGGGAGATTTAACTCACTTAGCTGAACAAACGCACAGCAGAGCAGATTGAAGGATACGTTTCTTCTGTGTTTTAGGCAGAGTTTTACTGCTATTTCGTTATATGCGGGAATAGTGCTGGAAATGCCTGGAAATGCCTGTTTTGAGATCTCTCCACAGAAAGCGTTTCCAGACTTCCCCTTCAACACACGAGTTTAACTCTGTAAGTTGAATGCACACATTGAAGACCGTTCTGTTAGGTAGCTCCGTTTTGGTTTTAGAAGCAGACAGTTCTCCTTACAGCATATACTCCCATTCACTGAGAAATGTCCAAACGCAGCTCTTACCAGAAACGTGTTTCTAACTCCTGAATCTAAAGGGAGATTTAACTCACTTAGCTGAACAAACGCACAGCAGAGCAGATTGAAGGATACGTTTCTTCTGTGTTTTAGGCAGAGTTTTACTGCTATTTCGTTATATGCGGGAATAGTGCTGGAAATGCCTGTTTTGAGATCTCTCCACAGAAAGCGTTTCCAGACTTCCCCTTCAACACACGAGTTTAACTCTGTAAGTTGAATGCACACATTGAAGACCGTTCTGTTAGGTAGCTCCGTTTTGGTTTTAGAAGCAGACAGTTCTCCTTACAGCATATACTCCCATTCACTGAGAAATGTCCAAACGCAGCTCTTACCAGAAACGTGTTTCTAACTCCTGAATCTAAAGGGAGATTTAACTCACTTAGCTGAACAAACGCACAGCAGAGCAGATTGAAGGATACGTTTCTTCTGTGTTTTAGGCAGAGTTTTACTGCTATTTCGTTATATGCGGGAATAGTGCTGGAAATGCCTGTTTTGAGATCTCTCCACAGAAAGCGTTTCCAGACTTCCCCTTCAACACACGAGTTTAAATCTGTAAGTTGATTGCACACATTGAAGACCGTTCTCTTAGGTAGCTCCGTTTTGGTTTTAGAAGCAGACAGTTCTCCTTACAGCATATACTCCCATTCACTGAGAAATGTCCAAACGCAGCTCTTACCAGAAACGTGTTTCTAACTCCTGAATCTAAAGGGAGATTTAACTCACTTAGCTGAACAAACGCACAGCAGAGCAGATTGAAGGATACGTTTCTTCTGTGTTTTAGGCAGAGTTTTACTGCTATTTCGTTATATGCGGGAATAGTGCTGGAAATGCCTGTTTTGAGATCTCTCCACAGAAAGCGTTTCCAGACTTCCCCTTCAACACACGAGTTTAAATCTGTAAGTTGAATGCACACATTGAAGACCGTTCTGTTAGGTAGCTCCGTTTTGGTTTTAGATGCAGACAGTTCTCCTTACAGCATATACTCCCATTCACTGAGAAATGTCCAAACGCAGCTCTTACCAGAAACGTGTTTCTAACTCCTGAATCTAAAGGGAGATTTAACTCACTTAGCTGAACAAACGGACAGCAGAGCAGATTGAAGGATACGTTTCTTCTGTGTTTTAGGCAGAGTTTTACTGCTATTTCGTTATATGCGGGAATAGTGCTGGAAATGCCTGTTTTGAGATCTCTCCACAGAAAGCGTTTCCAGACTTCCCCTTCAACACACGAGTTTAACTCTGTAAGTTGAATGCACACATTGAAGACCGTTCTGTTAGGTAGCTCCGTTTTGGTTTTAGAAGCAGACAGTTCTCCTTACAGCATATACTCCCATTCACTGAGAAATGTCCAAACGCAGCTCTTACCAGAAACGTGTTTCTAACTCCTGAATCTAAAGGGAGATTTAACTCACTTAGCTGAACAAACGCACAGCAGAGCAGATTGAAGGATACGTTTCTTCTGTGTTTTAGGCAGAGTTTTACTGCTATTTCGTTATATGCGGGAATAGTGCTGGAAATGCCTGGAAATGCCTGTTTTGAGATCTCTCCACAGAAAGCGTTTCCAGACTTCCCCTTCAACACACGAGTTTAACTCTGTAAGTTGAATGCACACATTGAAGACCGTTCTGTTAGGTAGCTCCGTTTTGGTTTTAGAAGCAGACAGTTCTCCTTACAGCATATACTCCCATTCACTGAGAAATGTCCAAACGCAGCTCTTACCAGAAACGTGTTTCTAACTCCTGAATCTAAAGGGAGATTTAACTCACTTAGCTGAACAAACGCACAGCAGAGCAGATTGAAGGATACGTTTCTTCTGTGTTTTAGGCAGAGTTTTACTGCTATTTCGTTATATGCGGGAATAGTGCTGGAAATGCCTGGAAATGCCTGTTTTGAGATCTCTCCACAGAAAGCGTTTCCAGACTTCCCCTTCAACACACGAGTTTAACTCTGTAAGTTGAATGCACACATTGAAGACCGTTCTGTTAGGTAGCTCCGTATTGGTTTTAGAAGCAGACAGTTCTCCTTACAGCATATACTCCCATTCACTGAGAAATGTCCAAACGAAGCTCTTACCAGAAACGTGTTTCTAACTCCTGAATCTAAAGGGAGATTTAACTCACTTAGCTGAACAAACGCACAGCAGAGCAGATTGAAGGATACGTTTCTTCTGTGTTTTAGGCAGAGTTTTACTGCTATTTCGATATATGCGGTAATAGTGCTGGAAATGCCTGGAAATGCCTGTTTTGAGATCTCTCCACAGAAAGCGTTTCCAGACTTCCCCTTCAACACACGAGTTTAACTCTGTAAGTTGAATGCACACATTGAAGACCGTTCTGTTAGGTAGCTCCGTTTTGGTTATAGAAGCAGACAGTTCTCCTTACAGCATATACTCCCATTCACTGAGAAATGTCCAAACGCAGCTCTTACCAGAAACGTGTTTCTAACTCCTGAATCTAAAGGGAGATTTAACTCACTTAGCTGAACAAACGCACAGCAGAGCAGATTGAAGGATACGTTTCTTCTGTGTTTTAGGCAGAGTTTTACTGCTATTTCGTTATATGCGGGAATAGTGCTGGAAATGCCTGGAAATGCCTGTTTTGAGATCTCTCCACAGAAAGCGTTTCCAGACTTCCCCTTCAACACACGAGTTTAACTCTGTAAGTTGAATGCACACATTGAAGACCGTTCTGTTAGGTAGCTCCGTTTTGGTTTTAGAAGCAGACAGTTCTCCTTACAGCATATACTCCCATTCACTGAGAAATGTCCAAACGCAGCTCTTACCAGAAACGTGTTTCTAACTCCTGAATCTAAAGGGAGATTTAACTCACTTAGCTGAACAAACGCACAGCAGAGCAGATTGAAGGATACGTTTCTTCTGTGATTTAGGCAGAGTTTTACTGCTATTTCGTTATATGCGGGAATAGTGCTGGAAATGCCTGGAAATGCCTGTTTTGAGATCTCTCCACAGAAAGCGTTTCCAGACTTCCCCTTCAACACACGAGTTTAACTCTGTAAGTTGAATGCACACATTGAAGACCGTTCTGTTAGGTAGCTCCGTTTTGGTTTTAGAAGCAGACAGTTCTCCTTACAGCATATACTCCCATTCACTGAGAAATGTCCAAACGCAGCTCTTACCAGAAACGTGTTTCTAACTCCTGAATCTAAAGGGAGATTTAACTCACTTAGCTGAACAAACGCACAGCAGAGCAGATTGAAGGATACGTTTCTTCTGTGTTTTAGGCAGAGTTTTACTGCTATTTCGTTATATGCGGGAATAGTGCTGGAAATGCCTGTTTTGAGATCTCTCCACAGAAAGCGTTTCCAGACTTCCCCTTCAACACACGAGTTTAACTCTGTAAGTTGAATGCACACATTGAAGACCGTTCTGTTAGGTAGCTCCGTTTTGGTTTTAGAAGCAGACAGTTCTCCTTACAGCATATACTCCCATTCACTGAGAAATGTCCAAACGCAGCTCTTACCAGAAACGTGTTTCTAACTCCTGAATCTAAAGGGAGATTTAACTCACTTAGCTGAACAAACGCACAGCAGAGCAGATTGAAGGATACGTTTCTTCTGTGTTTTAGGCAGAGTTTTACTGCTATTTCGTTATATGCGGGAATAGTGCTGGAAATGCCTGTTTTGAGATCTCTCCACAGAAAGCGTTTCCAGACTTCCCCTTCAACACACGAGTTTAAATCTGTAAGTTGAATGCACACATTGAAGACCGTTCTGTTAGGTAGCTCCGTTTTGGTTTTAGAAGCAGACAGTTCTCCTTACAGCATATACTCCCATTCACTGAGAAATGTCCAAACGCAGCTCTTACCAGAAACGTGTATCTAACTCCTGAATCTAAAGGGAGATTTAACTCACTTAGCTGAACAAACGCACAGCAGAGCAGATTGAAGGATACGTTTCTTCTGTGTTTTAGGCAGAGTTTTACTGCTATTTCGTTATATGCGGGAATAGTGCTGGAAATGCCTGTTTTGAGATCTCTCCACAGAAAGCGTTTCCAGACTTCCCCTTCAACACACGAGTTTAACTCTGTAAGTTGAATGCACACATTGAAGACCGTTCTGTTAGGTAGCTCCGTTTTGGTTTTAGAAGCAGACAGTTCTCCTTACAGCATATACTCCCATTCACTGAGAAATGTCCAAACGCAGCTCTTACCAGAAACGTGTTTCTAACTCCTGAATCTAAAGGGAGATTTAACTCACTTAGCTGAACAAACGCACAGCAGAGCAGATTGAAGGATACGTTTCTTCTGTGTTTTAGGCAGAGTTTTACTGCTATTTCGTTATATGCGGGAATAGTGCTGGAAATGCCTGGAAATGCCTGTTTTGAGATCTCTCCACAGAAAGCGTTTCCAGACTTCCCCTTCAACACACGAGTTTAACTCTGTAAGTTGAATGCACACATTGAAGACCGTTCTGTTAGGTAGCTCCGTTTTGGTTTTAGAAGCAGACAGTTCTCCTTACAGCATATACTCCCATTCACTGAGAAATGTCCAAACGCAGCTCTTACCAGAAACGTGTTTCTAACTCCTGAATCTAAAGGGAGATTTAACTCACTTAGCTGAACAAACGCACAGCAGAGCAGATTGAAGGATACGTTTCTTCTGTGTTTTAGGCAGAGTTTTACTGCTATTTCGTTATATGCGGGAATAGTGCTGGAAATGCCTGGAAATGCCTGTTTTGAGATCTCTCCACAGAAAGCGTTTCCAGACTTCCCCTTCAACACACGAGTTTAACTCTGTAAGTTGAATGCACACATTGAAGACCGTTCTGTTAGGTAGATCCGTTTTGGTTTTAGAAGCAGACAGTTCTCCTTACAGCATATACTCCCATTCACTGAGAAATGTCCAAACGCAGCTCTTACCAGAAACGTGTTTCTAACTCCTGAATCTCAAGGGAGATTTAACTCACTTAGCTGAACAAACGCACAGCAGAGCAGATTGAAGGATACGTTTCTTCTGTGTTTTAGGCAGAGTTTTACTGCTATTTCGTTATATGCGGGAATAGTGCTGGAAATGCCTGGAAATGCCTGTTTTGAGATCTCTCCACAGAAAGCGTTTCCAGACTTCCCCTTCAACACACGAGTTTAACTCTGTAAGTTGAATGCACACATTGAAGACCGTTCTGTTAGGTAGCTCCGTTTTGGTTTTAGAAGCAGACAGTTCTCCTTACAGCATATACTCCCATTCACTGAGAAATGTCCAAACGCAGCTCTTACCAGAAACGTGTTTCTAAGTCCTGAATCTAAAGGGAGATTTAACTCACTTAGCTGAACAAACGCACAGCAGAGCAGATTGAAGGATACGTTTCTTCTGTGTTTTAGGCAGAGTTTTACTGCTATTTCGTTATATGCGGTAATAGTGCTGGAAATGCCTGGAAATGCCTCTTTTGAGATCTCTCCACAGAAAGCGTTTCCAGACTTCCCCTTCAACACACGAGTTTAACTCTGTAAGTTGAATGCACACATTGAAGACCGTTCTGTTAGGTAGCTCCGTTTTGGTTTTAGAAGCAGACAGTTCTCCTTACAGCATATACTCCCATTCACTGAGAAATGTCCAAACGCAGCTCTTACCAGAAACGTGTTTCTAACTCCTGAATCTAAAGGGAGATTTAACTCACTTAGCTGAACAAACGCACAGCAGAGAAGATTGAAGGATACGTTTCTTCTGTGTTTTAGGCAGAGTTTTACTGCTATTTCGTTATATGCGGGAATAGTGCTGGAAATGCCTGGAAATGCCTGTTTTGAGATCTCTCCACAGAAAGCGTTTCCAGACTTCCCCTTCAACACACGAGTTTAACTCTGTAAGTTGAATGCACACATTGAAGACCGTTCTGTTAGGTAGCTCCGTTTTGGTTTTAGAAGCAGACAGTTCTCCTTACAGCATATACTCCCATTCACTGAGAAATGTCCAAACGCAGCTCTTACCAGAAACGTGTTTCTAACTCCTGAATCTAAAGGGAGATTTAACTCACTTAGCTGAACAAACGCACAGCAGAGCAGATTGAAGGATACGTTTCTTCTGTGTTTTAGGCAGAGTTTTACTGCTATTTCGTTATATGCGGGAATAGTGCTGGAAATGCCTGGAGTTTTGAGATCTCTCCACAGAAAGCGTTTCCAGACTTCCCCTTCAACACACGAGTTTAACTCTGTAAGTTGAATGCACACATTGAAGACCGTTCTGTTAGGTAGATCCGTTTTGGTTTTAGAAGCAGACAGTTCTCCTTACAGCATATACTCCCATTCACTGAGAAATGTCCAAACGCAGCTCTTACCAGAAACGTGTTTCTAACTCCTGAATCTAAAGGGAGATTTAACTCACTTAGCTGAACAAACGCACAGCAGAGCAGATTGAAGGATACGTTTCTTCTGTGTTTTAGGCAGAGTTTTACTGCTATTTCGTTATATGCGGGAATAGTGCTGGAAATGCCTGGAAATGCCTGTTTTGAGATCTCTCCACAGAAAGCGTTTCCAGACTTCCCCTTCAACACAGGAGTTTAACTCTGTAAGTTGAATGAACACATTGAAGACCGTTCTGTTAGGTAGCTCCGTTTTGGTTTTAGAAGCAGACAGTTCTCCTTACAGCATATACTCCCATTCACTGAGAAATGTCCAAACGCAGCTCTTACCAGAAACGTGTTTCTAAGTCCTGAATCTAAAGGGAGATTTAACTCACTTAGCTGAACAAACGCACAGCAGAGCAGATTGAAGGATACGTTTCTTCTGTGTTTTAGGCAGAGTTTTACTGCTATTTCGTTATATGCGGTAATAGTGCTGGAAATGCCTGGAAATGCCTGTTTTGAGATCTCTCCACAGAAAGCGTTTCCAGACTTCCCCTTCAACACACGAGTTTAACTCTGTAAGTTGAATGCACACATTGAAGACCGTTCTGTTAGGTAGCTCCGTTTTGGTTTTAGAAGCAGACAGTTCTCCTTACAGCATATACTCCCATTCACTGAGAAATGTCCAAACGCAGCTCTTACCAGAAACGTGTTTCTAACTCCTGAATCTAAAGGGAGATTTAACTCACTTAGCTGAACAAACGCACAGCAGAGAAGATTGAAGGATACGTTTCTTCTGTGTTTTAGGCAGAGTTTTACTGCTATTTCGTTATATGCGGGAATAGTGCTGGAAATGCCTGGAAATGCCTGTTTTGAGATCTCTCCACAGAAAGCGTTTCCAGACTTCCCCTTCAACACACGAGTTTAACTCTGTAAGTTGAATGCACACATTGAAGACCGTTCTGTTAGGTAGCTCCGTTTTGGTTTTAGAAGCAGACAGTTCTCCTTACAGCATATACTCCCATTCACTGAGAAATGTCCAAACGCAGCTCTTACCAGAAACGTGTTTCTAACTCCTGAATCTAAAGGGAGATTTAACTCACTTAGCTGAACAAACGCACAGCAGAGCAGATTGAAGGATACGTTTCTTCTGTGTTTTAGGCAGAGTTTTACTGCTATTTCGTTATATGCGGGAATAGTGCTGGAAATGCCTGGAAATGCCTGTTTTGAGATCTCTCCACAGAAAGCGTTTCCAGACTTCCCCTTCAACACACGAGTTTAACTCTGTAAGTTGAATGCACACATTGAAGACCGTTCTGTTAGGTAGCTCCGTTTTGGTTTTAGAAGCAGACAGTTCTCCTTACAGCATATACTCCCATTCACTGAGAAATGTCCAAACGCAGCTCTTACCAGAAACGTGTTTCTAACTCCTGAATCTAAAGGGAGATTTAACTCACTTAGCTGAACAAACGCACAGCAGAGCAGATTGAAGGATACGTTTCTTCTGTGTTTTAGGCAGAGTTTTACTGCTATTTCGTTATATGCGGGAATAGTGCTGGAAATGCCTGTTTTGAGATCTCTCCACAGAAAGCGTTTCCAGACTTCCCCTTCAACACACGAGTTTAACTCTGTAAGTTGAATGCACACATTGAAGACCGTTCTGTTAGGTAGCTCCGTTTTGGTTTTAGAAGCAGACAGTTCTCCTTACAGCATATACTCCCCTTCACTGAGAAATGTCCAAACGCAGCTCTTACCAGAAACGTGTTTCTAACTCCTGAATCTAAAGGGAGATTTAACTCACTTAGCTGAACAAACGCACAGCAGAGCAGATTGAAGGATACGTTTCTTCTGTGTTTTAGGCAGAGTTTTACTGCTATTTCGTTATATGCGGGAATAGTGCTGGAAATGCCTGTTTTGAGATCTCTCCACAGAAAGCGTTTCCAGACTTCCCCTTCAACACACGAGTTTAACTCTGTAAGTTGAATGCACACATTGAAGACCGTTCTGTTAGGTAGCTCCGTTTTGGTTTTAGAAGCAGACAGTTCTCCTTACAGCATATACTCCCATTCACTGAGAAATGTCCAAACGCAGCTCTTACCAGAAACGTGTTTCTAACTCCTGAATCTAAAGGGAGATTTAACTCACTTAGCTGAACAAACGCACAGCAGAGCAGATTGAAGGATACGTTTCTTCTGTGTTTTAGGCAGAGTTTTACTGCTATTTCGTTATATGCGGGAATAGTGCTGGAAATGCCTGGAAATGCCTGTTTTGAGATCTCTCCACAGAAAGCGTTTCCAGACTTCCCCTTCAACACACGAGTTTAACTCTGTAAGTTGAATGCACACATTGAAGACCGTTCTGTTAGATAGCTCCGTTTTGGTTTTAGAAGCAGACAGTTCTCCTTACAGCATATACTCCCATTCACTGAGAAATGTCCAAACGCAGCTCTTACCAGAAACGTGTTTCTAACTCCTGAATCTAAAGGGAGATTTAACTCACTTAGCTGAACAAACGCACAGCAGAGCAGATTGAAGGATACGTTTCTTCTGTGTTTTAGGCAGAGTTTTACTGCTATTTCGTTATATGCGGGAATAGTGCTGGAAATGCCTGGAAATGCCTGTTTTGAGATCTCTCCACAGAAAGCGTTTCCAGACTTCCCCTTCAACACACGAGTTTAACTCTGTAAGTTGAATGCACACATTGAAGACCGTTCTGTTAGGTAGCTCCGTTTTGGTTTTAGAAGCAGACAGTTCTCCTTACAGCATATACTCCCATTCACTGAGAAATGTCCAAACGCAGCTCTTACCAGAAACGTGTTTCTAACTCCTGAATCTAAAGGGAGATTTAACTCACTTAGCTGAACAAACGCACAGCAGAGCAGATTGAAGGATACGTTTCTTCTGTGTTTTAGGCAGAGTTTTACTGCTATTTCGTTATATGCGGGAATAGTGCTGGAAATGCCTGGAAATGCCTGTTTTGAGATCTCTCCACAGAAAGCGTTTCCAGACTTCCCCTTCAACACACGAGTTTAACTCTGTAAGTTGAATGCACGCATTGAAGACCGTTCTGTTAGGTAGCTCCGTTTTGGTTTTAGAAGCAGACAGTTCTCCTTACAGCATATACTCCCATTCACTGAGAAATGTCCAAACGCAGCTCTTACCAGAAACGTGTTTCTAACTCCTGAATCTAAAGGGAGATTTAACTCACTTAGCTGAACAAACGCACAGCAGAGCAGATTGAAGGATACGTTTCTTCTGTGTTTTAGGCAGAGTTTTACTGCTATTTCGTTATATGCGGGAATAGTGCTGGAAATGCCTGGAAATGCCTGTTTTGAGATCTCTCCACAGAAAGCGTTTCCAGACTTCCCCTTCAACACACGAGTTTAACTCTGTAAGTTGAATGCACACATTGAAGACCGTTCTGTTAGGTAGCTCCGTTTTGGTTTTAGAAGCAGACAGTTCTCCTTACAGCATATACTCCCATTCACTGAGAAATGTCCAAACGCAGCTCTTACCAGAAACGTGTTTCTAACTCCTGAATCTAAAGGGAGATTTAACTCACTTAGCTGAACAAACGCACAGCAGAGCAGATTGAAGGATACGTTTCTTCTGTGTTTTAGGCAGAGTTTTACTGCTATTTCGTTATATGCGGGAATAGTGCTGGAAATGCCTGTTTTGAGATCTCTCCACAGAAAGCGTTTCCAGACTTCCCCTTCAACACACGAGTTTAACTCTGTAAGTTGAATGCACACATTGAAGACCGTTCTGTTAGGTAGCTCCGTTTTGGTTTTAGAAGCAGACAGTTCTCCTTACAGCATATACTCCCATTCACTGAGAAATGTCCAAACGCAGCTCTTACCAGAAACGTGTTTCTAACTCCTGAATCTAAAGGGAGATTTAACTCACTTAGCTGAACAAACGCACAGCAGAGCAGATTGAAGGATACGTTTCTTCTGTGTTTTAGGCAGAGTTTTACTGCTATTTCGTTATATGCGGGAATAGTGCTGGAAATGCCTGGAAATGCCTGTTTTGAGATCTCTCCACAGAAAGCGTTTCCAGACTTCCCCTTCAACACACGAGTTTAACTCTGTAAGTTGAATGCACACATTGAAGACCGTTCTGTTAGGTAGCTCCGTTTTGGTTTTAGAAGCAGACAGTTCTCCTTACAGCATATACTCCCATTCACTGAGAAATGTCCAAACGCAGCTCTTACCAGAAACGTGTTTCTAACTCCTGAATCTAAAGGGAGATTTAACTCACTTAGCTGAACAAACGCACAGCAGAGCAGATTGAAGGATACGTTTCTTCTGTGTTTTAGGCAGAGTTTTACTGCTATTTCGTTATATGCGGGAATAGTGCTGGAAATGCCTGTTTTGAGATCTCTCCACAGAAAGCGTTTCCAGACTTCCCCTTCAACACACGAGTTTAACTCTGTAAGTTGAATGCACACATTGAAGACCGTTCTGTTAGGTAGCTCCGTTTTGGTTTTAGAAGCAGACAGTTCTCCTTACAGCATATACTCCCATTCACTGAGAAATGTCCAAACGCAGCTCTTACCAGAAACGTGTTTCTAACTCCTGAATCTAAAGGGAGATTTAACTCACTTAGCTGAACAAACGCACAGCAGAGCAGATTGAAGGATACGTTTCTTCTGTGTTTTAGGCAGAGTTTTACTGCTATTTCGTTATATGCGGGAATAGTGCTGGAAATGCCTGGAAATGCCTGTTTTGAGATCTCTCCACAGAAAGCGTTTCCAGACTTCCCCTTCAACACACGAGTTTAACTCTGTAAGTTGAATGCACACATTGAAGACCGTTCTGTTAGGTAGCTCCGTTTTGGTTTTAGAAGCAGACAGTTCTCCTTACAGCATATACTCCCATTCACTGAGAAATGTCCAAACGCAGCTCTTACCAGAAACGTGTTTCTAACTCCTGAATCTAAAGGGAGATTTAACTCACTTAGCTGAACAAACGCACAGCAGAGCAGATTGAAGGATACGTTTCTTCTGTGTTTTAAGCAGAGTTTTACAGCTATTTCGTTATATGCGGGAATAGTGCTGGAAATGCCTGGAAATGCCTGTTTTGAGATCTCTCCACAGAAAGCGTTTCCAGACTTCCCCTTCAACACACGAGTTTAACTCTGTAAGTTGAATGCACACATTGAAGACCGTTCTGTTAGGTAGCTCCGTTTTGGTTTTAGAAGCAGACAGTTCTCCTTACAGCATATACTCCCATTCACTGAGAAATGTCCAAACGCAGCTCTTACCAGAAACGTGTTTCTAACTCCTGAATCTAAAGGGAGATTTAACTCACTTAGCTGAACAAACGCACAGCAGAGCAGATTGAAGGATATGTTTCTTCTGTGTTTTAGGCAGAGTTTTACTGCTATTTCGTTATATGCGGGAATAGTGCTGGAAATGCCTGTTTTGAGATCTCTCCACAGAAAGCGTTTCCAGACTTCCCCTTCAACACACGAGTTTAACTCTGTAAGTTGAATGCACACATTGAAGACCGTTCTGTTAGGTAGCTCCGTTTTGGTTTTAGAAGCAGACAGTTCTCCTTACAGCATATACTCCCATTCACTGAGAAATGTCCAAACGCAGCTCTTACCAGAAACGTGTTTCTAACTCCTGAATCTAAAGGGAGATTTAACTCACTTAGCTGAACAAACGCACAGCAGAGCAGATTGAAGGATACGTTTCTTCTGTGTTTTAGGCAGAATTTTACTGCTATTTCGTTATATGCGGGAATAGTGCTGGAATTGCCTGGAAATGCCTGTTTTGAGATCTCTCCACAGAAAGCGTTTCCAGACTTCCCCTTCAACACACGAGTTTACCTCTGTAAGTTGAATGCACACATTGAAGACCGTTCTGTTAGGTAGCTCCGTTTTGGTTTTAGAAGCAGACAGTTCTCCTTACAGCATATACTCCCATTCACTGAGAAATGTCCAAACGCAGCTCTTACCAGAAACGTGTTTCTAACTCCTGAATCTAAAGGGAGATTTAACTCACTTAGCTGAACAAACGCACAGCAGAGCAGATTGAAGGATACGTTTCTTCTGTGTTTTAGGCAGAGTTTTACTGCTATTTCGTTATATGCGGAAATAGTGCTGGAAATGCCTGGAAATGCCTGTTTTGAGATCTCTCCACAGAAAGCGTTTCCAGACTTCCCCTTCAACACACGAGTTTAACTCTGTAAGTTGAATGCACACATTGAAGACCGTTCTGTTAGGTAGCTCCGTTTTGGTTTTAGAAGCAGACAGTTCTCCTTACAGCATATACTCCCATTCACTGAGAAATGTCCAAACGCAGCTCTTACCAGAAACGTGTTTCTAACTCCTGAATCTAAAGGGAGATTTAACTCACTTAGCTGAACAAACGCACAGCAGAGCAGATTGAAGGATACGTTTCTTCTGTGTTTTAGGCAGAGTTTTACTGCTATTTCGTTATATGCGGGAATAGTGCTGGAAATGCCTGTTTTGAGATCTCTCCACAGAAAGCGTTTCCAGACTTCCCCTTCAACACACGAGTTTAACTCTGTAAGTTGAATGCACACATTGAAGACCGTTCTGTTAGGTAGCTCCGTTTTGGTTTTAGAAGCAGACAGTTCTCCTTACAGCATATACTCCCATTCACTGAGAAATGTCCAAACGCAGCTCTTACCAGAAACGTGTTTCTAACTCCTGAATCTAAAGGGAGATTTAACTCACTTAGCTGAACAAACGCACAGCAGAGCAGATTGAAGGATACGTTTCTTCTGTGTTTTAGGCAGAGTTTTACTGCTATTTCGTTATATGCGGGAATAGTGCTGGAAATGCCTGGAAATGCCTGTTTTGAGATCTCTCCACAGAAAGCGTTTCCAGACTTCCCCTTCAACACACGAGTTTAACTCTGTAAGTTGAATGCACACATTGAAGACCGTTCTGTTAGGTAGCTCCGTTTTGGTTTTAGAAGCAGACAGTTCTCCTTACAGCATATACTCCCATTCACTGAGAAATGTCCAAACGCAGCTCTTACCAGAAACGTGTTTCTAACTCCTGAATCTAAAGGGAGATTTAACTCACTTAGCTGAACAAACGCACAGCAGAGCAGATTGAAGGATACGTTTCTTCTGTGTTTTAGGCAGAGTTTTACTGCTATTTCGTTATATGCGGGAATAGTGCTGGAAATGCCTGGAAATGCCTGTTTTGAGATCTCTCCACAGAAAGCGTTTCCAGACTTCCCCTTCAACACACGAGTTTAACTCTGTAAGTTGAATGCACACATTGAAGACCGTTCTGTTAGGTAGCTCCGTTTTGGTTTTAGAAGCAGACAGTTCTCCTTACAGCATATACTCCCATTCACTGAGAAATGTCCAAACGCAGCTCTTACCAGAAACGTGTTTCTAACTCCTGAATCTAAAGGGAGATTTAACTCACTTAGCTGAACAAACGCACAGCAGGGCAGATTGAAGGATATGTTTCTTCTGTGTTTTAGGCAGAGTTTTACTGCTATTTCGTTATATGCGGGAATAGTGCTGGAAATGCCTGTTTTGAGATCTCTCCACAGAAAGCGTTTCCAGACTTCCCCTTCAACACACGAGTTTAACTCTGTAAGTTGAATGCACACATTGAAGACCGTTCTGTTAGGTAGCTCCGTTTTGGTTTTAGAAGCAGACAGTTCTCCTTACAGCATATACTCCCATTCACTGAGAAATGTCCAAACGCAGCTCTTACCAGAAACGTGTTTCTAACTCCTGAATCTAAAGGGAGATTTAACTCACTTAGCTGAACAAAAGCACAGCAGAGCAGATTGAAGGATACGTTTCTTCTGTGTTTTAGGCAGAATTTTACTGCTATTTCGTTATATGCGGGAATAGTGCTGGAAATGCCTGGCAATGCCTGTTTTGAGATCTCTCCACAGAAAGCGTTTCCAGACTTCCCCTTCAACACACGAGTTTAACTCTGTAAGTTGAATGCACACATTGAAGACCGTTCTGTTAGGTAGCTCCGTTTTGGTTTTAGAAGCAGACAGTTCTCCTTACAGCATATACTCCCATTCACTGAGAAATGTCCAAACGCAGCTCTTACCAGAAACGTGTTTCTAACTCCTGAATCTAAAGGGAGATTTAACTCACTTAGCTGAACAAACGCACAGCAGAGCAGATTGAAGGATACGTTTCTTCTGTGTTTTAGGCAGAGTTTTACTGCTATTTCGTTATATGCGGGAATAGTGCTGGAAATGCCTGGAAATGCCTGTTTTGAGATCTCTCCACAGAAAGCGTTTCCAGACTTCCCCTTCAACACACGAGTTTAACTCTGTAAGTTGAATGCACACATTGAAGACCGTTCTGTTAGGTAGCTCCGTTTTGGTTTTAGAAGCAGACAGTTCTCCTTACAGCATATACTCCCATTCACTGAGAAATGTCCAAACGCAGCTCTTACCAGAAACGTGTTTCTAACTCCTGAATCTAAAGGGAGATTTAACTCACTTAGCTGAACAAACGCACAGCAGAGCAGATTGAAGGATACGTTTCTTCTGTGTTTTAGGCAGAGTTTTACTGCTATTTCGTTATATGCGGGAATAGTGCTGGAAATGCCTGGAAATGCCTGTTTTGAGATCTCTCCACAGAAAGCGTTTCCAGACTTCCCCTTCAACACACGAGTTTAACTCTGTAAGTTGAATGCACACATTGAAGACCGTTCTGTTAGGTAGCTCCGTTTTGGTTTTAGAAGCAGACAGTTCTCCTTACAGCATATACTCCCATTCACTGAGAAATGTCCAAACGCAGCTCTTACCAGAAACGTGTTTCTAACTCCTGAATCTAAAGGGAGATTTAACTCACTTAGCTGAACAAACGCACAGCAGAGCAGATTGAAGGATACGTTTCTTCTGTGTTTTAGGCAGAGTTTTACTGCTATTTCGTTATATGCGGGAATAGTGCTGGAAATGCCTGTTTTGAGATCTCTCCACAGAAAGCGTTTCCAGACTTCCCCTTCAACACACGAGTTTAACTCTGTAAGTTGAATGCACACATTGAAGACCGTTCTGTTAGGTAGCTCCGTTTTGGTTTTAGAAGCAGACAGTTCTCCTTACAGCATATACTCCCATTCACTGAGAAATGTCCAAACGCAGCTCTTACCAGAAACGTGTTTCTAACTCCTGAATCTAAAGGGAGATTTAACTCACTTAGCTGAACAAACGCACAGCAGAGCAGATTGAAGGATACGTTTCTTCTGTGTTTTAGGCAGAGTTTTACTGCTATTTCGTTATATGCGGGAATAGTGCTGGAAATGCCTGGAAATGCCTGTTTTGAGATCTCTCCACAGAAAGCGTTTCCAGACTTCCCCTTCAACACACGAGTTTAACTCTGTAAGTTGAATGCACACATTGAAGACCGTTCTGTTAGGTAGCTCCGTTTTGGTTTTAGAAGCAGACAGTTCTCCTTACAGCATATACTCCCATTCACTGAGAAAAGTCCAAACGCAGCTCTTACCAGAAACGTGTTTCTTACTCCTGAATCTAAAGGGAGATTTAACTCACTTAGCTGAACAAACGCACAGCAGAGCAGATTGAAGGATACGTTTCTTCTGTGTTTTAGGCAGAGTTTTACTGCTATTTCGTTATATGCGGGAATAGTGCTGGAAATGCCTGTTTTGAGATCTCTCCACAGAAAGCGTTTCCAGACTTCCCCTTCAACACACGAGTTTAACTCTGTAAGTTGAATGCACACATTGAAGACCGTTCTGTTATGTAGCTCCGTTTTGGTTTTAGAAGCAGACAGTTCTCCTTACAGCATATACTCCCATTCACTGAGAAATGTCCAAACGCAGCTCTTACCAGAAACGTGTTTCTAACTCCTGAATCTAAAGGGAGATTTAACTCACTTAGCTGAACAAACGCACAGCAGAGCAGATTGAAGGATACGTTTCTTCTGTGTTTTAGGCAGAGTTTTTCTGCTATTTCGTTATATGCGGGAATAGAGCTGGAAATGCCTGGAAATGCCTGTTTTGAGATCTCTCCACAGAAAGCGTTTCCAGACTTCCCCTTCAACACACGAGTTTAACTCTGTAAGTTGAATGCACACATTGAAGACCGTTCTGTTAGGTAGCTCCGTTTTGGTTTTAGAAGCAGACAGTTCTCCTTACAGCATATACTCCCATTCACTGAGAAATGTCCAAACGCAGCTCTTACCAGAAACGTGTTTCTAACTCCTGAATCTAAAGGGAGATTTAACTCACTTAGCTGAACAAACGCACAGCAGAGCAGATTGAAGGATACGTTTCTTCTGTGTTTTAGGCAGAGTTTTACTGCTATTTCGTTATATGCGGGAATAGTGCTGGAAATGCCTGGAAATGCCTGTTTTGAGATCTCTCCACAGAAAGCGTTTCCAGACTTCCCCTTCAACACACGAGTTTAACTCTGTAAGTTGAATGCACACATTGAAGACCGTTCTGTTAGGTAGCTCCGTTTTGGTTTTAGAAGCAGACAGTTCTCCTTACAGCATATACTCCCATTCACTGAGAAATGTCCAAACGCAGCTCTTACCAGAAACGTGTTTCTAACTCCTGAATCTAAAGGGAGATTTAACTCACTTAGCTGAACAAACGCACAGCAGAGCAGATTGAAGGATACGTTTCTTCTGTGTTTTAGGCAGAGTTTTACTGCTATTTCGTTATATGCGGGAATAGTGCTGGAAATGCCTGGAAATGCCTGTTTTGAGATCTCTCCACAGAAAGCGTTTCCAGACTTCCCCTTCAACACACGAGTTTAACTCTGTAAGTTGAATGCACACATTGAAGACCGTTCTGTTAGGTAGCTCCGTTTTGGTTTTAGAAGCAGACAGTTCTCCTTACAGCATATACTCCCATTCACTGAGAAATGTCCAAACGCAGCTCTTACCAGAAACGTGTTTCTAACTCCTGAATCTAAAGGGAGATTTAACTCACTTAGCTGAACAAACGCACAGCAGAGCAGATTGAAGGATACGTTTCTTCTGTGTTTTAGGCAGAGTTTTACTGCTATTTCGTTATATGCGGGAATAGTGCTGGAAATGCCTGGAAATGCCTGTTTTGAGATCTCTCCACAGAAAGCGTTTCCAGACTTCCCCTTCAACACACGAGTTTAACTCTGTAGGTTGAATGCACACATTGAAGACCGTTCTGTTAGGTAGCTCCGTTTTGGTTTTAGAAGCAGACAGTTCTCCTTACAGCATATACTCCCATTCACTGAGAAATGTCCAAACGCAGCTCTTACCAGAAACGTGTTTCTAACTCCTGAATCTAAAGGGAGATTTAACTCACTTAGCTGAACAAACGCACAGCAGAGCAGATTGAAGGATACGTTTCTTCTGTGTTTTAGGCAGAGTTTTACTGCTATTTCGTTATATGCGGGAATAGTGCTGGAAATGCCTGGAAATGCCTGTTTTGAGATCTCTCCACAGAAAGCGTTTCCAGACTTCCCCTTCAACACACGAGTTTAACTCTGTAAGTTGAATGCACACATTGAAGACCGTTCTGTTAGGTAGCTCCGTTTTGGTTTTAGAAGCAGACAGTTCTCCTTACAGCATATACTCCCATTCACTGAGAAATGTCCAAACGCAGCTCTTACCAGAAACGTGTTTCTAACTCCTGAATCTAAAGGGAGATTTAACTCACTTAGCTGAACAAACGCACAGCAGAGCAGATTGAAGGATACGTTTCTTCTGTGTTTTAGGCAGAGTTTTACTGCTATTTCGTTATATGCGGGAATAGTGCTGGAAATGCCTGTTTTGAGATCTCTCCACAGAAAGCGTTTCCAGACTTCCCCTTCAACACACGAGTTTAACTCTGTAAGTTGAATGCACACATTGAAGACCGTTCTGTTAGGTAGCTCCGTTTTGGTTTTAGAAGCAGACAGTTCTCCTTACAGCATATACTCCCATTCACTGAGAAATGTCCAAACGCAGCTCTTACCAGAAACGTGTTTCTAACTCCTGAATCTAAAGGGAGATTTAACTCACTTAGCTGAACAAACGCACAGCAGAGCAGATTGAAGGATACGTTTCTTCTGTGTTTTAGGCAGAGTTTTACTGCTATTTCGTTATATGCGGGAATAGTGCTGGAAATGCCTGGAAATGCCTGTTTTGAGATCTCTCCACAGAAAGCGTTTCCAGACTTCCCCTTCAACACACGAGTTTAACTCTGTAAGTTGAATGCACACATTGAAGACCGTTCTGTTAGGTAGCTCCGTTTTGGTTTTAGAAGCAGACAGTTCTCCTTACAGCATATACTCCCATTCACTGAGAAATGTCCAAACGCAGCTCTTACCAGAAACGTGTTTCTAACTCCTGAATCTAAAGGGAGATTTAACTCACTTAGCTGAACAAACGCACAGCAGAGCAGATTGAAGGATACGTTTCTTCTGTGTTTTAGGCAGAGTTTTACTGCTATTTCGTTATATGCGGGAATAGTGCTGGAAATGCCTGGAAATGCCTGTTTTGAGATCTCTCCACAGAAAGCGTTTCCAGACTTCCCCTTCAACACACGAGTTTAACTCTGTAAGTTGAATGCACACATTGAAGACCGTTCTGTTAGGTAGCTCCGTTTTGGTTTTAGAAGCAGACAGTTCTCCTTACAGCATATACTCCCATTCACTGAGAAATGTCCAAACGCAGCTCTTACCAGAAACGTGTTTCTAACTCCTGAATCTAAAGGGAGATTTAACTCACTTAGCTGAACAAACGCACAGCAGAGCAGATTGAAGGATACGTTTCTTCTGTGTTTTAGGCAGAGTTTTACTGCTATTTCGTTATATGCGGGAATAGTGCTGGAAATGCCTGTTTTGAGATCTCTCCACAGAAAGCGTTTCCAGACTTCCCCTTCAACACACGAGTTTAACTCTGTAAGTTGAATGCACACATTGAAGACCGTTCTGTTAGGTAGCTCCGTTTTGGTTTTAGAAGCAGACAGTTCTCCTTACAGCATATACTCCCATTCACTGAGAAATGTCCAAACGCAGCTCTTACCAGAAACGTGTTTCTAACTCCTGAATCTAAAGGGAGATTTAACTCACTTAGCTGAACAAACGCACAGCAGAGCAGATTGAAGGATACGTTTCTTCTGTGTTTTAGGCAGAGTTTTACTGCTATTTCGTTATATGCGGGAATAGTGCTGGAAATGCCTGGAAATGCCTGTTTTGAGATCTCTCCACAGAAAGCGTTTCCAGACTTCCCCTTCAACACACGAGTTTAACTCTGTAAGTTGAATGCACACATTGAAGACCGTTCTGTTAGGTAGCTCCGTTTTGGTTTTAGAAGCAGACAGTTCTCCTTACAGCATATACTCCCATTCACTGAGAAATGTCCAAACGCAGCTCTTACCAGAAACGTGTTTCTAACTCCTGAATCTAAAGGGAGATTTAACTCACTTAGCTGAACAAACGCACAGCAGAGCCGATTGAAGGATACGTTTCTTCTGTGTTTTAGGCAGAGTTTTACTGCTATTTCGTTATATGCGGGAATAGTGCTGGAAATGCCTGGAAATGCCTGTTTTGAGATCTCTCCACAGAAAGCGTTTCCAGACTTCCCCTTCAACACACGAGTTTAACTCTGTAAGTTGAATGCACACATTGAAGACCGTTCTGTTAGGTAGCTCCGTTTTGGTTTTAGAAGCAGACAGTTCTCCTTACAGCATATACTCCCATTCACTGAGAAATGTCCAAACGCAGCTCTTACCAGAAACGTGTTTCTAACTCCTGAATCTAAAGGGAGATTTAACTCACTTAGCTGAACAAACGCACAGCAGAGCAGATTGAAGGATACGTTTCTTCTGTGTTTTAGGCAGAGTTTTACTGCTATTTCGTTATATGCGGGAATAGTGCTGGAAATGCCTGGAAATGCCTGTTTTGAGATCTCTCCACAGAAAGCGTTTCCAGACTTCCCCTTCAACACACGAGTTTAACTCTGTAAGTTGAATGCACACATTGAAGACCGTTCTGTTAGGTAGCTCCGTTTTGGTTTTAGAAGCAGACAGTTCTCCTTACAGCATATACTCCCATTCACTGAGAAATGTCCAAACGCAGCTCTTACCAGAAACGTGTTTCTAACTCCTGAATCTAAAGGGAGATTTAACTCACTTAGCTGAACAAACGCACAGCAGAGCAGATTGAAGGATACGTTTCTTCTGTGTTTTAGGCAGAGTTTTACTGCTATTTCGTTATATGCGGGAATAGTGCTGGAAATGCCTGGAAATGCCTGTTTTGAGATCTCTCCACAGAAAGCGTTTCCAGACTTCCCCTTCAACACACGAGTTTAACTCTGTAAGTTGAATGCACACATTGAAGACCGTTCTGTTAGGTAGCTCCGTTTTGGTTTTAGAAGCAGACAGTTCTCCTTACAGCATATACTCCCATTCACTGAGAAATGTCCAAACGCAGCTCTTACCAGAAACGTGTTTCTAACTCCTGAATCTAAAGGGAGATTTAACTCACTTAGCTGAACAAACGCACAGCAGAGCAGATTGAAGGATACGTTTCTTCTGTGTTTTAGGCAGAGTTTTACTGCTATTTCGTTATATGCGGGAATAGTGCTGGAAATGCCTGTTTTGAGATCTCTCCACAGAAAGCGTTTCCAGACTTCCCCTTCAACACACGAGTTTAACTCTGTAAGTTGAATGCACACATTGAAGACCGTTCTGTTAGGTAGCTCCGTTTTGGTTTTAGAAGCAGACAGTTCTCCTTACAGCATATACTCCCATTCACTGAGAAATGTCCAAACGCAGCTCTTACCAGAAACGTGTTTCTAACTCCTGAATCTAAAGGGAGATTTAACTCACTTAGCTGAACAAACGCACAGCAGAGCAGATTGAAGGATACGTTTCTTCTGTGTTTTAGGCAGAGTTTTACTGCTATTTCGTTATATGCGGGAATAGTGCTGGAAATGCCTGGAAATGCCTGTTTTGAGATCTCTCCACAGAAAGCGTTTCCAGACTTCCCCTTCAACACACGAGTTTAACTCTGTAAGTTGAATGCACACATTGAAGACCGTTCTGTTAGGTAGCTCCGTTTTGGTTTTAGAAGCAGACAGTTCTCCTTACAGCATATACTCCCATTCACTGAGAAATGTCCAAACGCAGCTCTTACCAGAAACGTGTTTCTAACTCCTGAATCTAAAGGGAGATTTAACTCACTTAGCTGAACAAACGCACAGCAGAGCAGATTGAAGGATACGTTTCTTCTGTGTTTTAGGCAGAGTTTTACTGCTATTTCGTTATATGCGGGAATAGTGCTGGAAATGCCTGGAAATGCCTGTTTTGAGATCTCTCCACAGAAAGCGTTTCCAGACTTCCCCTTCAACACACGAGTTTAACTCTGTAAGTTGAATGCACACATTGAAGACCGTTCTGTTAGGTAGCTCCGTTTTGGTTTTAGAAGCAGACAGTTCTCCTTACAGCATATACTCCCATTCACTGAGAAATGTCCAAACGCAGCTCTTACCAGAAACGTGTTTCTAACTCCTGAATCTAAAGGGAGATTTAACTCACTTAGCTGAACAAACGCACAGCAGAGCAGATTGAAGGATACGTTTCTTCTGTGTTTTAGGCAGAGTTTTACTGCTATTTCGTTATATGCGGGAATAGTGCTGGAAATGCCTGGAAATGCCTGTTTTGAGATCTCTCCACAGAAAGCGTTTCCAGACTTCCCCTTCAACACACGAGTTTAACTCTGTAAGTTGAATGCACACATTGAAGACCGTTCTGTTAGGTAGCTCCGTTTTGGTTTTAGAAGCAGACAGTTCTCCTTACAGCATATACTCCCATTCACTGAGAAATGTCCAAACGCAGCTCTTACCAGAAACGTGTTTCTAACTCCTGAATCTAAAGGGAGATTTAACTCACTTAGCTGAACAAACGCACAGCAGAGCAGATTGAAGGATACGTTTCTTCTGTGTTTTAGGCAGAGTTTTACTGCTATTTCGTTATATGCGGGAATAGTGCTGGAAATGCCTGGAAATGCCTGTTTTGAGATCTCTCCACAGAAAGCGTTTCCAGACTTCCCCTTTAACACACGAGTTTAACTCTGTAAGTTGAATGCACACATTGAAGACCGTTCTGTTAGGTAGCTCCGTTTTGGTTTTAGAAGCAGACAGTTCTCCTTACAGCATATACTCCCATTCACTGAGAAATGTCCAAACGCAGCTCTTACCAGAAACGTGTTTCTAACTCCTGAATCTAAAGGGAGATTTAACTCACTTAGCTGAACAAACGCACAGCAGAGCCGATTGAAGGATACGTTTCTTCTGTGTTTTAGGCAGAGTTTTACTGCTATTTCGTTATATGCGGGAATAGTGCTGGAAATGCCTGGAAATGCCTGTTTTGAGATCTCTCCACAGAAAGCGTTTCCAGACTTCCCCTTCAACACACGAGTTTAACTCTGTAAGTTGAATGCACACATTGAAGACCGTTCTGTTAGGTAGCTCCGTTTTGGTTTTAGAAGCAGACAGTTCTCCTTACAGCATATACTCCCATTCACTGAGAAATGTCCAAACGCAGCTCTTACCAGAAACGTGTTTCTAACTCCTGAATCTAAAGGGAGATTTAACTCACTTAGCTGAACAAACGCACAGCAGAGCAGATTGAAGGATACGTTTCTTCTGTGTTTTAGGCAGAGTTTTACTGCTATTTCGTTATATGCGGGAATAGTGCTGGAAATGCCTGGTCCTGTTGAGATCTCTCCACAGAAAGCGTTTCCAGACTTCCCCTTCAACACACGAGTTTAACTCTGTAAGTTGAATGCACACATTGAAGACCGTTCTGTTAGGTAGCTCCGTTTTGGTTTTAGAAGCAGACAGTTCTCCTTACAGCATATACTCCCATTCACTGAGAAATGTCCAAACGCAGCTCTTACCAGAAACGTGTTTCTAACTCCTGAATCTAAAGGGAGATTTAACTCACTTAGCTGAACAAACGCACAGCAGAGCAGATTGAAGGATACGTTTCTTCTGTGTTTTAGGCAGAGTTTTACTGCTATTTCGTTATATGCGGGAATAGTGCTGGAAATGCCTGGAAATGCCTGTTTTGAGATCTCTCCACAGAAAGCGTTTCCAGACTTCCCCTTCAACACACGAGTTTAACTCTGTAAGTTGAATGCACACATTGAAGACCGTTCTGTTAGGTAGCTCCGTTTTGGTTTTAGAAGCAGACAGTTCTCCTTACAGCATATACTCCCATTCACTGAGAAATGTCCAAACGCAGCTCTTACCAGAAACGTGTTTCTAACTCCTGAATCTAAAGGGAGATTTAACTCACTTAGCTGAACAAACGCACAGCAGAGCAGATTGAAGGATACGTTTCTTCTGTGTTTTAGGCAGAGTTTTACTGCTATTTCGTTATATGCGGGAATAGTGCTGGAAATGCCTGTTTTGAGATCTCTCCACAGAAAGCGTTTCCAGACTTCCCCTTCAACACACGAGTTTAACTCTGTAAGTTGAATGCACACATTGAAGACCGTTCTGTTAGGTAGCTCCGTTTTGGTTTTAGAAGCAGACAGTTCTCCTTACAGCATATACTCCCATTCACTGAGAAATGTCCAAACGCAGCTCTTACCAGAAACGTGTTTCTAACTCCTGAATCTAAAGGGAGATTTAACTCACTTAGCTGAACAAACGCACAGCAGAGCAGATTGAAGGATACGTTTCTTCTGTGTTTTAGGCAGAGTTTTACTGCTATTTCGTTATATGCGGGAATAGTGCTGGAAATGCCTGGAAATGCCTGTTTTGAGATCTCTCCACAGAAAGCGTTTCCAGACTTCCCCTTCAACACACGAGTTTAACTCTGTAAGTTGAATGCACACATTGAAGACCGTTCTGTTAGGTAGCTCCGTTTTGGTTTTAGAAGCAGACAGTTCTCCTTACAGCATATACTCCCATTCACTGAGAAATGTCCAAACGCAGCTCTTACCAGAAACGTGTTTCTAACTCCTGAATCTAAAGGGAGATTTAACTCACTTAGCTGAACAAACGCACAGCAGAGCAGATTGAAGGATACGTTTCTTCTGTGTTTTAGGCAGAGTTTTACTGCTATTTCGTTATATGCGGTAATAGTGCTGGAAATGCCTGGAAATGCCTGTTTTGAGATCTCTCCACAGAAAGCGTTTCCAGACTTCCCCTTCAACACACAAGTTTAACTCTGTAAGTTGAATGCACACATTGAAGACCGTTCTGTTAGGTAGCTCCGTTTTGGTTTTAGAAGCAGACAGTTCTCCTTACAGCATATACTCCCATTCACTGAGAAATGTCCAAACGCAGCTCTTACCAGAAACGTGTTTCTAACTCCTGAATCTAAAGGGAGATTTAACTCACTTAGCTGAACAAACGCACAGCAGAGCAGATTGAAGGATACGTTTCTTCTGTGTTTTAGGCAGAGTTTTACTGCTATTTCGTTATATGCGGGAATAGTGCTGGAAATGCCTGGAAATGCCTGTTTTGATATCTCTCCACAGAAAGCGTTTCCAGACTTCCCCTTCAACACACGAGTTTAACTCTGTAAGTTGAATGCACACATTGAAGACCGTTCTGTTAGGTAGCTCCATTTTGGTTTTAGAAGCAGACAGTTCTCCTTACAGCATATACTCCCATTCACTGAGAAATGTCCAAACGCAGCTCTTACCAGAAACGTGTTTCTAACTCCTGAATCTAAAGGGAGATTTAACTCACTTAGCTGAACAAACGCACAGCAGAGCAGATTGAAGGATACGTTTCTTCTGTGTTTTAGGCAGAGTTTTACTGCTATTTCGTTATATGCGGGAATAGTGCTGGAAATGCCTGGAAATGCCTGTTTTGAGATCTCTCCACAGAAAGCGTTTCCAGACTTCCCCTTCAACACACGAGTTTAACTCTGTAAGTTGAATGCACACATTGAAGACCGTTCTGTTAGGTAGCTCCGTTTTGGTTTTAGAAGCAGACAGTTCTCCTTACAGCATATACTCCCATTCACTGAGAAATGTCCAAACGCAGCTCTTACCAGAAACGTGTTTCTAACTCCTGAATCTAAAGGGAGATTTAACTCACTTAGCTGAACAAACGCACAGCAGAGCAGATTGAAGGATACGTTTCTTCTGTGTTTTAGGCAGAGTTTTACTGCTATTTCGTTATATGCGGGAATAGTGCTGGAAATGCCTGGAAATGCCTGTTTTGAGATCTCTCCACAGAAAGCGTTTCCAGACTTCCCCTTCAACACACGAGTTTAACTCTGTAAGTTGAATGCACACATTGAAGACCGTTCTGTTAGGTAGCTCCGTTTTGGTTTTAGAAGCAGACAGTTCTCCTTACAGCATATACTCCCATTCACTGAGAAATGTCCAAACGCAGCTCTTACCAGAAACGTGTTTCTAACTCCTGAATCTAAAGGGAGATTTAACTCACTTAGCTGAACAAACGCACAGCAGAGCAGATTGAAGGATACGTTTCTTCTGTGTTTTAGGCAGAGTTTTACTGCTATTTCGTTATATGCGGGAATAGTGCTGGAAATGCCTGGAAATGCCTGTTTTGAGATCTCTCCACAGAAAGCGTTTCCAGACTTCCCCTTCAACACACGAGTTTAACTCTGTAAGTTGAATGCACACATTGAAGACCGTTCTGTTAGGTAGCTCCGTTTTGGTTTTAGAAGCAGACAGTTCTCCTTACAGCATATACTCCCATTCACTGAGAAATGTCCAAACGCAGCTCTTACCAGAAACGTGTTTCTAACTCCTGAATCTAAAGGGAGATTTAACTCACTTAGCTGAACAAACGCACAGCAGAGCAGATTGAAGGATACGTTTCTTCTGTGTTTTAGGCAGAGTTTTACTGCTATTTCGTTATATGCGGGAATAGTGCTGGAAATGCCTGGAAATGCCTGTTTTGAGATCTCTCCACAGAAAGCGTTTCCAGACTTCCCCTTCAACACACGAGTTTAACTCTGTAAGTTGAATGCACACATTGAAGACCGTTCTGTTAGGTAGCTCCGTTTTGGTTTTAGAAGCAGACAGTTCTCCTTACAGCATATACTCCCATTCACTGAGAAATGTCCAAACGCAGCTCTTACCAGAAACGTGTTTCTAACTCCTGAATCTAAAGGGAGATTTAACTCACTTAGCTGAACAAACGCACAGCAGAGCAGATTGAAGGATACGTTTCTTCTGTGTTTTAGGCAGAGTTTTACTGCTATTTCGTTATATGCGGGAATAGTGCTGGAAATGCCTGTTTTGAGATCTCTCCACAGAAAGCGTTTCCAGACTTCCCCTTCAACACACGAGTTTAACTCTGTAAGTTGAATGCACACATTGAAGACCGTTCTGTTAGGTAGCTCCGTTTTGGTTTTAGAAGCAGACAGTTCTCCTTACAGCATATACTCCCATTCACTGAGAAATGTCCAAACGCAGCTCTTACCAGAAACGTGTTTCTAACTCCTGAATCTAAAGGGAGATTTAACTCACTTAGCTGAACAATCGCACAGCAGAGTAGATTGAAGGATACGTTTCTTCTGTGTTTTAGGCAGAGTTTTACTGCTATTTTGTTATATGCGGGAATAGTGCTGGAAATGCCTGGAAATGCCTGTTTTGAGATCTCTCCACAGAAAGCGTTTCCAGACTTCCCCTTCAACACACGAGTTTAACTCTGTAAGTTGAATGCACACATTGAAGACCGTTCTGTTAGGTAGCTCCGTTTTGGTTTTAGAAGCAGACAGTTCTCCTTACAGCATATACTCCCATTCACTGAGAAATGTCCAAACGCAGCTCTTACCAGAAACGTGTTTCTAACTCCTGAATCTAAAGGGAGATTTAACTCACTTAGCTGAACAAACGCACAGCAGAGCAGATTGAAGGATACGTTTCTTCTGTGTTTTAGGCAGAGTTTTACTGCTATTTCGTTATATGCGGGAATAGTGCTGGAAATGCCTGGAAATGCCTGTTTTGAGATCTCTCCACAGAAAGCGTTTCCAGACTTCCCCTTCAACACACGAGTTTAACTCTGTAAGTTGAATGCACACATTGAAGACCGTTCTGTTAGGTAGCTCCGTTTTGGTTTTAGAAGCAGACAGTTCTCCTTACAGCATATACTCCCATTCACTGAGAAATGTCCAAACGCAGCTCTTACCAGAAACGTGTTTCTAACTCCTGAATCTAAAGGGAGATTTAACTCACTTAGCTGAACAAACGCACAGCAGAGCAGATTGAAGGATACGTTTCTTCTGTGTTTTAGGCAGAGTTTTACTGCTATTTCGTTATATGCGGGAATAGTGCTGGAAATGCCTGGAAATGCCTGTTTTGAGATCTCTCCACAGAAAGCGTTTCCAGACTTCCCCTTCAACACACGAGTTTAACTCTGTAAGTTGAATGCACACATTGAAGACCGTTCTGTTAGGTAGCTCCGTTTTGGTTTTAGAAGCAGACAGTTCTCCTTACAGCATATACTCCCATTCACTGAGAAATGTCCAAACGCAGCTCTTACCAGAAACGTGTTTCTAACTCCTGAATCTAAAGGGAGATTTAACTCACTTAGCTGAACAAACGCACAGCAGAGCAGATTGAAGGATACGTTTCTTCTGTGTTTTAGGCAGAGTTTTACTGCTATTTCGTTATATGCGGGAATAGTGCTGGAAATGCCTGGAAATGCCTGTTTTGAGATCTCTCCACAGAAAGCGTTTCCAGACTTCCCCTTCAACACACGAGTTTAACTCTGTAAGTTGAATGCACACATTGAAGACCGTTCTGTTAGGTAGCTCCGTTTTGGTTTTAGAAGCAGACAGTTCTCCTTACAGCATATACTCCCATTCACTGAGAAATGTCCAAACGCAGCTCTTACCAGAAACGTGTTTCTAACTCCTGAATCTAAAGGGAGATTTAACTCACTTAGCTGAACAAACGCACAGCAGAGCAGATTGAAGGATACGTTTCTTCTGTGTTTTAGGCAGAGTTTTACTGCTATTTCGTTATATGCGGGAATAGTGCTGGAAATGCCTGGAAATGCCTGTTTTGAGATCTCTCCACAGAAAGCGTTTCCAGACTTCCCCTTCAACACACGAGTTTAACTCTGTAAGTTGAATGCACACATTGAAGACCGTTCTGTTAGGTAGCTCCGTTTTGGTTTTAGAAGCAGACAGTTCTCCTTACAGCATATACTCCCATTCACTGAGAAATGTCCAAACGCAGCTCTTACCAGAAACGTGTTTCTAACTCCTGAATCTAAAGGGAGATTTAACTCACTTAGCTGAACAAACGCACAGCAGAGCAGATTGAAGGATACGTTTCTTCTGTGTTTTAGGCAGAGTTTTACTGCTATTTCGTTATATGCGGGAATAGTGCTGGAAATGCCTGGAAATGCCTGTTTTGAGATCTCTCCACAGAAAGCGTTTCCAGACTTCCCCTTCAACACACGAGTTTAACTCTGTAAGTTGAATGCACACATTGAAGACCGTTCTGTTAGGTAGCTCCGTTTTGGTTTTAGAAGCAGACAGTTCTCCTTACAGCATATACTCCCATTCACTGAGAAATGTCCAAACGCAGCTCTTACCAGAAACGTGTTTCTAACTCCTGAATCTAAAGGGAGATTTAACTCACTTAGCTGAACAAACGCACAGCAGAGCAGATTGAAGGATACGTTTCTTCTGTGTTTTAGGCAGAGTTTTACTGCTATTTCGTTATATGCGGGAATAGTGCTGGAAATGCCTGGAAATGCCTGTTTTGAGATCTCTCCACAGAAAGCGTTTCCAGACTTCCCCTTCAACACACGAGTTTAACTCTGTAAGTTGAATGCACACATTGAAGACCGTTCTGTTAGGTAGCTCCGTTTTGGTTTTAGAAGCAGACAGTTCTCCTTACAGCATATACTCCCATTCACTGAGAAATGTCCAAACGCAGCTCTTACCAGAAACGTGTTTCTAACTCCTGAATCTAAAGGGAGATTTAACTCACTTAGCTGAACAAACGCACAGCAGAGCAGATTGAAGGATACGTTTCTTCTGTGTTTTAGGCAGAGTTTTACTGCTATTTCGTTATATGCGGGAATAGTGCTGGAAATGCCTGGAAATGCCTGTTTTGAGATCTCTCCACAGAAAGCGTTTCCAGACTTCCCCTTCAACACACGAGTTTAACTCTGTAAGTTGAATGCACACATTGAAGACCGTTCTGTTAGGTAGCTCCGTTTTGGTTTTAGAAGCAGACAGTTCTCCTTACAGCATATACTCCCATTCACTGAGAAATGTCCAAACGCAGCTCTTACCAGAAACGTGTTTCTAACTCCTGAATCTAAAGGGAGATTTAACTCACTTAGCTGAACAAACGCACAGCAGAGCAGATTGAAGGATACGTTTCTTCTGTGTTTTAGGCAGAGTTTTACTGCTATTTCGTTATATGCGGGAATAGTGCTGGAAATGCCTGGAAATGCCTGTTTTGAGATCTCTCCACAGAAAGCGTTTCCAGACTTCCCCTTCAACACACGAGTTTAACTCTGTAAGTTGAATGCACACATTGAAGACCGTTCTGTTAGGTAGCTCCGTTTTGGTTTTAGAAGCAGACAGTTCTCCTTACAGCATATACTCCCATTCACTGAGAAATGTCCAAACGCAGCTCTTACCAGAAACGTGTTTCTAACTCCTGAATCTAAAGGGAGATTTAACTCACTTAGCTGAACAAACGCACAGCAGAGCAGATTGAAGGATACGTTTCTTCTGTGTTTTAGGCAGAGTTTTACTGCTATTTCGTTATATGCGGGAATAGTGCTGGAAATGCCTGTTTTGAGATCTCTCCACAGAAAGCGTTTCCAGACTTCCCCTTCAACACACGAGTTTAACTCTGTAAGTTGAATGCACACATTGAAGACCGTTCTGTTAGGTAGCTCCGTTTTGGTTTTAGAAGCAGACAGTTCTCCTTACAGCATATACTCCCATTCACTGAGAAATGTCCAAACGCAGCTCTTACCAGAAACGTGTTTCTAACTCCTGAATCTAAAGGGAGATTTAACTCACTTAGCTGAACAAACGCACAGCAGAGCAGATTGAAGGATACGTTTCTTCTGTGTTTTAGGCAGAGTTTTACTGCTATTTCGTTATATGCGGGAATAGTGCTGGAAATGCCTGGAAATGCCTGTTTTGAGATCTCTCCACAGAAAGCGTTTCCAGACTTCCCCTTCAACACACGAGTTTAACTCTGTAAGTTGAATGCACACATTGAAGACCGTTCTGTTAGGTAGCTCCGTTTTGGTTTAGAAGCAGACAGTTCTCCTTACAGCATATACTCCCATTCACTGAGAAATGTCCAAACGCAGCTCTTACCAGAAACGTGTTTCTAACTCCTGAATCTAAAGGGAGATTTAACTCACTTAGCTGAACAAACGCACAGCAGAGCAGATTGAAGGATACGTTTCTTCTGTGTTTTAGGCAGAGTTTTACTGCTATTTCGTTATATGCGGGAATAGTGCTGGAAATGCCTGGAAATGCCTGTTTTGAGATCTCTCCACAGAAAGCGTTTCCAGACTTCCCCTTCAACACACGAGTTTAACTCTGTAAGTTGAATGCACACATTGAAGACCGTTCTGTTAGGTAGCTCCGTTTTGGTTTTAGAAGCAGACAGTTCTCCTTACAGCATATACTCCCATTCACTGAGAAATGTCCAAACGCAGCTCTTACCAGAAACGTGTTTCTAACTCCTGAATCTAAAGGGAGATTTAACTCACTTAGCTGAACAAACGCACAGCAGAGCAGATTGAAGGATACGTTTCTTCTGTGTTTTAGGCAGAGTTTTACTGCTATTTCGTTATATGCGGGAATAGTGCTGGAAATGCCTGTTTTGAGATCTCTCCACAGAAAGCGTTTCCAGACTTCCCCTTCAACACACGAGTTTAACTCTGTAAGTTGAATGCACACATTGAAGACCGTTCTGTTAGGTAGCTCCGTTTTGGTTTTAGAAGCAGACAGTTCTCCTTACAGCATATACTCCCATTCACTGAGAAATGTCCAAACGCAGCTCTTACCAGAAACGTGTTTCTAACTCCTGAATCTAAAGGGAGATTTAACTCACTTAGCTGAACAAACGCACAGCAGAGCAGATTGAAGGATACGTTTCTTCTGTGTTTTAGGCAGAGTTTTACTGCTATTTCGTTATATGCGGGAATAGTGCTGGAAATGCCTGTTTTGAGATCTCTCCACAGAAAGCGTTTCCAGACTTCCCCTTCAACACACGAGTTTAACTCTGTAAGTTGAATGCACACATTGAAGACCATTCTGTTATGTAGCTCCGTTTTGGTTTTAGAAGCAGACAGTTCTCCTTACAGCATATACTCCCATTCACTGAGAAATGTCCAAACGCAGCTCTTACCAGAAACGTGTTTCTAACTCCTGAATCTAAAGGGAGATTTAACTCACTTAGCTGAACAAACGCACAGCAGAGCAGATTGAAGGATACGTTTCTTCTGTGTTTTAGGCAGAGTTTTACTGCTATTTCGTTATATGCGGGAATAGTGCTGGAAATGCCTGGAAATGCCTGTTTTGAGATCTCTCCACAGAAAGCGTTTCCAGACTTCCCCTTCAACACACGAGTTTAACTCTGTAAGTTGAATGCACACATTGAAGACCGTTCTGTTAGGTAGCTCCGTTTTGGTTTTAGAAGCAGACAGTTCTCCTTACAGCATATACTCCCATTCACTGAGAAATGTCCAAACGCAGCTCTTACCAGAAACGTGTTTCTAACTCCTGAATCTAAAGGGAGATTTAACTCACTTAGCTGAACAAACGCACAGCAGAGCAGATTGAAGGATACGTTTCTTCTGTGTTTTAGGCAGAGTTTTACTGCTATTTCGTTATATGCGGGAATAGTGCTGGAAATGCCTGGAAATGCCTGTTTTGAGATCTCTCCACAGAAAGCGTTTCCAGACTTCCCCTTCAACACACGAGTTTAACTCTGTAAGTTGAATGCACACATTGAAGACCGTTCTGTTAGGTAGCTCCGTTTTGGTTTTAGAAGCAGACAGTTCTCCTTACAGCATATACTCCCATTCACTGAGAAATGTCCAAACGCAGCTCTTACCAGAAACGTGTTTCTAACTCCTGAATCTAAAGGGAGATTTAACTCACTTAGCTGAACAAACGCACAGCAGAGCAGATTGAAGGATACGTTTCTTCTGTGTTTTAGGCAGAGTTTTACTGCTATTTCGTTATATGCGGGAATAGTGCTGGAAATGCCTGGAAATGCCTGTTTTGAGATCTCTCCACAGAAAGCGTTTCCAGACTTCCCCTTCAACACACGAGTTTAACTCTGTAAGTTGAATGCACACATTGAAGACCGTTCTGTTAGGTAGCTCCGTTTTGGTTTTAGAAGCAGACAGTTCTCCTTACAGCATATACTCCCATTCACTGAGAAATGTCCAAACGCAGCTCTTACCAGAAACGTGTTTCTAACTCCTGAATCTAAAGGGAGATTTAACTCACTTAGCTGAACAAACGCACAGCAGAGCAGATTGAAGGATACGTTTCTTCTGTGTTTTAGGCAGAGTTTTACTGCTATTTCGTTATATGCGGGAATAGTGCTGGAAATGCCTGTTTTGAGATCTCTCCACAGAAAGCGTTTCCAGACTTCCCCTTCAACACACGAGTTTAACTCTGTAAGTTGAATGCACACATTGAAGACCGTTCTGTTAGGTAGCTCCGTTTTGGTTTTAGAAGCAGACAGTTCTCCTTACAGCATATACTCCCATTCACTGCGAAATGTCCAAACGCAGCTCTTACCAGAAACGTGTTTCTAACTCCTGAATCTAAAGGGAGATTTAACTCACTTAGCTGAACAAACGCACAGCAGAGCAGATTGAAGGATACGTTTCTTCTGTGTTTTAGGCAGAGTTTTACTGCTATTTCGTTATATGCGGGAATAGTGCTGGAAATGCCTGTTTTGAGATCTCTCCACAGAAAGCGTTTCCAGACTTCCCCTTCAACACACGAGTTTAACTCTGTAAGTTGAATGCACACATTGAAGACCGTTCTGTTAGGTAGCTCCGTTTTGGTTTTAGAAGCAGACAGTTCTCCTTACAGCATATACTCCCATTCACTGAGAAATGTCCAAACGCAGCTCTTACCAGAAACGTGTTTCTAACTCCTGAATCTAAAGGGAGATTTAACTCACTTAGCTGAACAAACGCACAGCAGAGCAGATTGAAGGATACGTTTCTTCTGTGTTTTAGGCAGAGTTTTACTGCTATTTCGTTATATGCGGGAATAGTGCTGGAAATGCCTGGAAATGCCTGTTTTGAGATCTCTCCACAGAAAGCGTTTCCAGACTTCCCCTTCAACACACGAGTTTAACTCTGTAAGTTGAATGCACACATTGAAGACCGTTCTGTTAGGTAGCTCCGTTTTGGTTTTAGAAGCAGACAGTTCTCCTTACAGCATATACTCCCATTCACTGAGAAATGTCCAAACGCAGCTCTTACCAGAAACGTGTTTCTAACTCCTGAATCTAAAGGGAGATTTAACTCACTTAGCTGAACAAACGCACAGCAGAGCAGATTGAAGGATACGTTTCTTCTGTGTTTTAGGCAGAGTTTTACTGCTATTTCGTTATATGCGGGAATAGTGCTGGAAATGCCTGTTTTGAGATCTCTCCACAGAAAGCGTTTCCAGACTTCCCCTTCAACACACGAGTTTAACTCTGTAAGTTGAATGCACACATTGAAGACCGTTCTGTTAGGTAGCTCCGTTTTGGTTTTAGAAGCAGACAGTTCTCCTTACAGCATATACTCCCATTCACTGAGAAATGTCCAAACGCAGCTCTTACCAGAAACGTGTTTCTAACTCCTGAATCTAAAGGGAGATTTAACTCACTTAGCTGAACAAACGCACAGCAGAGCAGATTGAAGGATACGTTTCTTCTGTGTTTTAGGCAGAGTTTTACTGCTATTTCGTTATATGCGGGAATAGTGCTGGAAATGCCTGGAAATGCCTGTTTTGAGATCTCTCCACAGAAAGCGTTTCCAGACTTCCCCTTCAACACACGAGTTTAACTCTGTAAGTTGAATGCACACATTGAAGACCGTTCTGTTAGGTAGCTCCGTTTTGGTTTTAGAAGCAGACAGTTCTCCTTACAGCATATACTCCCATTCACTGAGAAATGTCCAAACGCAGCTGTTACCAGAAACGTGTTTCTAACTCCTGAATCTAAAGGGAGATTTAACTCACTTAGCTGAACAAACGCACAGCAGAGCAGATTGAAGGATACGTTTCTTCTGTGTTTTAGGCAGAGTTTTACTGCTATTTCGTTATATGCGGGAATAGTGCTGGAAATGCCTGGAAATGCCTGTTTTGAGATCTCTCCACAGAAAGCGTTTCCAGACTTCCCCTTCAACACACGAGTTTAACTCTGTAAGTTGAATGCACACATTGAAGACCGTTCTGTTAGGTAGCTCCGTTTTGGTTTTAGAAGCAGACAGTTCTCCTTACAGCATATACTCCCTTTCACTGAGAAATGTCCAAACGCAGCTCTTACCAGAAACGTGTTTCTAACTCCTGAATCTAAAGGGAGATTTAACTCCCTTAGCTGAACAAACGCACAGCAGAGCAGATTGAATGATACGTTTCTTCTGTGTTTTAGGCAGAGTTTTACTGCTATTTCGTTATATGCGGGAATAGTGCTGGAAATTCCTGTTTTGAGATCTCTCCACAGAAAGCGTTTCCAGACTTCCCCTTCAACACACGAGTTTAACTCTGTAAGTTGAATGCACACATTGAAGACCGTTCTGTTAGGTAGCTCCGTTTTGGTTTTAGAAGCAGACAGTTCTCCTTACAGCATATACTCCCATTCACTGAGAAATGTCCAAACGCAGCTCTTACCAGAAACGTGTTTCTAACTCCTGAATCTAAAGGGAGATTTAACTCACTAAGCTGAACAAACGCACAGCAGAGCAGATTGAAGGATACGTTTCTTCTGTGTTTTAGGCAGAGTTTTACTGCTATTTCGTTATATGCGGGAATAGTGCTGGAAATGCCTGTTTTGAGATCTCTCCACAGAAAGCGTTTCCAGACTTCCCCTTCAACACACGAGTTTAACTCTGTAAGTTGAATGCACACATTGAAGACCCTTCTGTTAGGTAGCTCCGTTTTGGTTTTAGAAGCAGACAGTTCTCCTTACAGCATATACTCCCATTCACTGAGAAATGTCCAAACGCAGCTCTTACCAGAAACGTGTTTCTAACTCCTGAATCTAAAGGGAGATTTAACTCACTTAGCTGAACAAACGCACAGCAGAGCAGATTGAAGGATACGTTTCTTCTGTGTTTTAGGCAGAGTTTTACTGCTATTTCGTTATATGCGGGAATAGTGCTGGAAATGCCTGGAAATGCCTGTTTTGAGATCTCTCCACAGAAAGCGTTTCCAGACTTCCCCTTCAACACACGAGTTTAACTCTGTAAGTTGAATGCACACATTGAAGACCGTTCTGTTAGGTATCTCCGTTTTGGTTTTAGAAGCAGACAGTTCTCCTTACAGCATATACTCCCATTCACTGAGAAATGTCCAAACGCAGCTGTTACCAGAAACGTGTTTCTAACTCCTGAATCTAAAGGGAGATTTAACTCACTTAGCTGAACAAACGCACAGCAGAGCAGATTGAAGGATACGTTTCTTCTGTGTTTTAGGCAGAGTTTTACTGCTATTTCGTTATATGCGGGAATAGTGCTGGAAATGCCTGGAAATGCCTGTTTTGAGATCTCTCCACAGAAAGCGTTTCCAGACTTCCCCTTCAACACACGAGTTTAACTCTGTAAGTTGAATGCACACATTGAAGACCGTTCTGTTAGGTAGCTCCGTTTTGGTTTTAGAAGCAGACAGTTCTCCTTACAGCATATACTCCCTTTCACTGAGAAATGTCCAAACGCAGCTCTTACCAGAAACGTGTTTCTAACTCCTGAATCTAAAGGGAGATTTAACTCACTTAGCTGAACAAACGCACAGCAGAGCAGATTGAAGGATACGTTTCTTCTGTGTTTTAGGCAGAGTTTTACTGCTATTTCGTTATATGCGGGAATAGTGCTGGAAATTCCTGTTTTGAGATCTCTCCACAGAAAGCGTTTCCAGACTTCCCCTTCAACACACGAGTTTAACTCTGTAAGTTGAATGCACACATTGAAGACCGTTCTGTTAGGTAGCTCCGTTTTGGTTTTAGAAGCAGACAGTTCTCCTTACAGCATATACTCCCATTCACTGAGAAATGTCCAAACGCAGCTCTTACCAGAAACGTGTTTCTAACTCCTGAATCTAAAGGGAGATTTAACTCACTAAGCTGAACAAACGCACAGCAGAGCAGATTGAAGGATACGTTTCTTCTGTGTTTTAGGCAGAGTTTTACTGCTATTTCGTTATATGCGGGAATAGTGCTGGAAATGCCTGTTTTGAGATCTCTCCACAGAAAGCGTTTCCAGACTTCCCCTTCAAAACACGAGTTTAATTCTGTAAGTTGAATGCACACATTGAAGACCGTTCTGTTAGGTAGCTCCGTTTTGGTTTTAGAAGCAGACAGTTCTCCTTACAGCATATACTCCCATTCACTGAGAAATGTCCAAACGCAGCTCTTGCCAGAAACGTGTTTCTAACTCCTGAATCTAAAGGGAGATTTAACTCACTTAGCTGAACAAACGCACAGCAGAGCAGATTGAAGGATACGTTTCTTCTGTGTTTTAGGCAGAGTTTTACTGCTATTTCGTTATATGCGGGAATAGTGCTGGAAATGCCTGGAAATGCCTGTTTTGAGATCTCTCCACAGAAAGCGTTTCCAAACTTCCCCTTCAACACACGAGTTTAACTCTCTAAGTTGAATGCACACATTGAAGACCGTTCTGTTAGGTAGCTCCGTTTTGGTTTTAGAAGCAGACAGTTCTCCTTACAGCATATACTCCCATTCACTGAGAAATGTCCAAACGCAGCTCTTACCAGAAACGTGTTTCTAACTCCTGAATCTAAAGGGAGATTTAACTCACTTAGCTAAACAAACGCACAGCAGAGCAGATTGAAGGATACGTTTCTTCTGTGTTTTAGGCAGAGTTTTACTGCTATTTCGTTATATGCGGAAATAGTGCTGGAAATGCCTGTTTTGAGATCTCTCCACAGAAAGCGTTTCCAGACTTCCCCTTCAACACACGAGTTTAACTCTGTAATTTGAATGCACACATTGAAGACCGTTCTGTTAGGTAGCTCCGTTTTGGTTTTAGAAGCAGACAGTTCTCCTTACAGCATATACTCCCATTCACTGAGAAATGTCCAAACGCAGCTCTTACCAGAAACGTGTTTCTAAGTCCTGAATCTAAAGGGAGATTTAACTCACTTAGCTGAACAAACGCACAGCAGAGCAGATTGAAGGATACGTTTCTTCTGTGTTTTAGGCAGAGTTTTACTGCTATTTCGTTATATGCGGGAATAGTGCTGGAAATGCCTGTTTTGAGATCTCTCCACAGAAAGCGTTTCCAGACTTCTCCTTCAACACACGAGTTTAACTCTGTAAGTTGAATGCACACATTGAAGACCGTTCTGTTAGGTAGCTCCGTTTTGGTTTTAGAAGCAGACAGTTCTCCTTACAGCATATAATCCCATTCACTGAGAAATGTCCAAACGCATCTCTTACCAGAAACGTGTTTCTAACTCCTGAATCTAAACGGAGATTTAACTCACTTAGCTGAACAAACGCACAGCAGAGCAGATTGAACGATACGTTTCTTCTGTGTTTTAGGCAGAGTTTTACTGCTATTTCGTTATATGCGGGAATAGTGCTGGAAATGCCTGGAAATGCCTGTTTTGAGATCTCTCCACAGAAAGCGTTTCCAGACTTCTCCTTCAACACACGAGTTTAACTCTGTAAGTTGAATGCACACATTGAAGACCGTTCTGTTAGGTAGCTCCGTTTTGGTTTTAGAAGCAGACAGTTCTCCTTACAGCATATAATCCCATTCACTGAGAAATGTCCAAACGCAGCTCTTACCAGAAACGTGTTTCTAACTCCTGAATCTAAACGGAGATTTAACTCACTTAGCTGAACAAACGCACAGCAGAGCAGATTGAACGATACGTTTCTTCTGTGTTTTAGGCAGAGTTTTACTGCTATTTCGTTATATGCGGGAATAGTGCTGGAAATGCCTGGAAATGCCTGTTTTGAGATCTCTCCACAGAAAGCGTTTCCAGACTTCCCCTTCAACACACGAGTTTAACTCTGTAAGTTGAATGCACACATTGAAGACCGTTCTGTTAGGTAGCTCCGTTTTGGTTTTAGAAGCAGACAGTTCTCCTTACAGCATATAATCCCATTCACTGAGAAATGTCCAAACGCAGCTCTTACCAGAAACGTGTTTCTAACTCCTGAATCTAAACGGAGATTTAACTCACTTAGCTGAACAAACGCACAGCAGAGCAGATTGAAGGATACGTTTCTTCTGTGTTTTAGGCAGAGTTTTACTGCTATTTCGTTATATGCGGGAATAGTGCTGGAAATGCCTGGAAATGCCTGTTTTGAGATCTCTCCACAGAAAGCGTTTCCAGACTTCCCCTTCAACACACGAGTTTAACTCTGTAAGTTGAATGCACACATTGAAGACCGCTCTGTTAGGTAGCTCCGTTTTGGTTTTAGAAGCAGACAGTTCTCCTTACAGCATATACTCCCATTCACTGAGAAATGTCCAAACGCAGCTCTTACCAGAAACGTGTTTCTAACTCCTGAATCTAAAGGGAGATTTAACTCACTTAGCTGAAAAAACGCACAGCAGAGCAGATTGAAGGATACGTTTCTTCTGTGTTTTAGGCAGAGTTTTACTGCTATTTCGTTATATGCGGGAATAGTGCTGGAAATGCCTGGAAATGCCTGTTTTGAGATCTCTCCACAGAAAGCGTTTCCAGACTTCCCCTTCAACACACGAGTTTAACTCTGTAATTTGAATGCACACATTTTAGACCGTTCTGTTAGGTAGCTCCGTTTTGGTTTTAGAAGCAGACAGTTCTCCTTACAGCATATACTCCCATTCACTGAGAAATGTCCAAACGCAGCTCTTACCAGAAACGTGTTTCTAAGTCCTGAATCTAAAGGGAGATTTAACTCACTTAGCTGAACAAACGCACAGCAGAGCAGATTGAAGGATACGTTTCTTCTGTGTTTTAGGCAGAGTTTTACTGCTATTTTGTTATATGCGGGAATAGTGCTGGAAATGCCTGTTTTGAGATCTCTCCAGAGAAAGCGTTTCCAGACTTCCCCTTCAACACACGAGTTTAACTCTGTAATTTGAATGCACACATTTTAGACCGTTCTGTTAGGTAGCTCCGTTTTGGTTTTAGAAGCAGACAGTTCTCCTTACAGCATATACTCCCATTCACTGAGAAATGTCCAAACGCAGCTCTTACCAGAAACGTGTTTCTAAGTCCTGAATCTAAAGGGAGATTTAACTCACTTAGCTGAACAATCGCACAGCAGAGCAGATTGAAGGATACGTTTCTTCTGTGTTTTAGGCAGAGTTTTACTGCTATTTCGTTATATGCGGGAATAGTGCTGGAAATGCCTGGAAATGCCTGTTTTGGGACCTCTCCAGAGAAAGGGTTTCCAGACTTCCCCTTCAACACACGAGTTTAATTCTGTAAGTTGAATGCACACATTGAAGACCGTTCTGTTAGGTAGATCCGTTTTGGTTTTAGAAGCAGACAGTTCTCCTTACAGCATATAATCCCATTCACTGAGAAATGTCCAAACGCAGCTCTTACCAGAAACGTGTTTCTAACTCCTGAATCTAAACGGAGATTTAACTCACTTAGCTGAACAAACGCACAGCAGAGCAGACTGAAGGATACGTTTCTTCTGTGTTTTAGGCAGAGTTTTACTGCTATTTCGTTATATGCGGGAATAGTGCTGGAAATGCCTGGAAATGCCTGTTTTGAGATCTCTCCACAGAAAGCGTTTCCAGACTTCCCCTTCAACACACGAGTTTAACTCTGTAAGTTGAATGCACACATTGAAGACCGTTCTGTTAGGTAGCTCCGTTTTGGTTTTAGAAGCAGACAGTTCTCCTTACAGCATATACTCCCATTCACTGAGAAATGTCCAAACGCAGCTGTTACCAGAAACGTGTTTCTAACTCCTGAATCTAAAGGGAGATTTAACTCACTTAGCTGAACAAACGCACAGCAGAGCAGATTGAAGGATACGTTTCTTCTGTGTTTTAGGCAGAGTTTTACTGCTATTTCGTTATATGCGGGAATAGTGCTGGAAATGCCTGTTTTGAGATCTCTCCACAGAAAGCGTTTCCAGACTTCTCCTTCAACACACGAGTTTAACTCTGTAAGTTGAATGCACACATTGAAGACCGTTCTGTTAGGTAGCTCCGTTTTGGTTTTAGAAGCAGACAGTTCTCCTTACAGCATATAATCCCATTCACTGAGAAATGTCCAAACGCATCTCTTACCAGAAACGTGTTTCTAACTCCTGAATCTAAACGGAGATTTAACTCACTTAGCTGAACAAACGCACAGCAGAGCAGATTGAACGATACGTTTCTTCTGTGTTTTAGGCAGAGTTTTACTGCTATTTCGTTATATGCGGGAATAGTGCTGGAAATGCCTGGAAATGCCTGTTTTGAGATCTCTCCACAGAAAGCGTTTCCAGACTTCTCCTTCAACACACGAGTTTAACTCTGTAAGTTGAATGCACACATTGAAGACCGTTCTGTTAGGTAGCTCCGTTTTGGTTTTAGAAGCAGACAGTTCTCCTTACAGCATATAATCCCATTCACTGAGAAATGTCCAAACGCAGCTCTTACCAGAAACGTGTTTCTAACTCCTGAATCTAAACGGAGATTTAACTCACTTAGCTGAACAAACGCACAGCAGAGCAGATTGAACGATACGTTTCTTCTGTGTTTTAGGCAGAGTTTTACTGCTATTTCGTTATATGCGGGAATAGTGCTGGAAATGCCTGGAAATGCCTGTTTTGAGATCTCTCCACAGAAAGCGTTTCCAGACTTCCCCTTCAACACACGAGTTTAACTCTGTAAGTTGAATGCACACATTGTAGACCGTTCTGTTAGGTAGCTCCGTTTTGGTTTTAGAAGCAGACAGTTCTCCTTACAGCATATAATCCCATTCACGGAGAAATGTCCAAACGCAGCTCTTACCAGAAACGTGTTTCTAACTCCTGAATCTAAACGGAGATTTAACTCACTTAGCTGAACAAACGCACAGCAGAGCAGATTGAACGATACGTTTCTTCTGTGTTTTAGGCAGAGTTTTACTGCTATTTCGTTATATGCGGGAATAGTGCTGGAAATGCCTGGAAATGCCTGTTTTGAGATCTCTCCACAGAAAGCGTTTCCAGACTTCCCCTTCAACACACGAGTTTAACTCTGTAAGTTGAATGCACACATTGAAGACCGCTCTGTTAGGTAGCTCCGTTTTGGTTTTAGAAGCAGACAGTTCTCCTTACAGCATATACTCCCATTCACTGAGAAATGTCCAAACGCAGCTCTTACCAGAAACGTGTTTCTAACTCCTGAATCTAAAGGGAGATTTAACTCACTTAGCTGAAAAAACGCACAGCAGAGCAGATTGAAGGATACGTTTCTTCTGTGTTTTAGGCAGAGTTTTACTGCTATTTCGTTATATGCGGGAATAGTGCTGGAAATGCCTGGAAATGCCTGTTTTGAGATCTCTCCACAGAAAGCGTTTCCAGACTTCCTCTTCAACACACGAGTTTAACTCTGTAATTTGAATGCACACATTTTAGACCGTTCTGTTAGGTAGCTCCGTTTTGGTTTTAGAAGCAGACAGTTCTCCTTACAGCATATACTCCCATTCACTGAGAAATGTCCAAACGCAGCTCTTACCAGAAACGTGTTTCTAAGTCCTGAATCTAAAGGGAGATTTAACTCACTTAGCTGAACAAACGCACAGCAGAGCAGATTGAAGGATATGTTTCTTCTGTGTTTTAGGCAGAGTTTTACTGCTATTTCGTTATATGCGGGAATAGTGCTGGAAATGCCTGTTTTGAGATCTCTCCACAGAAAGCGTTTCCAGACTTCCCCTTCAACACACGAGTTTAACTCTGTAAGTTGAATGCACACATTGAAAACCGTTCTGTTAGGTAGCTCCGTTTTGGTTTAGAAGCAGACAGTTCTCCTTACAGCATATACTCCCATTCACTGAGAAATGTCCAAACGCAGCTCTTACCAGAAACGTGTTTCTAACTCCTGAATCTAAAGGGAGATTTAACTCACTTAGCTGAACAAACGCACAGCAGAGCAGATTGAAGGATACGTTTCTTCTGTGTTTTAGGCAGAGTTTTACTGCTATTTCGTTATATGCGGGAATAGTGCTGGAAATGCCTGGAAATGCCTGTTTTGAGATCTCTCCACAGAAAGCGTTTCCAGACTTCCCCTTCAACACACGAGTTTAACTCTGTAAGTTGAATGCACACATTGAAGACCGTTCTGTTAGGTAGCTCCGTTTTGGTTTAGAAGCAGACAGTTCTCCTTACAGCATATACTCCCATTCACTGAGAAATGTCCAAACGCAGCTCTTACCAGAAACGTGTTTCTAACTCCTGAATCTAAAGGGAGATTTAACTCACTTAGCTGAACAAACGCACAGCAGAGCAGATTGAAGGATACGTTTCTTCTGTGTTTTAGGCAGAGTTTTACTGCTATTTCGTTATATGCGGGAATAGTGCTGGAAATGCCTGGAAATGCCTGTTTTGAGATCTCTCCACAGAAAGCGTTTCCAGACTTCCCCTTCAACACACGAGTTTAACTCTGTAAGTTGAATGCACACATTGAAGACCGTTCTGTTAGGTAGCTCCGTTTTGGTTTTAGAAGCAGACAGTTCTCCTTACAGCATATACTCCCATTCACTGAGAAATGTCCAAACGCAGCTCTTACCAGAAACGTGTTTCTAACTCCTGAATCTAAAGGGAGATTTAACTCACTTAGCTGAACAAACGCACAGCAGAGCAGATTGAAGGATACGTTTCTTCTGTGTTTTAGGCAGAGTTTTACTGCTATTTCGTTATATGCGGGAATAGTGCTGGAAATGCCTGTTTTGAGATCTCTCCACAGAAAGCGTTTCCAGACTTCCCCTTCAACACACGAGTTTAACTCTGTAAGTTGAATGCACACATTGAAGACCGTTCTGTTAGGTAGCTCCGTTTTGGTTTTAGAAGCAGACAGTTCTCCTTACAGCATATACTCCCATTCACTGAGAAATGTCCAAACGCAGCTCTTACCAGAAACGTGTTTCTAACTCCTGAATCTAAAGGGAGATTTAACTCACTTAGCTGAACAAACGCACAGCAGAGCAGATTGAAGGATACGTTTCTTCTGTGTTTTAGGCAGAGTTTTACTGCTATTTCGTTATATGCGGGAATAGTGCTGGAAATGCCTGTTTTGAGATCTCTCCACAGAAAGCGTTTCCAGACTTCCCCTTCAACACACGAGTTTAACTCTGTAAGTTGAATGCACACATTGAAGACCATTCTGTTATGTAGCTCCGTTTTGGTTTTAGAAGCAGACAGTTCTCCTTACAGCATATACTCCCATTCACTGAGAAATGTCCAAACGCAGCTCTTACCAGAAACGTGTTTCTAACTCCTGAATCTAAAGGGAGATTTAACTCACTTAGCTGAACAAACGCACAGCAGAGCAGATTGAAGGATACGTTTCTTCTGTGTTTTAGGCAGAGTTTTACTGCTATTTCGTTATATGCGGGAATAGTGCTGGAAATGCCTGGAAATGCCTGTTTTGAGATCTCTCCACAGAAAGCGTTTCCAGACTTCCCCTTCAACACACGAGTTTAACTCTGTAAGTTGAATGCACACATTGAAGACCGTTCTGTTAGGTAGCTCCGTTTTGGTTTTAGAAGCAGACAGTTCTCCTTACAGCATATACTCCCATTCACTGAGAAATGTCCAAACGCAGCTCTTACCAGAAACGTGTTTCTAACTCCTGAATCTAAAGGGAGATTTAACTCACTTAGCTGAACAAACGCACAGCAGAGCAGATTGAAGGATACGTTTCTTCTGTGTTTTAGGCAGAGTTTTACTGCTATTTCGTTATATGCGGGAATAGTGCTGGAAATGCCTGGAAATGCCTGTTTTGAGATCTCTCCACAGAAAGCGTTTCCAGACTTCCCCTTCAACACACGAGTTTAACTCTGTAAGTTGAATGCACACATTGAAGACCGTTCTGTTAGGTAGCTCCGTTTTGGTTTTAGAAGCAGACAGTTCTCCTTACAGCATATACTCCCTTTCACTGAGAAATGTCCAAACGCAGCTCTTACCAGAAACGTGTTTCTAACTCCTGAATCTAAAGGGAGATTTAACTCACTTAGCTGAACGAACGCACAGCAGAGCAGATTGAATGATACGTTTCTTCTGTGTTTTAGGCAGAGTTTTACTGCTATTTCGTTATATGCGGGAATAGTGCTGGAAATTCCTGTTTTGAGATCTCTCCACAGAAAGCGTTTCCAGACTTCCCATTCAACACACGAGTTTAACTCTGTAAGTTGAATGCACACATTGAAGACCGTTCTGTTAGGTAGCTCCGTTTTGGTTTTAGAAGCAGACAGTTCTCCTTACAGCATATACTCCCATTCACTGAGAAATGTCCAAACGCAGCTCTTACCAGAAACGTGTTTCTAACTCCTGAATCTAAAGGGAGATTTAACTCACTAAGCTGAACAAACGCACAGCAGAGCAGATTGAAAGATACGTTTCTTCTGTGTTTTAGGCAGAGTTTTACTGCTATTTCGTTATATGCGGGAATAGTGCTGGAAATGCCTGTTTTGAGATCTCTCCACAGAAAGCGTTTCCAGACTTCCCCTTCAACACACGAGTTTAACTCTGTAAGTTGAATGCACACATTGAAAACCGTTCTGTTAGGTAGCTCCGTTTTGGTTTAGAAGCAGACAGTTCTCCTTACAGCATATACTCCCATTCACTGAGAAATGTCCAAACGCAGCTCTTACCAGAAACGTGTTTCTAACTCCTGAATCTAAAGGGAGATTTAACTCACTTAGCTGAACAAACGCACAGCAGAGCAGATTGAAGGATACGTTTCTTCTGTGTTTTAGGCAGAGTTTTACTGCTATTTCGTTATATGCGGGAATAGTGCTGGAAATGCCTGGAAATGCCTGTTTTGAGATCTCTCCACAGAAAGCGTTTCCAGACTTCCCCTTCAACACACGAGTTTAACTCTGTAAGTTGAATGCACACATTGAAGACCGTTCTGTTAGGTAGCTCCGTTTTGGTTTAGAAGCAGACAGTTCTCCTTACAGCATATACTCCCATTCACTGAGAAATGTCCAAACGCAGCTCTTACCAGAAACGTGTTTCTAACTCCTGAATCTAAAGGGAGATTTAACTCACTTAGCTGAACAAACGCACAGCAGAGCAGATTGAAGGATACGTTTCTTCTGTGTTTTAGGCAGAGTTTTACTGCTATTTCGTTATATGCGGGAATAGTGCTGGAAATGCCTGGAAATGCCTGTTTTGAGATCTCTCCACAGAAAGCGTTTCCAGACTTCCCCTTCAACACACGAGTTTAACTCTGTAAGTTGAATGCACACATTGAAGACCGTTCTGTTAGGTAGCTCCGTTTTGGTTTTAGAAGCAGACAGTTCTCCTTACAGCATATACTCCCATTCACTGAGAAATGTCCAAACGCAGCTCTTACCAGAAACGTGTTTCTAACTCCTGAATCTAAAGGGAGATTTAACTCACTTAGCTGAACAAACGCACAGCAGAGCAGATTGAAGGATACGTTTCTTCTGTGTTTTAGGCAGAGTTTTACTGCTATTTCGTTATATGCGGGAATAGTGCTGGAAATGCCTGTTTTGAGATCTCTCCACAGAAAGCGTTTCCAGACTTCCCCTTCAACACACGAGTTTAACTCTGTAAGTTGAATGCACACATTGAAGACCGTTCTGTTAGGTAGCTCCGTTTTGGTTTTAGAAGCAGACAGTTCTCCTTACAGCATATACTCCCATTCACTGAGAAATGTCCAAACGCAGCTCTTACCAGAAACGTGTTTCTAACTCCTGAATCTAAAGGGAGATTTAACTCACTTAGCTGAACAAACGCACAGCAGAGCAGATTGAAGGATACGTTTCTTCTGTGTTTTAGGCAGAGTTTTACTGCTATTTCGTTATATGCGGGAATAGTGCTGGAAATGCCTGTTTTGAGATCTCTCCACAGAAAGCGTTTCCAGACTTCCCCTTCAACACACGAGTTTAACTCTGTAAGTTGAATGCACACATTGAAGACCATTCTGTTATGTAGCTCCGTTTTGGTTTTAGAAGCAGACAGTTCTCCTTACAGCATATACTCCCATTCACTGAGAAATGTCCAAACGCAGCTCTTACCAGAAACGTGTTTCTAACTCCTGAATCTAAAGGGAGATTTAACTCACTTAGCTGAACAAACGCACAGCAGAGCAGATTGAAGGATACGTTTCTTCTGTGTTTTAGGCAGAGTTTTACTGCTATTTCGTTATATGCGGGAATAGTGCTGGAAATGCCTGGAAATGCCTGTTTTGAGATCTCTCCACAGAAAGCGTTTCCAGACTTCCCCTTCAACACACGAGTTTAACTCTGTAAGTTGAATGCACACATTGAAGACCGTTCTGTTAGGTAGCTCCGTTTTGGTTTTAGAAGCAGACAGTTCTCCTTACAGCATATACTCCCATTCACTGAGAAATGTCCAAACGCAGCTCTTACCAGAAACGTGTTTCTAACTCCTGAATCTAAAGGGAGATTTAACTCACTTAGCTGAACAAACGCACAGCAGAGCAGATTGAAGGATACGTTTCTTCTGTGTTTTAGGCAGAGTTTTACTGCTATTTCGTTATATGCGGGAATAGTGCTGGAAATGCCTGGAAATGCCTGTTTTGAGATCTCTCCACAGAAAGCGTTTCCAGACTTCCCCTTCAACACACGAGTTTAACTCTGTAAGTTGAATGCACACATTGAAGACCGTTCTGTTAGGTAGCTCCGTTTTGGTTTTAGAAGCAGACAGTTCTCCTTACAGCATATACTCCCATTCACTGAGAAATGTCCAAACGCAGCTCTTACCAGAAACGTGTTTCTAACTCCTGAATCTAAAGGGAGATTTAACTCACTTAGCTGAACAAACGCACAGCAGAGCAGATTGAAGGATACGTTTCTTCTGTGTTTTAGGCAGAGTTTTACTGCTATTTCGTTATATGCGGGAATAGTGCTGGAAATGCCTGGAAATGCCTGTTTTGAGATCTCTCCACAGAAAGCGTTTCCAGACTTCCCCTTCAACACACGAGTTTAACTCTGTAAGTTGAATGCACACATTGAAGACCGTTCTGTTAGGTAGCTCCGTTTTGGTTTTAGAAGCAGACAGTTCTCCTTACAGCATATACTCCCATTCACTGAGAAATGTCCAAACGCAGCTCTTACCAGAAACGTGTTTCTAACTCCTGAATCTAAAGGGAGATTTAACTCACTTAGCTGAACAAACGCACAGCAGAGCAGATTGAAGGATACGTTTCTTCTGTGTTTTAGGCAGAGTTTTACTGCTATTTCGTTATATGCGGGAATAGTGCTGGAAATGCCTGTTTTGAGATCTCTCCACAGAAAGCGTTTCCAGACTTCCCCTTCAACACACGAGTTTAACTCTGTAAGTTGAATGCACACATTGAAGACCGTTCTGTTAGGTAGCTCCGTTTTGGTTTTAGAAGCAGACAGTTCTCCTTACAGCATATACTCCCATTCACTGCGAAATGTCCAAACGCAGCTCTTACCAGAAACGTGTTTCTAACTCCTGAATCTAAAGGGAGATTTAACTCACTTAGCTGAACAAACGCACAGCAGAGCAGATTGAAGGATACGTTTCTTCTGTGTTTTAGGCAGAGTTTTACTGCTATTTCGTTATATGCGGGAATAGTGCTGGAAATGCCTGTTTTGAGATCTCTCCACAGAAAGCGTTTCCAGACTTCCCCTTCAACACACGAGTTTAACTCTGTAAGTTGAATGCACACATTGAAGACCGTTCTGTTAGGTAGCTCCGTTTTGGTTTTAGAAGCAGACAGTTCTCCTTACAGCATATACTCCCATTCACTGAGAAATGTCCAAACGCAGCTCTTACCAGAAACGTGTTTCTAACTCCTGAATCTAAAGGGAGATTTAACTCACTTAGCTGAACAAACGCACAGCAGAGCAGATTGAAGGATACGTTTCTTCTGTGTTTTAGGCAGAGTTTTACTGCTATTTCGTTATATGCGGGAATAGTGCTGGAAATGCCTGGAAATGCCTGTTTTGAGATCTCTCCACAGAAAGCGTTTCCAGACTTCCCCTTCAACACACGAGTTTAACTCTGTAAGTTGAATGCACACATTGAAGACCGTTCTGTTAGGTAGCTCCGTTTTGGTTTTAGAAGCAGACAGTTCTCCTTACAGCATATACTCCCATTCACTGAGAAATGTCCAAACGCAGCTCTTACCAGAAACGTGTTTCTAACTCCTGAATCTAAAGGGAGATTTAACTCACTTAGCTGAACAAACGCACAGCAGAGCAGATTGAAGGATACGTTTCTTCTGTGTTTTAGGCAGAGTTTTACTGCTATTTCGTTATATGCGGGAATAGTGCTGGAAATGCCTGTTTTGAGATCTCTCCACAGAAAGCGTTTCCAGACTTCCCCTTCAACACACGAGTTTAACTCTGTAAGTTGAATGCACACATTGAAGACCGTTCTGTTAGGTAGCTCCGTTTTGGTTTTAGAAGCAGACAGTTCTCCTTACAGCATATACTCCCATTCACTGAGAAATGTCCAAACGCAGCTCTTACCAGAAACGTGTTTCTAACTCCTGAATCTAAAGGGAGATTTAACTCACTTAGCTGAACAAACGCACAGCAGAGCAGATTGAAGGATACGTTTCTTCTGTGTTTTAGGCAGAGTTTTACTGCTATTTCGTTATATGCGGGAATAGTGCTGGAAATGCCTGGAAATGCCTGTTTTGAGATCTCTCCACAGAAAGCGTTTCCAGACTTCCCCTTCAACACACGAGTTTAACTCTGTAAGTTGAATGCACACATTGAAGACCGTTCTGTTAGGTAGCTCCGTTTTGGTTTTAGAAGCAGACAGTTCTCCTTACAGCATATACTCCCATTCACTGAGAAATGTCCAAACGCAGCTGTTACCAGAAACGTGTTTCTAACTCCTGAATCTAAAGGGAGATTTAACTCACTTAGCTGAACAAACGCACAGCAGAGCAGATTGAAGGATACGTTTCTTCTGTGTTTTAGGCAGAGTTTTACTGCTATTTCGTTATATGCGGGAATAGTGCTGGAAATGCCTGGAAATGCCTGTTTTGAGATCTCTCCACAGAAAGCGTTTCCAGACTTCCCCTTCAACACACGAGTTTAACTCTGTAAGTTGAATGCACACATTGAAGACCGTTCTGTTAGGTAGCTCCGTTTTGGTTTTAGAAGCAGACAGTTCTCCTTACAGCATATACTCCCTTTCACTGAGAAATGTCCAAACGCAGCTCTTACCAGAAACGTGTTTCTAACTCCTGAATCTAAAGGGAGATTTAACTCCCTTAGCTGAACAAACGCACAGCAGAGCAGATTGAATGATACGTTTCTTCTGTGTTTTAGGCAGAGTTTTACTGCTATTTCGTTATATGCGGGAATAGTGCTGGAAATTCCTGTTTTGAGATCTCTCCACAGAAAGCGTTTCCAGACTTCCCCTTCAACACACGAGTTTAACTCTGTAAGTTGAATGCACACATTGAAGACCGTTCTGTTAGGTAGCTCCGTTTTGGTTTTAGAAGCAGACAGTTCTCCTTACAGCATATACTCCCATTCACTGAGAAATGTCCAAACGCAGCTCTTACCAGAAACGTGTTTCTAACTCCTGAATCTAAAGGGAGATTTAACTCACTAAGCTGAACAAACGCACAGCAGAGCAGATTGAAGGATACGTTTCTTCTGTGTTTTAGGCAGAGTTTTACTGCTATTTCGTTATATGCGGGAATAGTGCTGGAAATGCCTGTTTTGAGATCTCTCCACAGAAAGCGTTTCCAGACTTCCCCTTCAACACACGAGTTTAACTCTGTAAGTTGAATGCACACATTGAAGACCCTTCTGTTAGGTAGCTCCGTTTTGGTTTTAGAAGCAGACAGTTCTCCTTACAGCATATACTCCCATTCACTGAGAAATGTCCAAACGCAGCTCTTACCAGAAACGTGTTTCTAACTCCTGAATCTAAAGGGAGATTTAACTCACTTAGCTGAACAAACGCACAGCAGAGCAGATTGAAGGATACGTTTCTTCTGTGTTTTAGGCAGAGTTTTACTGCTATTTCGTTATATGCGGGAATAGTGCTGGAAATGCCTGGAAATGCCTGTTTTGAGATCTCTCCACAGAAAGCGTTTCCAGACTTCCCCTTCCACACACGAGTTTAACTCTGTAAGTTGAATGCACACATTGAAGACCGTTCTGTTAGGTAGCTCCGTTTTGGTTTTAGAAGCAGACAGTTCTCCTTACAGCATATACTCCCATTCACTGAGAAATGTCCAAACGCAGCTCTTACCAGAAACGTGTTTCTAACTCCTGAATCTAAAGGGAGATTTCACTCACTTAGCTGAACAAACGCACAGCAGTGCAGATTGAAGGATACGTTTCTTCTGTGTTTTAGGCAGAGTTTTACTGCTATTTCGTTATATGCGGGAATAGTGCTGGAAATGCCTGGAAATGCCTGTTTTGAGATCTCTCCACAGAAAGCGTTTCCAGACTTCCCCTTCAACACACGAGTTTAACTCTGTAAGTTGAATGCACACATTGAAGACCGTTCTGTTAGGTAGCTCCGTTTTGGTTTTAGAAGCAGACAGTTCTCCTTACAGCATATACTTCCATTCACTGAGAAATGTCCAAACGCAGCTCTTACCAGAAACGTGTTTCTAACTCCTGAATCTAAAGGGAGATTTAACTCACTAAGCTGAACAAACGCACAGCAGAGCAGATTGAAGGATACGTTTCTTCTGTGTTTTAGGCAGAGTTTTACTGCTATTTCGTTATATGCGGGAATAGTGCTGGAAATGCCTGTTTTGAGATCTCTCAACAGAAAGCGTTTCCAGACTTCCCCTTCAACACACGAGTTTAACTCTGTAAGTTGAATGCACACATTGAAGACCGTTCTGTTAGGTAGCTCCGTTTTGGTTTTAGAAGCAGACAGTTCTCCTTACAGCATATACTCCCATTCACTGAGAAATGTCCAAACGCAGCTGTTACCAGAAACGTGTTTCTAACTCCTGAATCTAAAGGGAGATTTAACTCACTTAGCTGAACAAACGCACAGCAGAGCAGATTGAAGGATACGTTTCTTCTGTGTTTTAGGCAGAGTTTTACTGCTATTTCGTTATATGCGGGAATAGTGCTGGAAATGCCTGGAAATGCCTGTTTTCAGATCTCTCCACAGAAAGCGTTTCCAGACTTCCCCTTCAACACACGAGTTTAACTCTGTAAGTTGAATGCACACATTGAAGACCGTTCTGTTAGGTAGCTCCGTTTTGGTTTTAGAAGCAGACAGTTCTCCTTACAGCATATACTCCCTTTCACTGAGAAATGTCCAAACGCAGCTCTTACCAGAAACGTGTTTCTAACTCCTGAATCTAAAGGGAGATTTAACTCCCTTAGCTGAACAAACGCACAGCAGAGCAGATTGAATGATACGTTTCTTCTGTGTTTTAGGCAGAGTTTTACTGCTATTTCGTTATATGCGGGAATAGTGCTGGAAATTCCTGTTTTGAGATCTCTCCACAGAAAGCGTTTCCAGACTTCCCCTTCAACACACGAGTTTAACTCTGTAAGTTGAATGCACACATTGAAGACCGTTCTGTTAGGTAGCTCCGTTTTGGTTTTAGAAGCAGACAGTTCTCCTTACAGCATATACTCCCATTCACTGAGAAATGTCCAAACGCAGCTCTTACCAGAAACGTGTTTCTAACTCCTGAATCTAAAGGGAGATTTAACTCACTTAGCTGAACAAACGCACAGCAGAGCAGATTGAAGGATACGTTTCTTCTGTGTTTTAGGCAGAGTTTTACTGCTATTTCGTTATATGCGGGAATAGTGCTGGAAATGCCTGTTTTGAGATCTCTCCACAGAAAGCGTTTCCAGACTTCCCCTTCAACACACGAGTTTAACTCTGTAAGTTGAATGCACACATTGAAGACCGTTCTGTTAGGTAGCTCCGTTTTGGTTTTAGAAGCAGACAGTTCTCCTTACAGCATATACTCCCATTCACTGAGAAATGTCCAAACGCAGCTCTTACCAGAAACGTGTTTCTAACTCCTGAATCTAAAGGGAGATTTAACTCACTTAGCTGAACAAACGCACAGCAGAGCAGATTGAAGGATACGTTTCTTCTGTGTTTTAGGCAGAGTTTTACTGCTATTTCGTTATATGCGGGAATAGTGCTGGAAATGCCTGGAAATGCCTGTTTTGAGATCTCTCCACAGAAAGCGTTTCCAGACTTCCCCTTCAACACACGAGTTTAACTCTGTAAGTTGAATGCACACATTGAAGACCGTTCTGTTAGGTATCTCCGTTTTGGTTTTAGAAGCAGACAGTTCTCCTTACAGCATATACTCCCATTCACTGAGAAATGTCCAAACGCAGCTGTTACCAGAAACGTGTTTCTAACTCCTGAATCTAAAGGGAGATTTAACTCACTTAGCTGAACAAACGCACAGCAGAGCAGATTGAAGGATACGTTTCTTCTGTGTTTTAGGCAGAGTTTTACTGCTATTTCGTTATATGCGGGAATAGTGCTGGAAATGCCTGGAAATGCCTGTTTTGAGATCTCTCCACAGAAAGCGTTTCCAGACTTCCCCTTCAACACACGAGTTTAACTCTGTAAGTTGAATGCACACATTGAAGACCGTTCTGTTAGGTAGCTCCGTTTTGGTTTTAGAAGCAGACAGTTCTCCTTACAGCATATACTCCCTTTCACTGAGAAATGTCCAAACGCAGCTCTTACCAGAAACGTGTTTCTAACTCCTGAATCTAAAGGGAGATTTAACTCACTTAGCTGAACAAACGCACAGCAGAGCAGATTGAAGGATACGTTTCTTCTGTGTTTTAGGCAGAGTTTTACTGCTATTTCGTTATATGCGGGAATAGTGCTGGAAATTCCTGTTTTGAGATCTCTCCACAGAAAGCGTTTCCAGACTTCCCCTTCAACACACGAGTTTAACTCTGTAAGTTGAATGCACACATTGAAGACCGTTCTGTTAGGTAGCTCCGTTTTGGTTTTAGAAGCAGACAGTTCTCCTTACAGCATATACTCCCATTCACTGAGAAATGTCCAAACGCAGCTCTTACCAGAAACGTGTTTCTAACTCCTGAATCTAAAGGGAGATTTAACTCACTAAGCTGAACAAACGCACAGCAGAGCAGATTGAAGGATACGTTTCTTCTGTGTTTTAGGCAGAGTTTTACTGCTATTTCGTTATATGCGGGAATAGTGCTGGAAATGCCTGTTTTGAGATCTCTCCACAGAAAGCGTTTCCAGACTTCCCCTTCAAAACACGAGTTTAATTCTGTAAGTTGAATGCACACATTGAAGACCGTTCTGTTAGGTAGCTCCGTTTTGGTTTTAGAAGCAGACAGTTCTCCTTACAGCATATACTCCCATTCACTGAGAAATGTCCAAACGCAGCTCTTGCCAGAAACGTGTTTCTAACTCCTGAATCTAAAGGGAGATTTAACTCACTTAGCTGAACAAACGCACAGCAGAGCAGATTGAAGGATACGTTTCTTCTGTGTTTTAGGCAGAGTTTTACTGCTATTTCGTTATATGCGGGAATAGTGCTGGAAATGCCTGGAAATGCCTGTTTTGAGATCTCTCCACAGAAAGCGTTTCCAAACTTCCCCTTCAACACACGAGTTTAACTCTCTAAGTTGAATGCACACATTGAAGACCGTTCTGTTAGGTAGCTCCGTTTTGGTTTTAGAAGCAGACAGTTCTCCTTACAGCATATACTCCCATTCACTGAGAAATGTCCAAACGCAGCTCTTACCAGAAACGTGTTTCTAACTCCTGAATCTAAAGGGAGATTTAACTCACTTAGCTGAACAAACGCACAGCAGAGCAGATTGAAGGATACGTTTCTTCTGTGTTTTAGGCAGAGTTTTACTGCTATTTCGTTATATGCGGAAATAGTGCTGGAAATGCCTGTTTTGAGATCTCTCCACAGAAAGCGTTTCCAGACTTCCCCTTCAACACACGAGTTTAACTCTGTAATTTGAATGCACACATTGAAGACCGTTCTGTTAGGTAGCTCCGTTTTGGTTTTAGAAGCAGACAGTTCTCCTTACAGCATATACTCCCATTCACTGAGAAATGTCCAAACGCAGCTCTTACCAGAAACGTGTTTCTAAGTCCTGAATCTAAAGGGAGATTTAACTCACTTAGCTGAACAAACGCACAGCAGAGCAGATTGAAGGATACGTTTCTTCTGTGTTTTAGGCAGAGTTTTACTGCTATTTCGTTATATGCGGGAATAGTGCTGGAAATGCCTGTTTTGAGATCTCTCCACAGAAAGCGTTTCCAGACTTCTCCTTCAACACACGAGTTTAACTCTGTAAGTTGAATGCACACATTGAAGACCGTTCTGTTAGGTAGCTCCGTTTTGGTTTTAGAAGCAGACAGTTCTCCTTACAGCATATAATCCCATTCACTGAGAAATGTCCAAACGCATCTCTTACCAGAAACGTGTTTCTAACTCCTGAATCTAAACGGAGATTTAACTCACTTAGCTGAACAAACGCACAGCAGAGCAGATTGAACGATACGTTTCTTCTGTGTTTTAGGCAGAGTTTTACTGCTATTTCGTTATATGCGGGAATAGTGCTGGAAATGCCTGGAAATGCCTGTTTTGAGATCTCTCCACAGAAAGCGTTTCCAGACTTCTCCTTCAACACACGAGTTTAACTCTGTAAGTTGAATGCACACATTGAAGACCGTTCTGTTAGGTAGCTCCGTTTTGGTTTTAGAAGCAGACAGTTCTCCTTACAGCATATAATCCCATTCACTGAGAAATGTCCAAACGCAGCTCTTACCAGAAACGTGTTTCTAACTCCTGAATCTAAACGGAGATTTAACTCACTTAGCTGAACAAACGCACAGCAGAGCAGATTGAACGATACGTTTCTTCTGTGTTTTAGGCAGAGTTTTACTGCTATTTCGTTATATGCGGGAATAGTGCTGGAAATGCCTGGAAATGCCTGTTTTGAGATCTCTCCACAGAAAGCGTTTCCAGACTTCCCCTTCAACACACGAGTTTAACTCTGTAAGTTGAATGCACACATTGAAGACCGTTCTGTTAGGTAGCTCCGTTTTGGTTTTAGAAGCAGACAGTTCTCCTTACAGCATATAATCCCATTCACTGAGAAATGTCCAAACGCAGCTCTTACCAGAAACGTGTTTCTAACTCCTGAATCTAAACGGAGATTTAACTCACTTAGCTGAACAAACGCACAGCAGAGCAGATTGAAGGATACGTTTCTTCTGTGTTTTAGGCAGAGTTTTACTGCTATTTCGTTATATGCGGGAATAGTGCTGGAAATGCCTGGAAATGCCTGTTTTGAGATCTCTCCACAGAAAGCGTTTCCAGACTTCCCCTTCAACACACGAGTTTAACTCTGTAAGTTGAATGCACACATTGAAGACCGCTCTGTTAGGTAGCTCCGTTTTGGTTTTAGAAGCAGACAGTTCTCCTTACAGCATATACTCCCATTCACTGAGAAATGTCCAAACGCAGCTCTTACCAGAAACGTGTTTCTAACTCCTGAATCTAAAGGGAGATTTAACTCACTTAGCTGAAAAAACGCACAGCAGAGCAGATTGAAGGATACGTTTCTTCTGTGTTTTAGGCAGAGTTTTACTGCTATTTCGTTATATGCGGGAATAGTGCTGGAAATGCCTGGAAATGCCTGTTTTGAGATCTCTCCACAGAAAGCGTTTCCAGACTTCCCCTTCAACACACGAGTTTAACTCTGTAATTTGAATGCACACATTTTAGACCGTTCTGTTAGGTAGCTCCGTTTTGGTTTTAGAAGCAGACAGTTCTCCTTACAGCATATACTCCCATTCACTGAGAAATGTCCAAACGCAGCTCTTACCAGAAACGTGTTTCTAAGTCCTGAATCTAAAGGGAGATTTAACTCACTTAGCTGAACAAACGCACAGCAGAGCAGATTGAAGGATACGTTTCTTCTGTGTTTTAGGCAGAGTTTTACTGCTATTTTGTTATATGCGGGAATAGTGCTGGAAATGCCTGTTTTGAGATCTCTCCAGAGAAAGCGTTTCCAGACTTCCCCTTCAACACACGAGTTTAACTCTGTAATTTGAATGCACACATTTTAGACCGTTCTGTTAGGTAGCTCCGTTTTGGTTTTAGAAGCAGACAGTTCTCCTTACTGCATATACTCCCATTCACTGAGAAATGTCCAAACGCAGCTCTTACCAGAAACGTGTTTCTAAGTCCTGAATCTAAAGGGAGATTTAACTCACTTAGCTGAACAATCGCACAGCAGAGCAGATTGAAGGATACGTTTCTTCTGTGTTTTAGGCAGAGTTTTACTGCTATTTCGTTATATGCGGGAATAGTGCTGGAAATGCCTGGAAATGCCTGTTTTGGGACCTCTCCAGAGAAAGGGTTTCCAGACTTCCCCTTCAACACACGAGTTTAATTCTGTAAGTTGAATGCACACATTGAAGACCGTTCTGTTAGGTAGATCCGTTTTGGTTTTAGAAGCAGACAGTTCTCCTTACAGCATATAATCCCATTCACTGAGAAATGTCCAAACGCAGCTCTTACCAGAAACGTGTTTCTAACTCCTGAATCTAAACGGAGATTTAACTCACTTAGCTGAACAAACGCACAGCAGAGCAGACTGAAGGATACGTTTCTTCTGTGTTTTAGGCAGAGTTTTACTGCTATTTCGTTATATGCGGGAATAGTGCTGGAAATGCCTGGAAATGCCTGTTTTGAGATCTCTCCACAGAAAGCGTTTCCAGACTTCCCCTTCAACACACGAGTTTAACTCTGTAAGTTGAATGCACACATTGAAGACCGTTCTGTTAGGTAGCTCCGTTTTGGTTTTAGAAGCAGACAGTTCTCCTTACAGCATATACTCCCATTCACTGAGAAATGTCCAAACGCAGCTGTTACCAGAAACGTGTTTCTAACTCCTGAATCTAAAGGGAGATTTAACTCACTTAGCTGAACAAACGCACAGCAGAGCAGATTGAAGGATACGTTTCTTCTGTGTTTTAGGCAGAGTTTTACTGCTATTTCGTTATATGCGGGAATAGTGCTGGAAATGCCTGTTTTGAGATCTCTCCACAGAAAGCGTTTCCAGACTTCTCCTTCAACACACGAGTTTAACTCTGTAAGTTGAATGCACACATTGAAGACCGTTCTGTTAGGTAGCTCCGTTTTGGTTTTAGAAGCAGACAGTTCTCCTTACAGCATATAATCCCATTCACTGAGAAATGTCCAAACGCATCTCTTACCAGAAACGTGTTTCTAACTCCTGAATCTAAACGGAGATTTAACTCACTTAGCTGAACAAACGCACAGCAGAGCAGATTGAACGATACGTTTCTTCTGTGTTTTAGGCAGAGTTTTACTGCTATTTCGTTATATGCGGGAATAGTGCTGGAAATGCCTGGAAATGCCTGTTTTGAGATCTCTCCACAGAAAGCGTTTCCAGACTTCTCCTTCAACACACGAGTTTAACTCTGTAAGTTGAATGCACACATTGAAGACCGTTCTGTTAGGTAGCTCCGTTTTGGTTTTAGAAGCAGACAGTTCTCCTTACAGCATATAATCCCATTCACTGAGAAATGTCCAAACGCAGCTCTTACCAGAAACGTGTTTCTAACTCCTGAATCTAAACGGAGATTTAACTCACTTAGCTGAACAAACGCACAGCAGAGCAGATTGAACGATACGTTTCTTCTGTGTTTTAGGCAGAGTTTTACTGCTATTTCGTTATATGCGGGAATAGTGCTGGAAATGCCTGGAAATGCCTGTTTTGAGATCTCTCCACAGAAAGCGTTTCCAGACTTCCCCTTCAACACACGAGTTTAACTCTGTAAGTTGAATGCACACATTGTAGACCGTTCTGTTAGGTAGCTCCGTTTTGGTTTTAGAAGCAGACAGTTCTCCTTACAGCATATAATCCCATTCACGGAGAAATGTCCAAACGCAGCTCTTACCAGAAACGTGTTTCTAACTCCTGAATCTAAACGGAGATTTAACTCACTTAGCTGAACAAACGCACAGCAGAGCAGATTGAACGATACGTTTCTTCTGTGTTTTAGGCAGAGTTTTACTGCTATTTCGTTATATGCGGGAATAGTGCTGGAAATGCCTGGAAATGCCTGTTTTGAGATCTCTCCACAGAAAGCGTTTCCAGACTTCCCCTTCAACACACGAGTTTAACTCTGTAAGTTGAATGCACACATTGAAGACCGCTCTGTTAGGTAGCTCCGTTTTGGTTTTAGAAGCAGACAGTTCTCCTTACAGCATATACTCCCATTCACTGAGAAATGTCCAAACGCAGCTCTTACCAGAAACGTGTTTCTAACTCCTGAATCTAAAGGGAGATTTAACTCACTTAGCTGAAAAAACGCACAGCAGAGCAGATTGAAGGATACGTTTCTTCTGTGTTTTAGGCAGAGTTTTACTGCTATTTCGTTATATGCGGGAATAGTGCTGGAAATGCCTGGAAATGCCTGTTTTGAGATCTCTCCACAGAAAGCGTTTCCAGACTTCCTCTTCAACACACGAGTTTAACTCTGTAATTTGAATGCACACATTTTAGACCGTTCTGTTAGGTAGCTCCGTTTTGGTTTTAGAAGCAGACAGTTCTCCTTACAGCATATACTCCCATTCACTGAGAAATGTCCAAACGCAGCTCTTACCAGAAACGTGTTTCTAAGTCCTGAATCTAAAGGGAGATTTAACTCACTTAGCTGAACAAACGCACAGCAGAGCAGATTGAAGGATACGTTTCTTCTGTGTTTTAGGCAGAGTTTTACTGCTATTTCGTTATATGCGGGAATAGTGCTGGAAATGCCTGTTTTGAGATCTCTCCAGAGAAAGCGTTTCCAGACTTCCCCTTCAACACACGAGTTTAACTCTGTAATTTGAATGCACACATTTTAGACCGTTCTGTTAGGTAGCTCCGTTTTGGTTTTAGAAGCAGACAGTTCTCCTTACAGCATATACTCCCATTCACTGAGAAATGTCCAAACGCAGCTCTTACCAGAAACGTGTTTCTAAGTCCTGAATCTAAAGGGAGATTTAACTCACTTAGCTGAACAATCGCACAGCAGAGCAGATTGAAGGATACGTTTCTTCTGTGTTTTAGGCAGAGTTTTACTGCTATTTCGTTATATGCGGGAATAGTGCTGGAAATGCCTGGAAATGCCTGTTTTGGGACCTCTCCACAGAAAGGGTTTCCAGACTTCCCCTTCAACACACGAGTTTAATTCTGTAAGTTGAATGCACACATTGAAGACCGTTCTGTTAGGTAGATCCGTTTTGGTTTTAGAAGCAGACAGTTCTCCTTACAGCATATAATCCCATTCACTGAGAAATGTCCAAACGCAGCTCTTACCAGAAACGTGTTTCTAACTCCTGAATCTAAACGGAGATTTAACTCACTTAGCTGAACAAACGCACAGCAGAGCAGACTGAAGGATACGTTTCTTCTGTGTTTTAGGCAGAGTTTTACTGCTATTTCGTTATATGCGGGAATAGTGCTGGAAATGCCTGGAAATGCCTGTTTTGAGATCTCTCCACAGAAAGCGTTTCCAGACTTCCCCTTCAACACACGAGTTTAACTCTGTAAGTTGAATGCACACATTGAAGACCGTTCTGTTAGGTAGCTCCGTTTTGGTTTTAGAAGCAGACAGTTCTCCTTACAGCATATACTCCCATTCACTGAGAAATGTCCAAACGCAGCTGTTACCAGAAACGTGTTTCTAACTCCTGAATCTAAAGGGAGATTTAACTCACTTAGCTGAACAAACGCACAGCAGAGCAGATTGAAGGATACGTTTCTTCTGTGTTTTAGGCAGAGTTTTACTGCTATTTCGTTATATGCGGGAATAGTGCTGGAAATGCCTGGAAATGCCTGTTTTGAGATCTCTCCACAGAAAGCGTTTCCAGACTTCCCGTTCAACACACGAGTTTAACTCTGTAAGTTGAATGCACACATTGAAGACCGTTCTGTTAGGTAGCTCCGTTTTGGTTTTAGAAGCAGACAGTTCTCCTTACAGCATATACTCCCTTTCACTGAGAAATGTCCAAACGCAGCTCTTACCAGAAACGTGTTTCTAACTCCTGAATCTAAAGGGAGATTTAACTCACTTAGCTGAACGAACGCACAGCAGAGCAGATTGAATGATACGTTTCTTCTGTGTTTTAGGCAGAGTTTTACTGCTATTTCGTTATATGCGGGAATAGTGCTGGAAATTCCTGTTTTGAGATCTCTCCACAGAAAGCGTTTCCAGACTTCCCATTCAACACACGAGTTTAACTCTGTAAGTTGAATGCACACATTGAAGACCGTTCTGTTAGGTAGCTCCGTTTTGGTTTTAGAAGCAGACAGTTCTCCTTACAGCATATACTCCCATTCACTGAGAAATGTCCAAACGCAGCTCTTACCAGAAACGTGTTTCTAACTCCTGAATCTAAAGGGAGATTTAACTCACTAAGCTGAACAAACGCACAGCAGAGCAGATTGAAGGATACGTTTCTTCTGTGTTTTAGGCAGAGTTTTACTGCTATTTCGTTATATGCGGGAATAGTGCTGGAAATGCCTGTTTTGAGATCTCTCCACAGAAAGCGTTTCCAGACTTCCCCTTCAACACACGAGTTTAACTCTGTAAGTTGAATGCACACATTGAAAACCGTTCTGTTAGGTAGCTCCGTTTTGGTTTTAGAAGCAGACAGTTCTCCTTACAGCATATACTCCCATTCACTGTGAAATGTCCAAACGCAGCTCTTACCAGAAACGTGTTTCCTACTCCTGAATCTAAAGGGAGATTTAACTCACTTAGCTGAACAAACGCACAGCAGAGCAGATTGAAGGATACGTTTCTTCTGTGTTTTAGGCAGAGTTTTACTGCTATTTCGTTATATGCGGGAATAGTGCTGGAAATGCCTGGAAATGCCTGTTTTGAGATCTCTCCACAGAAAGCGTTTCCAGACTTCCCCTTCAACACACGAGTTTAACTCTGTAAGTTGAATGCACACATTGAAGACCGTTCTGTTAGGTAGCTCCGTTTTGGTTTTAGAAGCAGACAGTTCTCCTTACAGCATATACTCCCATTCACTGAGAAATGTCCAAACGCAGCTCTTACCAGAAACGTGTTTCTAACTCCTGAATCTAAAGGGAGATTTAACTCACTTAGCTGAACAAACGCACAGCAGAGCAGATTGAAGGATACGTTTCTTCTGTGTTTTAGGCAGAGTTTTACTGCTATTTCGTTATATGCGGGAATAGTGCTGGAAATGCCTGTTTTGAGATCTCTCCACAGAAAGCGTTTCCAGACTTCCCCTTCAACACACGAGTTTAACTCTGTAAGTTGAATGCACACATTGAAGACCGTTCTGTTAGGTAGCTCCGTTTTGGTTTTAGAAGCAGACAGTTCTCCTTACAGCATATACTCCCATTCACTGAGAAATGTCCAAACGCAGCTCTTACCAGAAACGTGTTTCTAACTCCTGAATCTAAAGGGAGATTTAACTCACTTAGCTGAACAAACGCACAGCAGAGCAGATTGAAGGATACGTTTCTTCTGTGTTTTAGGCAGAGTTTTACTGCTATTTCGTTATATGCGGGAATAGTGCTGGAAATGCCTGGAAATGCCTGTTTTGAGATCTCTCCACAGAAAGCGTTTCCAGACTTCCCCTTCAACACACGAGTTTAACTCTGTAAGTTGAATGCACACATTGAAGACCGTTCTGTTAGGTAGCTCCGTTTTGGTTTTAGAAGCAGACAGTTCTCCTTACAGCATATACTCCCATTCACTGAGAAATGTCCAAACGCAGCTCTTACCAGAAACGTGTTTCTAACTCCTGAATCTAAAGGGAGATTTAACTCACTAAGCTGAACAAACGCACAGCAGAGCAGATTGAAGGATACGTTTCTTCTGTGTTTTAGGCAGAGTTTTACTGCTATTTCGTTATATGCGGGAATAGTGCTGGAAATGCCTGTTTTGAGATCTCTCCACAGAAAGCGTTTCCAGACTTCCCCTTCAACACACGAGTTTAACTCTGTAAGTTGAATGCACACATTGAAGACCGTTCTGTTAGGTAGCTCCGTTTTGGTTTTAGAAGCAGACAGTTCTCCTTACAGCATATACTCCCATTCACTGAGAAATGTCCAAACGCAGCTCTTACCAGAAACGTGTTTCCTACTCCTGAATGTAAAGGAGATTTAACTCACTTAGCTGAACAAACGCACAGCAGAGCAGATTGAAGGATACGTTTCTTCTGTGTTTTAGGCAGAGTTTTACTGCTATTTCGTTATATGCGGGAATAGTGCTGGAAATGCCTGGAAATGCCTGTTTTGAGATCTCTCCACAGAAAGCGTTTCCAGACTTCCCCTTCAACACACGAGTTTAACTCTGTAAGTTGAATGCACACATTGAAGACCGTTCTGTTAGGTAGCTCCGTTTTGGTTTTAGAAGCAGACAGTTCTCCTTACAGCATATACTCCCATTCACTGAGAATTGTCCAAACGCAGCTCTTACCAGAAACGTGTTTCTAACTCCTGAATCTAAAGGGAGATTTAACTCACTTAGCTGAACAAACGCACAGCAGAGCAGATTGAAGGATACGTTTCTTCTGTGTTTTAGGCAGAGTTTTACTGCTATTTCGTTATATGCGGGAATAGTGCTGGAAATGCCTGTTTTGAGATCTCTCCACAGAAAGCGTTTCCAGACTTCCCCTTCAACACACGAGTTTAACTCTGTAAGTTGAATGCACACATTGAAGACCGTTCTGTTAGGTAGCTCCGTTTTGGTTTTAGAAGCAGACAGTTCTCCTTACAGCATATACTCCCATTCACTGAGAAATGTCCAAACGCAGCTCTTACCAGAAACGTGTTTCTAACTCCTGAATCTAAAGGGAGATTTAACTCACTTAGCTGAACAAACGCACAGCAGAGCAGATTGAAGGATACGTTTCTTCTGTGTTTTAGGCAGAGTTTTACTGCTATTTCGTTATATGCGGGAATAGTGCTGGAAATGCCTGGAAATGCCTGTTTTGAGATCTCTCCACAGAAAGCGTTTCCAGACTTCCCCTTCAACACACGAGTTTAACTCTGTAAGTTGAATGCACACATTGAAGACCGTTCTGTTAGGTAGCTCCGTTTTGGTTTTAGAAGCAGACAGTTCTCCTTACAGCATATACTCCCATTCACTGAGAAATGTCCAAACGCAGCTCTTACCAGAAACGTGTTTCTAACTCCTGAATCTAAAGGGAGATTTAACTCACTAAGCTGAACAAACGCACAGCAGAGCAGATTGAAGGATACGTTTCTTCTGTGTTTTAGGCAGAGTTTTACTGCTATTTCGTTATATGCGGGAATAGTGCTGGAAATGCCTGTTTTGAGATCTCTCCACAGAAAGCGTTTCCAGACTTCCCCTTCAACACACGAGTTTAACTCTGTAAGTTGAATGCACACATTGAAGACCGTTCTGTTAGGTAGCTCCGTTTTGGTTTTAGAAGCAGACAGTTCTCCTTACAGCATATACTCCCATTCACTGAGAAATGTCCAAACGCAGCTCTTACCAGAAACGTGTTTCTAACTCCTGAATCTAAAGGGAGATTTAACTCACTTAGCTGAACAAACGCACAGCAGAGCAGATTGAAGGATACGTTTCTTCTGTGTTTTAGGCAGAGTTTTACTGCTATTTCGTTATATGCGGGAATAGTGCTGGAAATGCCTGGAAATGCCTGTTTTGAGATCTCTCCACAGAAAGCGTTTCCAGACTTCCCCTTCAACACACGATTTTAACTCTGTAAGTTGAATGCACACATTGAAGACCGTTCTGTTAGGTAGCTCCGTTTTGGTTTTAGAAGCAGACAGTTCTCCTTACAGCATATACTCCCATTCACTGAGAAATGTCCAAACGCAGCTCTTACCAGAAACGTGTTTCTAACTCCTGAATCTAAAGGGAGATTTAACTCACTTAGCTGAACAAACGCACAGCAGAGCAGATTGAAGGATACGTTTCTTCTGTGTTTTAGGCAGAGTTTTACTGCTATTAGGTTATATGCGGGAATAGTGCTGGAAATGCCTGGAAATGCCTGTTTTGAGATCTCTCCACAGAAAGCGTTTCCAGACTTCCCCTTTAACACACGAGTTTAACTCTGTAAGTTGAATGCACACATTGAAGACCGTTCTGTTAGGTAGCTCCGTTTTGGTTTTAGAAGCAGACAGTTCTCCTTACAGCATATACTCCCATTCACTGAGAAATGTCCAAACCCAGCTCTTACCAGAAACGTGTTTCTAACTCCTGAATCTAAAGGGAGATTTAACTCACTTAGCTGAACAAACGCACAGCAGAGCAGATTGAAGGATACGTTTCTTCTGTGTTTTAGGCAGAGTTTTACTGCTATTTCGTTATATGCGGGAATAGTGCTGGAAATGCCTGGAAATGCCTGTTTTGAGATCTCTCCACAGAAAGCGTTTCCAGACTTCCCCTTCAACACACGAGTTTAACTCTGTAAGTTGAATGCACACATTGAAGACCGTTCTGTTAGGTAGCTCCGTTTTGGTTTTAGAAGCAGACAGTTCTCCTTACAGCATATACTCCCATTCACTGAGAAATGTCCAAACGCAGCTCTTACCAGAAACGTGTTGCTAACTCCTGAATCTCAAGGGAGATTTAACTCACTTAGCTGAACAAACGCACAGAAGAGCAGATTGAAGGATACGTTTCTTCTGTGTTTTAGGCAGAGTTTTACTGCTATTTCGTTATATGCGGGAATAGTGCTGGAAATGCCTGGAAATGCCTGTTTTGAGATCTCTCCACAGAAAGCGTTTCCAGACTTCCCCTTCAACACACGAGTTTAACTCTGTAAGTTGAATGCACACATTGAAGACCGTTCTGTTAGGTAGCTCCGTTTTGGTTTTAGAAGCAGACAGTTCTCCTTACAGCATATACTCCCATTCACTGAGAAATGTCCAAACGCAGCTCTTACCAGAAACGTGTTTCTAACTCCTGAATCTAAAGGGAGATTTAACTCACTTAGCTGAACAAACGCACAGCAGAGCAGATTGAAGGATACGTTTCTTCTGTGTTTTAGGCAGAGTTTTACTGCTATTTCGTTATATGCGGGAATAGTGCTGGAAATGCCTGGAAATGCCTGTTTTGAGATCTCTCCACAGAAAGCGTTTCCAGACTTCCCCTTCAACACACGATTTTAACTCTGTAAGTTGAATGCACACATTGAAGACCGTTCTGTTAGGTAGCTCCGTTTTGGTTTTAGAAGCAGACAGTTCTCCTTACAGCATATACTCCCATTCACTGAGAAATGTCCAAACGCAGCTCTTACCAGAAACGTGTTTCTAACTCCTGAATCTAAAGGGAGATTTAACTCACTTAGCTGAACAAACGCACAGCAGAGCAGATTGAAGGATACGTTTCTTCTGTGTTTTAGGCAGAGTTTTACTGCTATTAGGTTATATGCGGGAATAGTGCTGGAAATGCCTGGAAATGCCTGTTTTGAGATCTCTCCACAGAAAGCGTTTCCAGACTTCCCCTTTAACACACGAGTTTAACTCTGTAAGTTGAATGCACACATTGAAGACCGTTCTGTTAGGTAGCTCCGTTTTGGTTTTAGAAGCAGACAGTTCTCCTTACAGCATATACTCCCATTCACTGAGAAATGTCCAAACCCAGCTCTTACCAGAAACGTGTTTCTAACTCCTGAATCTAAAGGGAGATTTAACTCACTTAGCTGAACAAACGCACAGCAGAGCAGATTGAAGGATACGTTTCTTCTGTGTTTTAGGCAGAGTTTTACTGCTATTTCGTTATATGCGGGAATAGTGCTGGAAATGCCTGGAAATGCCTGTTTTGAGATCTCTCCACAGAAAGCGTTTCCAGACTTCCCCTTCAACACACGAGTTTAACTCTGTAAGTTGAATGCACACATTGAAGACCGTTCTGTTAGGTAGCTCCGTTTTGGTTTTAGAAGCAGACAGTTCTCCTTACAGCATATACTCCCATTCACTGAGAAATGTCCAAACGCAGCTCTTACCAGAAACGTGTTGCTAACTCCTGAATCTCAAGGGAGATTTAACTCACTTAGCTGAACAAACGCACAGAAGAGCAGATTGAAGGATACGTTTCTTCTGTGTTTTAGGCAGAGTTTTACTGCTATTTCGTTATATGCGGGAATAGTGCTGGAAATGCCTGGAAATGCCTGTTTTGAGATCTCTCCACAGAAAGCGTTTCCAGACTTCCCCTTCAACACACGAGTTTAACTCTGTAAGTTGAATGCACACATTGAAGACCGTTCTGTTAGGTAGCTCCGTTTTGGTTTTAGAAGCAGACAGTTCTCCTTACAGCATATACTCCCATTCACTGAGAAATGTCCAAACGCAGCTCTTACCAGAAACGTGTTTCTAACTCCTGAATCTAAAGGGAGATTTAACTCACTTAGCTGAACAAACGCACAGCAGAGCAGATTGAAGGATACGTTTCTTCTGTGTTTTAGGCAGAGTTTTACTGCTATTTCGTTATATGCGGGAATAGTGCTGGAAATGCCTGGAAATGCCTGTTTTGAGATCTCTCCACAGAAAGCGTTTCCAGACTTCCCCTTCAACACACGAGTTTAACTCTGTAAGTTGAGTGCACACATTGAAGACCGTTCTGTTAGGTAGCTCCGTTTTGGTTTTAGAAGCAGACAGTTCTCCTTACAGCATATACTCCCATTCACTGAGAAATGTCCAAACACAGCTCTTACCAGAAACGTGTTTCTAACTCCTGAATCTAAAGGGAGATTTAACTCACTTAGCTGAACAAACGCACAGCAGAGCAGATTGAAGGATACGTTTCTTCTGTGTTTTAGGCAGAGTTTTACTGCTATTTCGTTATATGCGGGAATAGTGCTGGAAATGCCTGGAAATGCCTGTTTTGAGATCTCTCCACAGAAAGCGTTTCCAGACTTCCCCTTCAAGACACGAGTTTAACTCTGTAAGTTGAATGCACACATTGAAGACCCTTCTGTTAGGTAGCTCCGTTTTGGTTTTAGAAGCAGACAGTTCTCCTTACAGCATATACTCCCATTCACTGAGAATTGTCCAAACGCAGCTCTTACCAGAAACGTGTTTCTAACTCCTGAATCTAAAGGGAGATTTAACTCACTTAGCTGAACAAACGCACAGCAGAGCAGATTGAAGGATACGTTTCTTCTGTGTTTTAGGCAGAGTTTTACTGCTATTTCGTTATATGCGGGAATAGTGCTGGAAATGCCTGTTTTGAGATCTCTCCACAGAAAGCGTTTCCAGACTTCCCCTTCAACACACGAGTTTAACTCTGTAAGTTGAATGCACACATTGAAGACCGTTCTGTTAGGTAGCTCCGTTTTGGTTTTAGAAGCAGACAGTTCTCCTTACAGCATATACTCCCATTCACTGAGAAATGTCCAAACGCAGCTCTTACCAGAAACGTGTTTCTAACTCCTGAATCTAAAGGGAGATTTAACTCACTTAGCTGAACAAACGCACAGCAGAGCAGATTGAAGGATACGTTTCTTCTGTGTTTTAGGCAGAGTTTTACTGCTATTTCGTTATATGCGGGAATAGTGCTGGAAATGCCTGGAAATGCCTGTTTTGAGATCTCTCCACAGAAAGCGTTTCCAGACTTCCCCTTCAACACACGAGTTTAACTCTGTAAGTTGAATGCACACATTGAAGACCGTTCTGTTAGGTAGCTCCGTTTTGGTTTTAGAAGCAGACAGTTCTCCTTACAGCATATACTCCCATTCACTGAGAAATGTCCAAACGCAGCTCTTACCAGAAACGTGTTTCTAACTCCTGAATCTAAAGGGAGATTTAACTCACTAAGCTGAACAAACGCACAGCAGAGCAGATTGAAGGATACGTTTCTTCTGTGTTTTAGGCAGAGTTTTACTGCTATTTCGTTATATGCGGGAATAGTGCTGGAAATGCCTGTTTTGAGATCTCTCCACAGAAAGCGTTTCCAGACTTCCCCTTCAACACACGAGTTTAACTCTGTAAGTTGAATGCACACATTGAAGACCGTTCTGTTAGGTAGCTCCGTTTTGGTTTTAGAAGCAGACAGTTCTCCTTACAGCATATACTCCCATTCACTGAGAAATGTCCAAACGCAGCTCTTACCAGAAACGTGTTTCTAACTCCTGAATCTAAAGGGAGATTTAACTCACTTAGCTGAACAAACGCACAGCAGAGCAGATTGAAGGATACGTTTCTTCTGTGTTTTAGGCAGAGTTTTACTGCTATTTCGTTATATGCGGGAATAGTGCTGGAAATGCCTGGAAATGCCTGTTTTGAGATCTCTCCACAGAAAGCGTTTCCAGACTTCCCCTTCAACACACGATTTTAACTCTGTAAGTTGAATGCACACATTGAAGACCGTTCTGTTAGGTAGCTCCGTTTTGGTTTTAGAAGCAGACAGTTCTCCTTACAGCATATACTCCCATTCACTGAGAAATGTCCAAACGCAGCTCTTACCAGAAACGTGTTTCTAACTCCTGAATCTAAAGGGAGATTTAACTCACTTAGCTGAACAAACGCACAGCAGAGCAGATTGAAGGATACGTTTCTTCTGTGTTTTAGGCAGAGTTTTACTGCTATTAGGTTATATGCGGGAATAGTGCTGGAAATGCCTGGAAATGCCTGTTTTGAGATCTCTCCACAGAAAGCGTTTCCAGACTTCCCCTTTAACACACGAGTTTAACTCTGTAAGTTGAATGCACACATTGAAGACCGTTCTGTTAGGTAGCTCCGTTTTGGTTTTAGAAGCAGACAGTTCTCCTTACAGCATATACTCCCATTCACTGAGAAATGTCCAAACCCAGCTCTTACCAGAAACGTGTTTCTAACTCCTGAATCTAAAGGGAGATTTAACTCACTTAGCTGAACAAACGCACAGCAGAGCAGATTGAAGGATACGTTTCTTCTGTGTTTTAGGCAGAGTTTTACTGCTATTTCGTTATATGCGGGAATAGTGCTGGAAATGCCTGGAAATGCCTGTTTTGAGATCTCTCCACAGAAAGCGTTTCCAGACTTCCCCTTCAACACACGAGTTTAACTCTGTAAGTTGAATGCACACATTGAAGACCGTTCTGTTAGGTAGCTCCGTTTTGGTTTTAGAAGCAGACAGTTCTCCTTACAGCATATACTCCCATTCACTGAGAAATGTCCAAACGCAGCTCTTACCAGAAACGTGTTGCTAACTCCTGAATCTCAAGGGAGATTTAACTCACTTAGCTGAACAAACGCACAGAAGAGCAGATTGAAGGATACGTTTCTTCTGTGTTTTAGGCAGAGTTTTACTGCTATTTCGTTATATGCGGGAATAGTGCTGGAAATGCCTGGAAATGCCTGTTTTGAGATCTCTCCACAGAAAGCGTTTCCAGACTTCCCCTTCAACACACGAGTTTAACTCTGTAAGTTGAATGCACACATTGAAGACCGTTCTGTTAGGTAGCTCCGTTTTGGTTTTAGAAGCAGACAGTTCTCCTTACAGCATATACTCCCATTCACTGAGAAATGTCCAAACGCAGCTCTTACCAGAAACGTGTTTCTAACTCCTGAATCTAAAGGGAGATTTAACTCACTTAGCTGAACAAACGCACAGCAGAGCAGATTGAAGGATACGTTTCTTCTGTGTTTTAGGCAGAGTTTTACTGCTATTTCGTTATATGCGGGAATAGTGCTGGAAATGCCTGGAAATGCCTGTTTTGAGATCTCTCCACAGAAAGCGTTTCCAGACTTCCCCTTCAACACACGATTTTAACTCTGTAAGTTGAATGCACACATTGAAGACCGTTCTGTTAGGTAGCTCCGTTTTGGTTTTAGAAGCAGACAGTTCTCCTTACAGCATATACTCCCATTCACTGAGAAATGTCCAAACGCAGCTCTTACCAGAAACGTGTTTCTAACTCCTGAATCTAAAGGGAGATTTAACTCACTTAGCTGAACAAACGCACAGCAGAGCAGATTGAAGGATACGTTTCTTCTGTGTTTTAGGCAGAGTTTTACTGCTATTAGGTTATATGCGGGAATAGTGCTGGAAATGCCTGGAAATGCCTGTTTTGAGATCTCTCCACAGAAAGCGTTTCCAGACTTCCCCTTTAACACACGAGTTTAACTCTGTAAGTTGAATGCACACATTGAAGACCGTTCTGTTAGGTAGCTCCGTTTTGGTTTTAGAAGCAGACAGTTCTCCTTACAGCATATACTCCCATTCACTGAGAAATGTCCAAACCCAGCTCTTACCAGAAACGTGTTTCTAACTCCTGAATCTAAAGGGAGATTTAACTCACTTAGCTGAACAAACGCACAGCAGAGCAGATTGAAGGATACGTTTCTTCTGTGTTTTAGGCAGAGTTTTACTGCTATTTCGTTATATGCGGGAATAGTGCTGGAAATGCCTGGAAATGCCTGTTTTGAGATCTCTCCACAGAAAGCGTTTCCAGACTTCCCCTTCAACACACGAGTTTAACTCTGTAAGTTGAATGCACACATTGAAGACCGTTCTGTTAGGTAGCTCCGTTTTGGTTTTAGAAGCAGACAGTTCTCCTTACAGCATATACTCCCATTCACTGAGAAATGTCCAAACGCAGCTCTTACCAGAAACGTGTTGCTAACTCCTGAATCTCAAGGGAGATTTAACTCACTTAGCTGAACAAACGCACAGAAGAGCAGATTGAAGGATACGTTTCTTCTGTGTTTTAGGCAGAGTTTTACTGCTATTTCGTTATATGCGGGAATAGTGCTGGAAATGCCTGGAAATGCCTGTTTTGAGATCTCTCCACAGAAAGCGTTTCCAGACTTCCCCTTCAACACACGAGTTTAACTCTGTAAGTTGAATGCACACATTGAAGACCGTTCTGTTAGGTAGCTCCGTTTTGGTTTTAGAAGCAGACAGTTCTCCTTACAGCATATACTCCCATTCACTGAGAAATGTCCAAACGCAGCTCTTACCAGAAACGTGTTTCTAACTCCTGAATCTAAAGGGAGATTTAACTCACTTAGCTGAACAAACGCACAGCAGAGCAGATTGAAGGATACGTTTCTTCTGTGTTTTAGGCAGAGTTTTACTGCTATTTCGTTATATGCGGGAATAGTGCTGGAAATGCCTGGAAATGCCTGTTTTGAGATCTCTCCACAGAAAGCGTTTCCAGACTTCCCCTTCAACACACGAGTTTAACTCTGTAAGTTGAGTGCACACATTGAAGACCGTTCTGTTAGGTAGCTCCGTTTTGGTTTTAGAAGCAGACAGTTCTCCTTACAGCATATACTCCCATTCACTGAGAAATGTCCAAACACAGCTCTTACCAGAAACGTGTTTCTAACTCCTGAATCTAAAGGGAGATTTAACTCACTTAGCTGAACAAACGCACAGCAGAGCAGATTGAAGGATACGTTTCTTCTGTGTTTTAGGCAGAGTTTTACTGCTATTTCGTTATATGCGGGAATAGTGCTGGAAATGCCTGGAAATGCCTGTTTTGAGATCTCTCCACAGAAAGCGTTTCCAGACTTCCCCTTCAAGACACGAGTTTAACTCTGTAAGTTGAATGCACACATTGAAGACCCTTCTGTTAGGTAGCTCCGTTTTGGTTTTAGAAGCAGACAGTTCTCCTTACAGCATATACTCCCATTCACTGAGAAATGTCCAAACGCAGCTCTTACCAGAAACGTGTTTCTAACTCCTGAATCTAAAGGGAGATTTAACTCACTTAGCTGAACAAACGCACAGCAGAGCAGATTGAAGGATACGTTTCTTCTGTGTTTTAGGCAGAGTTTTACTGCTATTAGGTTATATGCGGGAATAGTGCTGGAAATGCCTGGAAATGCCTGTTTTGAGATCTCTCCACAGAAAGCGTTTCCAGACTTCCCCTTTAACACACGAGTTTAACTCTGTAAGTTGAATGCACACATTGAAGACCGTTCTGTTAGGTAGCTCCGTTTTGGTTTTAGAAGCAGACAGTTCTCCTTACAGCATATACTCCCATTCACTGAGAAATGTCCAAACCCAGCTCTTACCAGAAACGTGTTTCTAACTCCTGAATCTAAAGGGAGATTTAACTCACTTAGCTGAACAAACGCACAGCAGAGCAGATTGAAGGATACGTTTCTTCTGTGTTTTAGGCAGAGTTTTACTGCTATTTCGTTATATGCGGGAATAGTGCTGGAAATGCCTGGAAATGCCTGTTTTGAGATCTCTCCACAGAAAGCGTTTCCAGACTTCCCCTTCAACACACGAGTTTAACTCTGTAAGTTGAATGCACACATTGAAGACCGTTCTGTTAGGTAGCTCCGTTTTGGTTTTAGAAGCAGACAGTTCTCCTTACAGCATATACTCCCATTCACTGAGAAATGTCCAAACGCAGCTCTTACCAGAAACGTGTTGCTAACTCCTGAATCTCAAGGGAGATTTAACTCACTTAGCTGAACAAACGCACAGAAGAGCAGATTGAAGGATACGTTTCTTCTGTGTTTTAGGCAGAGTTTTACTGCTATTTCGTTATATGCGGGAATAGTGCTGGAAATGCCTGGAAATGCCTGTTTTGAGATCTCTCCACAGAAAGCGTTTCCAGACTTCCCCTTCAACACACGAGTTTAACTCTGTAAGTTGAATGCACACATTGAAGACCGTTCTGTTAGGTAGCTCCGTTTTGGTTTTAGAAGCAGACAGTTCTCCTTACAGCATATACTCCCATTCACTGAGAAATGTCCAAACGCAGCTCTTACCAGAAACGTGTTTCTAACTCCTGAATCTAAAGGGAGATTTAACTCACTTAGCTGAACAAACGCACAGCAGAGCAGATTGAAGGATACGTTTCTTCTGTGTTTTAGGCAGAGTTTTACTGCTATTTCGTTATATGCGGGAATAGTGCTGGAAATGCCTGGAAATGCCTGTTTTGAGATCTCTCCACAGAAAGCGTTTCCAGACTTCCCCTTCAACACACGAGTTTAACTCTGTAAGTTGAGTGCACACATTGAAGACCGTTCTGTTAGGTAGCTCCGTTTTGGTTTTAGAAGCAGACAGTTCTCCTTACAGCATATACTCCCATTCACTGAGAAATGTCCAAACACAGCTCTTACCAGAAACGTGTTTCTAACTCCTGAATCTAAAGGGAGATTTAACTCACTTAGCTGAACAAACGCACAGCAGAGCAGATTGAAGGATACGTTTCTTCTGTGTTTTAGGCAGAGTTTTACTGCTATTTCGTTATATGCGGGAATAGTGCTGGAAATGCCTGGAAATGCCTGTTTTGAGATCTCTCCACAGAAAGCGTTTCCAGACTTCCCCTTCAAGACACGAGTTTAACTCTGTAAGTTGAATGCACACATTGAAGACCCTTCTGTTAGGTAGCTCCGTTTTGGTTTTAGAAGCAGACAGTTCTCCTTACAGCATATACTCCCATTCACTGAGAAATGTCCAAACGCAGCTCTTACCAGAAACGTGTTTCTAACTCCTGAATCTAAAGGGAGATTTAACTCACTTAGCTGAACAAACGCACAGCAGAGCAGATTGAAGGATACGTTTCTTCTGTGTTTTTGGCAGAGTTTTACTGCTATTTCCTTATATGCGGGAATAGTGCTGGAAATGCCTGGAAATGCCTGTTTTGAGATCTCTCCACAGAAAGCGTTTCCAGACTTCCTCTTCAACACACGAGTTTAACTCTGTAAGTTGAATGCACACATTGAAGTCCGTTCTGTTAGGTAGCTCCGTTTTGGTTTTAGAAGCAGACAGTTCTCCTTACAGCATATACTCCCATTCACTGAGAAATGTCCAAACGCAGCTCTTACCAGAAACGTGTTTCTAACTCCTGAATCTAAAGGGAGATTTAACTCACTTAGCTGAACAAACGCACAGCAGAGCAGATTGAAGGATACGTTTCTTCTGTGTTTTAGGCAGAGTTTTACTGCTATTTCGTTATATGCAGGAATAGTGCTGGAAATGCCTGTTTTGAGATCTCTCCTCAGAAAGCGTTTCCAGACTTCCCCTTCAACACACGAGTTTAACTCTGTAAGTTGAATGCACACATTGAAGACCGTTCTGTTAGGTAGCTCCGTTTTGGTTTTAGAAGCAGACAGTTCTCCTTACAGCATATACTCCCATTCACTGAGAAATGTCCAAACGCAGCTCTTACCAGAAACGTGTTTCTAACTCCTGAATCTAAAGGGAGATTTAACTCACTTAGCTGAACAAACGCACAGCAGAGCAGATTGAAGGATACGTTTCTTCTGTGTTTTAGGCAGAGTTTTACTGCTATTTCGTTATATGCGGGAATAGTGCTGGAAATGCCTGGAAATGCCTGTTTTGAGATCTCTCCACAGAAAGCGTTTCCAGACTTCCCCTTCAACACACGAGTTTAACTCTGTAAGTTGAATGCACACATTGAAGACCGTTGTGTTAGGTAGCTCCGTTTTGGTTTTAGAAGCAGACAGTTCTCCTTACAGCATATATTCCCATTCACTGAGAAATGTCCAAACGCAGCTCTAACCAGAAACGTGTTTCTAACTCCTGAATCTAAAGGGAGATTTAACTCACTTAGCTGAACAAACGCACAGCAGAGCAGATTGAAGGATACGTTTCTTCTGTGTTTTAGGCAGAGTTTTACTGCTATTTCGTTATATGCGGGAATAGTGCTGGAAATGCCTGTTTTGAGATCTCTCCACAGAAAGCGTTTCCAGACTTCCCCTTCAACACACGAGTTTAAATCTGTAAGTTGAATGCACACATTGAAGACCGTTCTGTTAGGTAGCTACGTTTTGCTTTTAGAAGCAGACAGTTCTCCTTACAGCATATACTCCCATTCACTGAGAAATGTCCAAACGCAGCTCTTGCCAGAAACGTGTTTCTAACTCCTGAATCTAAAGGGAGATTTAACTCACTTAGCTGAACAAACGCACAGCAGAGCAGATTGAAGGATAAGTTTCTTCTGTGTTTTAGGCAGAGTTTTACTGCTATTTCGTTATATGCGGGAATAGTGCTGGAAATGCCTGGAAATGCCTGTTTTGAGATCTCTCCACAGAAAGCGTTTCCAGACTTCCCCTTGAACACACGAGTTTAACTCTGTAATTTGAATGCACACATTGAAGACCGTTCTGTTAGGTAGCTCCGTTTTGGTTTTAGAAGCAGACAGTTCTCCTTACAGCATATACTCCCATTCACTGAGAAATGTCCAAACGCAGCTCTTACCAGAAACGTGTTTCTAACTCCTGAATCTAAAGGGAGATTTAACTCACTTAGCTGAACAAACGCAGAGCAGAGCAGATTGAAGGATACGTTTCTTCTGTGTTTTAGGCAGAGTTTTACTGCTATTTCGTTATATGCGGGAATAGTGCTGGAAATGCCTGGAAATGCCTGTTTTGAGATCTCTCCACAGAAAGCGTTTCCAGACTTCCCCTTCAACACACGAGTTTAACTCTGTAAGTTGAATGCACACATTGAAGACCGTTCTGTTAGGTAGCTCCGTTTTGGTTTTAGAAGCAGACAGTTCTCCTTACAGCATATACTCCCATTCACTGAGAAATGTCCAAACGCAGCTCTTACCAGAAACGTGTTTCTAACTCCTGAATCTAAAGGGAGATTTAACTCACTTAGCTGAACAAACGCACAGTAGAGCAGATTGAAGGATACGTTTCTTCTGTGTTTTAGGCAGAGTTTTACTGCTATTTCCTTATATGCGGGAATAGTGCTGGAAATGCCTGGAAATGCCTGTTTTGAGATCTCTCCACAGAAAGCGTTTCCAGACTTCCCCTTCAACACACGAGTTTTACTCTGTAAGTTGAATGCACACATTGAAGACCGTTCTGTTAGGTAGCTCCGTTTTGGTTTTAGAAGCAGACAGTTCTCCTTACAGCATATACTCCGATTCACTGAGAAATGTCCAAACGCAGCTCTTACCAGAAACGTGTTTCTAACTCCTGAATCTAAAGGGAGATTTAACTCATTAGCTGAACAAACGCACAGCAGAGCAGATTGAAGGATACGTTTCTTCTGTGTTTTAGGCAGAGTTTTACTGCTATTTCGTTATATGCGGGAATAGTGCTGGAAATGCCTGGAAATGCCTGTTTTGAGATCTCTCCACAGAAAGCGTTTCCAGACTTCCCCTTCAACACACGAGTTTAACTCTGTAAGTTGAATGCACACATTGAAGACCGTTCTGTTAGGTAGCTCCGTTTTGGTTTTAGAAGCAGACAGTTCTCCTTACAGCATATACTCCCATTCACTGAGAAATGTCCAAACGCAGCTCTTACCAGAAACGTGTTTCTAACTCCTGAATCTAAAGGGAGATTTAACTCACTTAGCTGAACAAACGCACAGCAGGGCAGATTGAAGGATACGTTTCTTCTGTGTTTTAGGCAGAGTTTTACTGCTATTTCCTTATATGCGGGAATAGTGCTGGAAATGCCTGGAAATGCCTATTTTGAGATCTCTCCACAGAAAGCGTTTCCAGACTTCCTCTTCAACACACGAGTTTAACTCTGTAAGTTGAATGCACACATTGAAGACCGTTCTGTTAGGTAGCTCCGTTTTGGTTTTAGAAGCAGACAGTTCTCCTTACAGCATATACTCCCATTCACTGAGAAATGTCCAAACGCAGCTCTTACCAGAAACGTGTTTCTAACTCCTGAATCTAAAGGGAGATTTAACTCACTTAGCTGAACAAACGCACAGTAGAGCAGATTGAAGGATACGTTTCTTCTGTGTTTTAGGCAGAGTTTTACTGCTATTTCGTTATATGCAGGAATAGTGCTGGAAATGCCTGTTTTGAGATCTCTCCACAGAAAGCGTTTCCAGACTTCCCCTTCAACACACGAGTTTAACTCTGTAAGTTGAATGCACACATTGAAGACCGTTCTGTTAGGTAGCTCCGTTTTGGTTTTAGAAGCAGACAGTTCTCCTTACAGCATATACTCCCATTCACTGAGAAATGTCCAAACGCAGCTCTTACCAGAAACGTGTTTCTAACTCCTGAATCTAAAGGGAGATTTAACTCACTTAGCTGAACAAACGCACAGCAGAGCAGATTGAAGGATACGTTTCTTCTGTGTTTTAGGCAGAGTTTTACTGCTATTTCGTTATATGCGGGAATAGTGCTGGAAATGCCTGGAAATGCCTGTTTTGAGATCTCTCCACAGAAAGCGTTTCCAGACTTCACCTTCAACACACGAGTTTAACTCTGTAAGTTGAATGCACACATTGAAGACCGTTCTGTTAGGTAGCTCCGTTTTGGTTTTAGAAGCAGACAATTCTCCTTACAGCATATATTCCCATTCACTGAGAAATGTCCAAACGCAGCTCTTACCAGAAACGTGTTTCTAACTCCTGAATCTAAAGGGAGATTTAACTCACTTAGCTGAACAAACGCACAGCAGAGCAGATTGAAGGATACGTTTCTTCTGTGTTTTAGGCAGAGTTTTACTGCTATTTCGTTATATGCGGGAATAGTGCTGGAAATGCCTGTTTTGAGATCTCTCCACAGAAAGCGTTTCCAGACTTCCCCTTCAACACACGAGTTTAAATCTGTAAGTTGAATGCACACATTGAAGACCGTTCTGTTAGGTAGCTCCGTTTTGCTTTTAGAAGCAGACAGTTCTCCTTACAGCATATACTCCCATTCACTGAGAAATGTCCAAACGCAGCTCTTGCCAGAAACGTGTTTCTAACTCCTGAATCTAAAGGGAGATTTAACTCACTTAGCTGAACAAACGCACAGCAGAGCAGATTGAAGGATACGTTTCTTCTGTGTTTTAGGCAGAGTTTTACTGCTATTTCGTTATATGCGGGAATAGTGCTGGAAATGCCTGGAAATGCCTGTTTTGAGATCTCTCCACAGAAAGCGTTTCCAGACTTCCCCTTGAACACACGAGTTTAACTCTGTAATTTGAATGCACACATTGAAGACCGTTCTGTTAGGTAGCTCCGTTTTGGTTTTAGAAGCAGACAGTTCTACTTACAGCATATAATCCCATTCACTGAGAAATGTCCAAACGCAGCTCTTACCAGAAACGTGTTTCTAACTCCTGAATCTAAAGGGAGACTTAACTCACTTAGCTGAACAAACGCAGAGCAGAGCAGATTGAAGGATACGTTTCTTCTGTGTTTTTGGCAGAGTTTTACTGCTATTTCGTTATATGCGGAAATAGTGCTGGAAATGCCTGGAAATGCCTGTTTTGTGATCTCTCCACAGAAAGCGTTTCCAGACTTCCCCTTCAACACACGAGTTTAACTCTGTAAGTTGAATGCACACATTGAAGACCGTTCTGTTAGGTAGCTCCGTTTTGGTTTTAGAAGCAGACAGTTCTCCTTACAGCATGTACTCCCATTCACTGAGAAATGTCCAAACGCAGCTCTTACCAGAAACGTGTTTCTAACTCCTGAATCTAAAGGGAGATTTAACTCACTTAGCTGAACAAACGCACAGCAGAGCAGATTGAAGGATACGTTTCTTCTGTGTTTTAGGCAGAGTTTTACTGCTATTTCGTTATATGCGGGAATAGTGCTGGAAATGCCTGGAAATGCCTGTTTTGAGATCTCTCCACAGAAAGCGTTTCCAGACTTCCCCTTCAACACACCAGTTTTACTCTGTAAGTTGAATGCACACATTGAAGACCGTTCTGTTAGGTAGCTCCGTTTTGGTTTTAGAAGCAGACAGTTCTCCTTACAGCATATACTCCGATTCACTGAGAAATGTCCAAACGCAGCTCTTACCAGAAACGTGTTTCTAACTCCTGAATCTAAAGGGAGATTTAACTCTTTAGCTGAACAAACGCACAGCAGAGCAGATTGAAGGATACGTTTCTTCTGTGTTTTAGGCAGAGTTTTACTGCTATTTCGTTATATGCGGGAATAGTGCTGGAAATGCCTGGAAATGCCTGTTTTGAGATCTCTCCACAGAAAGCGTTTCCAGACTTCCCCTTCAACACATGAGTTTAACTGTGTAAGTTGAATGCACCCATTGAAGACCGTTCTGTTAGGTAGCTCCGTTTTGGTTTTAGAAGCAGACAGTTCTCCTTACAGCATATACTCCCATTCACTGAGAAATGTCCAAACGCAGCTCTTACCAGAAACGTGTTTCTAACTCCTGAATCTAAAGGGAGATTTAACTCACTTAGCTGAACAAACGCACAGCAGAGCAGATTGAAGGATACGTTTCTTCTGTGTTTTAGGCAGAGTTTTACTGCTATTTCGTTATATGCGGGAATAGTGCTGGAAATGCCTGGAAATGCCTGTTTTGAGATCTCTCCACAGAAAGCGTTTCCAGACTTCCCCTTCAACACACGAGTTTAACTCTGTAAGTTGAATGCACACATTGAAGACCGTCCTGTTAGGTAGCTCCGTTTTGGTTTTAGAAGCAGACGGTTCTCCTTACAGCATATACTCCGATTCACTGAGAAATGTCCAAACGCAGCTCTTACCAGAAACGTGTTTCTAACTCCTGAATCTAAAGGGAGATTTAACTCACTTAGCTGAACAAACGCACAGCAGAGCAGATTGAAGGATACGTTTCTTCTGTGTTTTAGGCAGAGTTTTACTGCTATTTCCTTATATGCGGGAATAGTGCTGGAAATGCCTGGAAATGCCTGTTTTGAGATCTCTCCACAGAAAGCGTTTCCAGACTTCCCCTTCAACACACGAGTTTAACTGTGTAAGTTGAATGCACACATTGAAGACCGTTCTGTTAGGTAGCTCCGTTTTGGTTTTAGAAGCAGACAGTTCTCCTTACAGCATATACTCCCATTCACTGAGAAATGTCCAAACGCAGCTCTTACCAGAAACGTGTTTCTAACTCCTGAATCTAAAGGGAGATTTAACTCACTTAGCTGAACAAACGCACAGCAGAGCAGATTGAAGGATACGTTTCTTCTGTGTTTTAGGCAGAGTTTTACTGCTATTTCGTTATATGCGGGAATAGTGCTGGAAAGGCCTGTTTTGAGATCTCTCCACAGAAAGCGTTTCCAGACTTCCCCTTCAACACACGAGTTTAACTCTGTAATTTGAATGCACACATTGAAGACCGTTCTGTTAGGTAGCTCCGTTTTGGTTTTAGAAGCAGACAGTTCTCCTTACAGCATATACTCCCATTCACTGAGAAATGTCCAAACGCAGCTCTTACCAGAAACGTGTTTCTAACTCCTGAATCTAAAGAGAGATTTAACTCACTTAGCTGAACAAACGCACAGCAGAGCAGATTGAAGGATACGTTTCTTCTGTGTTTTAGGCAGAGTTTTACTGCTATTTCGTTATATGCGGGAATAGTGCTGGAAATGCCTGGAAATGCCTGTTTTGAGATCTCTCCACAGAAAGCGTTTCCAGACTTCCCCTTCAACACACGAGTTTAACTCTGTAAGTTGAATGCACACATTGAAGACCGTTCTGTTAGGTAGCTCCGTTTTGGTTTTAGAAGCAGACAGTTCTCCTTACAGCATATACTCCCATTCACTGAGAAATGTCCAAACGCAGCTCTTACCAGAAACGTGTTTCTAACTCCTGAATCTAAAGGGAGATTTAACTCACTTAGCTGAACAAACGCACAGCAGAGCAGATTGAAGGATACGTTTCTTCTGTGTTTTAGGCAGAGTTTTACTGCTATTTCGTTATATGCGGGAATAGTGCTGGAAATGCCTGGAAATGCCTGTTTTGAGATCTCTCCACAGAAAGCGTTTCCAGACTTCCCCTTCAACACACGAGTTTAACTCTGTAAGTTGAATGCACACATTGAAGACCGTTCTGTTAGGTAGCTCCGTTTTGGTTTTAGAAGCAGAGAGTTCTCCTTACAGCATATACTCCCATTCACTGAGAAATGTCCAAACGCAGCTCTTACCAGAAACGTGTTTCTAACTCCTGAATCTAAAGGGAGATTTAACTCACTTAGCTGAACAAACGCACAGCAGAGCAGATTGAAGGATACGTTTCTTCTGTGTTTTAGGCAGAGTTTTACTGCTATTTCGTTATATGCGGGAATAGTGCTGGAAATGCCTGGAAATGCCTGTTTTGAGATCTCTCCACAAAAAGCGTTTCCAGACTTCCCCTTCAACACACGAGTTTAACTCTGTAAGTTGAATGCACACATTGAAGACCGTTCTGTTAGGTAGCTCCGTTTTGGTTTTAGAAGCAGACAGTTCTCCTTACAGCATATACTCCCATTCACTGAGAAATGTCCAAACGCAGCTCTTACCAGAAACGTGTTTCTAACTCCTGAATCTCAAGGGAGATTTAACTCACTTAGCTGAACAAACGCACAGCAGAGCAGATTGAAGGATACGTTTCTTCTGTGTTTTAGGCAGAGTTTTACTGCTATTTCGTTATATGCGGGAATAGTGCTGGAAATGCCTGGAAATGCCTGTTTTGAGATCTCTCCACAGAAAGCGTTTCCAGACTTCCCCTTCAACACACGAGTTTAACTCTGTAAGTTGAATGCACACATTGAAGACCGTTCTGTTAGGTAGCTCCGTTTTGGTTTTAGAAGCAGACAGTTCTCCTTACAGCATATACTCCCATTCACTGAGAAATGTCCAAACGCAGCACTTACCAGAAACGAGTTTCTAACTCCTGAATCTAAAGGGAGATTTAACTCACTTAGCTGAACAAACGCACAGCAGAGCAGATTGAAGGATACGTTTCTTCTGTGTTTTAGGCAGAGTTTTACTGCTATTTCGTTATATGCGGGAATAGTGCTGGAAATGCCTGGAAATGCCTGTTTTGAGATCTCTCCACAGAAAGCGTTTCCAGACTTCCCCTTCAACACACGAGTTTAACTCTGTAAGTTGAATGCACACATTGAAGACCGTTCTGTTAGGTAGCTCCGTTTTGGTTTTAGAAGCAGACAGTTCTCCTTACAGCATATACTCCCATTCACTGAGAAATGTCCAAACGCAGCTCTTACCAGAAACGTGTTTCTAACTCCTGAATCTAAAGGGAGATTTAACTCACTTAGCTGAACAAACGCACAGCAGAGCAGATTGAAGGATACGTTTCTTCTGTGTTTTAGGCAGAGTTTTACTGCTATTTCGTTATATGCGGGAATAGTGCTGGAAATGCCTGGAAATGCCTGTTTTGAGATCTCTCCACAGAAAGCGTTTCCAGACTTCCCCTTCAACACACGAGTTTAACTCTGTAAGTTGAATGCACACATTGAAGACCGTTCTGTTAGGTAGCTCCGTTTTGGTTTTAGAAGCAGACAGTTCTCCTTACAGCATATACTCCCATTCACTGAGAAATGTCCAAACGCAGCTCTTACCAGAAACGTGTTTCTAACTCCTGAATCTCAAGGGAGATTTAACTCACTTAGCTGAACAAACGCACAGCAGAGCAGATTGAAGGATACGTTTCTTCTGTGTTTTAGGCAGAGTTTTACTGCTATTTCGTTATATGCGGGAATAGTGCTGGAAATGCCTGTTTTGAGATCTCTCCACAGAAAGCGTTTCCAGACTTCCCCTTCAACACACGAGTTTAACTCTGTAAGTTGAATGCACACATTGAAGACCGTTCTGTTAGGTAGCTCCGTTTTGGTTTTAGAAGCAGACAGTTCTCCTTACAGCATATACTCCCATTCACTGAGAAATGTCCAAACGCAGCCCTTACCAGAAACGTGTTTCTAACTCCTGAATCTAAAGGGAGATTTAACTCACTTAGCTGAACAAACGCACCGCAGAGCAGATTGAAGGATACGTTTCTGCTGTGTTTTAGGCAGAGTTTTACTGCTATTTCGTTATATGCGGGAATAGTGCTGGAAATGCCTGTTTTGAGATCTCTCCACAGAAAGCGTTTCCAGACTTCCCCTTCAACACACGAGTTTAACTCTGTAAGTTGAATGCACACATTGAAGACCGTTCTGTTAGGTAGCTCCGTTTTGGTTTTAGAAGCAGACAGTTCTCCTTACAGCATATACTCCCATTCACTGAGAAATGTCCAAACGCAGCTCTTACCAGAAACGTGTTTCTAACTCCTGAATCTAAAGGGAGATTTAACTCACTTAGCTGAACAAACGCACAGCAGAGCAGATTGAAGGATACGTTTCTTCTGTGTTTTAGGCAGAGTTTTACTGCTATTTCGTTATATGCGGGAATAGTGCTGGAAATGCCTGGAAATGCCTGTTTTGATATCTCTCCACAGAAAGCGTTTCCAGACTTCCCCTTCAACACACGAGTTTAACTCTGTAAGTTGAATGCACACATTGAAGACCGTTCTGTTAGGTAGCTCCGTTTTGGTTTTAGAAGCAGACAGTTCTCCTTACAGCATATACTCCCATTCACTGAGAAATGTCCAAACGCAGCTCTTACCAGAAACGTGTTTCTAACTCCTGAATCTAAAGGGAGATTTAACTCACTTAGCTGAACAAACGCACAGCAGAGCAGATTGAAGGATAGGTTTCTTCTGTGTTTTAGGCAGAGTTTTACTGCTATTTCGTTATATGCGGGAATAGTGCTGGAAATGCCTGGAAATGCCTGTTTTGATATCTCTCCACAGAAAGCGTTTCCAGACTTCCCCTTCAACACACGAGTTTAACTCTGTAAGTTGAATGCACACATTGAAGACCGTTCTGTTAGGTAGCTCCGTTTTGGTTTTAGAAGCAGACAGTTCTCCTTACAGCATATACTCCCATTCACTGAGAAATGTCCAAACGCAGCTCTTACCAGAAACGTGTTTCTAACTCCTGAATCTAAAGGGAGATTTAACTCACTTAGCTGAACAAACGCACAGCAGAGCAGATTGAAGGATACGTTTCTTCTGTGTTTTAGGCAGAGTTTTACTGCTATTTCGTTATATGCGGGAATAGTGCTGGAAATGCCTGGAAATGCCTGTTTTGAGATCTCTCCACAGAAAGCGTTTCCAGACTTCCCCTTCAACACACGAGTTTAACTCTTTAAGTTGAATGCACACATTGAAGACCGTTCTGTTAGGTAGCTCCGTTTTGTTTTAGAAGCAGACAGTTCTCCTTACAGCGTATACTCCCATTCACTGAGAAATATCCAAACGCAGCTCTTACCAGAAACGTGTTTCTAACTCCTGAATCTAAAGGGAGATTTAACTCACTTAGCTGAACAAACGCACAGCAGAGCAGATTGAAGGATACGTTTCTTCTGTGTTTTAGGCAGAGTTTTACTGCTATTTCCTTATATGCGGGAATAGTGCTGGAAATGCCTGGAAATGCCTGTTTTGAGATCTCTCCACAGAAAGCGTTTCCAGACTTCCCCTTCAACACACGAGTTTAACTCTGTAAGTTGAATGCACACATTGAAGACCGTTCTGTTAGGTAGCTCCGTTTTGGTTTTAGAAGCAGACAGTTCTCCTTACAGCATATACTCCCATTCACTGAGAAATGTCCAAACGCAGCTCTTACCAGAAACGTGTTTCTAACTCCTGAATCTAAAGGGAGATTTAACTCACTTAGCTGAACAAACGCACAGCAGAGCAGATTGAAGGATACGTTTCTTCTGTGTTTTAGGCAGAGTTTTACTGCTATTTCGTTATATGCAGGAATAGTGCTGGAAATGCCTGTTTTGAGATCTCTCCACAGAAAGCGTTTCCAGACTTCCCCTTCAACACACGAGTTTAACTCTGTAAGTTGAATGCACACATTGAAGACCGTTCTGTTAGGTAGCTCCGTTTTGGTTTTAGAAGCAGACAGTTCTCCTTACAGCATATACTCCCATTCACTGAGAAATGTCCAAACGCAGCTCTTACCAGAAACGTGTTTCTAACTCCTGAATCTAAAGGGAGATTTAACTCACTTAGCTGAACAAACGCACAGCAGAGCAGATTGAAGGATACGTTTCTTCTGTGTTTTAGGCAGAGTTTTACTGCTATTTCGTTATATGCGGGAATAGTGCTGGAAATGCCTGGAAATGCCTGTTTTGAGATCTCTCCACAGAAAGCGTTTCCAGACTTCCCCTTCAACACACGAGTTTAACTCTGTAAGTTGAATGCACACATTGAAGACCGTTCTGTTAGGTAGCTCCGTTTTGGTTTTAGAAGCAGACAGTTCTCCTTACAGCATATACTCCCATTCACTGAGAAATGTCCAAACGCAGCTCTTACCAGAAACGTGTTTCTAACTCCTGAATCTAAAGGGAGATTTAACTCACTTAGCTGAACAAACGCACAGCAGAGCAGATTGAAGGATACGTTTCTTCTGTGTTTTAGGCAGAGTTTTACTGCTATTTCGTTATATGCGGGAATAGTGCTGGAAATGCCTGGAAATGCCTGTTTTGAGATCTCTCCACAGAAAGCGTTTCCAGACTTCCCCTTCAACACACGAGTTTAACTCTTTAAGTTGAATGCACACATTGAAGACCGTTCTGTTAGGTAGCTCCGTTTTGTTTTAGAAGCAGACAGTTCTCCTTACAGCGTATACTCCCATTCACTGAGAAATATCCAAACGCAGCTCTTACCAGAAACGTGTTTCTAACTCCTGAATCTAAAGGGAGATTTAACTCACTTAGCTGAACAAACGCACAGCAGAGCAGATTGAAGGATACGTTTCTTCTGTGTTTTAGGCAGAGTTTTACTGCTATTTCCTTATATGCGGGAATAGTGCTGGAAATGCCTGGAAATGCCTGTTTTGAGATCTCTCCACAGAAAGCGTTTCCAGACTTCCCCTTCAACACACGAGTTTAACTCTGTAAGTTGAATGCACACATTGAAGACCGTTCTGTTAGGTAGCTCCGTTTTGGTTTTAGAAGCAGACAGTTCTCCTTACAGCATATACTCCCATTCACTGAGAAATGTCCAAACGCAGCTCTTACCAGAAACGTGTTTCTAACTCCTGAATCTAAAGGGAGATTTAACTCACTTAGCTGAACAAACGCACAGCAGAGCAGATTGAAGGATACGTTTCTTCTGTGTTTTAGGCAGAGTTTTACTGCTATTTCGTTATATGCAGGAATAGTGCTGGAAATGCCTGTTTTGAGATCTCTCCACAGAAAGCGTTTCCAGACTTCCCCTTCAACACACGAGTTTAACTCTGTAAGTTGAATGCACACATTGAAGACCGTTCTGTTAGGTAGCTCCGTTTTGGTTTTAGAAGCAGACAGTTCTCCTTACAGCATATACTCCCATTCACTGAGAAATGTCCAAACGCAGCTCTTACCAGAAACGTGTTTCTAACTCCTGAATCTAAAGGGAGATTTAACTCACTTAGCTGAACAAACGCACAGCAGAGCAGATTGAAGGATACGTTTCTTCTGTGTTTTAGGCAGAGTTTTACTGCTATTTCGTTATATGCGGGAATAGTGCTGGAAATGCCTGGAAATGCCTGTTTTGAGATCTCTCCACAGAAAGCGTTTCCAGACTTCCCCTTCAACACACGAGTTTAACTCTGTAAGTTGAATGCACACATTGAAGACCGTTCTGTTAGGTAGCTCCGTTTTGGTTTTAGAAGCAGACAGTTCTCCTTACAGCATATACTCCCATTCACTGAGAAATGTCCAAACGCAGCTCTTACCAGAAACGTGTTTCTAACTCCTGAATCTAAAGGGAGATTTAACTCACTTAGCTGAACAAACGCACAGCAGAGCAGATTGAAGGATACGTTTCTTCTGTGTTTTAGGCAGAGTTTTACTGCTATTTCGTTATATGCGGGAATAGTGCTGGAAATGCCTGGAAATGCCTGTTTTGAGATCTCTCCACAGAAAGCGTTTCCAGACTTCCCCTTCAACACACGAGTTTAACTCTGTAAGTTGAATGCACACATTGAAGACCGTTCTGTTAGGTAGCTCCGTTTTGGTTTTAGAAGCAGAGAGTTCTCCTTACAGCATATACTCCCATTCACTGAGAAATGTCCAAACGCAGCTCTTACCAGAAACGTGTTTCTAACTCCTGAATCTAAAGGGAGATTTAACTCACTTAGCTGAACAAACGCACAGCAGAGCAGATTGAAGGATAGGTTTCTTCTGTGTTTTAGGCAGAGTTTTACTGCTATTTCGTTATATGCGGGAATAGTGCTGGAAATGCCTGGAAATGCCTGTTTTGATATCTCTCCACAGAAAGCGTTTCCAGACTTCCCCTTCAACACACGAGTTTAACTCTGTAAGTTGAATGCACACATTGAAGACCGTTCTGTTAGGTAGCTCCGTTTTGTTTTAGAAGCAGACAGTTCTCCTTACAGCGTATACTCCCATTCACTGAGAAATATCCAAACGCAGCTCTTACCAGAAACGTGTTTCTAACTCCTGAATCTAAAGGGAGATTTAACTCACTTAGCTGAACAAACGCACAGCAGAGCAGATTGAAGGATACGTTTCTTCTGTGTTTTAGGCAGAGTTTTACTGCTATTTCCTTATATGCGGGAATAGTGCTGGAAATGCCTGGAAATGCCTGTTTTGAGATCTCTCCACAGAAAGCGTTTCCAGACTTCCCCTTCAACACACGAGTTTAACTCTGTAAGTTGAATGCACACATTGAAGACCGTTCTGTTAGGTAGCTCCGTTTTGGTTTTAGAAGCAGACAGTTCTCCTTACAGCATATACTCCCATTCACTGAGAAATGTCCAAACGCAGCTCTTACCAGAAACGTGTTTCTAACTCCTGAATCTAAAGGGAGATTTAACTCACTTAGCTGAACAAACGCACAGCAGAGCAGATTGAAGGATACGTTTCTTCTGTGTTTTAGGCAGAGTTTTACTGCTATTTCGTTATATGCGGGAATAGTGCTGGAAATGCCTGGAAATGCCTGTTTTGAGATCTCTCCACAGAAAGCGTTTCCAGACTTCCCCTTCAACACACGAGTTTAACTCTGTAAGTTGAATGCACACATTGAAGACCGTTCTGTTAGGTAGCTCCGTTTTGGTTTTAGAAGCAGACAGTTCTCCTTACAGCATATATTCCCATTCACTGAGAAATGTCCAAACGCAGCTCTTACCAGAAACGTGTTTCTAACTCCTGAATCTAAAGGGAGATTTAACTCACTTAGCTGAACAAACGCACAGCAGAGCAGATTGAAGGATACGTTTCTTCTGTGTTTTAGGCAGAGTTTTACTGCTATTTCGTTATATGCGGGAATAGTGCTGGAAATGCCTGTTTTGAGATCTCTCCACAGAAAGCGTTTCCAGACTTCCCCTTCAACACACGAGTTTAACTCTGTAAGTTGAATGCACACATTGAAGACCGTTCTGTTAGGTAGCTCCGTTTTGGTTTTAGAAGCAGACAGTTCTCCTTACAGCATATACTCCCATTCACAGAGAAATGTCCAAACGCAGCTCTTGCCAGAAACGTGTTTCTAACTCCTGAATCTAAAGGGAGATTTAACTCACTTAGCTGAACAAACGCACAGCAGAGCAGATTGAAGGATACGTTTCTTCTGTGTTTTAGGCAGAGTTTTACTGCTATTTCGTTATATGCGGGAATAGTGCTGGAAATGCCTGGAAATGCCTGTTTTGAGATCTCTCCACAGAAAGCGTTTCCAGACTTCCCCTTCAACACACGAGTTTAACTCTGTAATTTGAATGCACACATTGAAGACCGTTCTTTTAGGTAGCTCCGTATTGGTTTTAGAAGCAGACAGTTCTCCTTACAGCATATACTCCCATTCACTGAGAAATGTCCAAACGCAGCTCTTACCAGAAACGTGTTTCTAACTCCTGAATCTAAAGGGAGATTTAACTCACTTAGCTGAACAAACGCACAGCAGAGCAGATTGAAGGATACGTTTCTTCTGTGTTTTAGGCAGAGTTTTACTGCTATTTCGTTATATGCGGGAATAGTGCTGGAAATGCCTGGAAATGCCTGTTTTGAGATCTCTCCACAGAAAGCGTTTCCAGACTTCCCCTTCAACACACGAGTTTAACTCTGTAAGTTGAATGAACACATTGAAGACCGTTCTGTTAGGTAGCTCCGTTTTGGTTTTAGAAGCAGACAGTTCTCCTTACAGCATATACTCCCATTCACTGAGAAATGTCCAAACGCAGCTCTTACCAGAAACGTGTTTCTAACTCCTGAATCTAAAGGGAGATTTAACTCACTTAGCTGAACAAACGCACAGCAGAGCAGATTGAAGGATACGTTTCTTCTGTGTTTTAGGCAGAGTTTTACTGCTATTTCGTTATATGCGGGAATAGTGCTGGAAATGCCTGGAAATGCCTGTTTTGAGATCTCTCCACAGAAAGCGTTTCCAGACTTCCCCTTCAACACACGAGTTTAACTCTGTAAGTTGAATGCACACATTGAAGACCGTTCTGTTAGGTATCTCCGTTTTGGTTTTAGAAGCAGACAGTTCTCCTTACAGCATATACTCCCATTCACTGAGAAATGTCCAAACGCAGCTCTTACCAGAAACGTGTTTCTAACTCCTGAATCTAAAGGGAGATTTAACTCACTTAGCTGAACAAACGCACAGCAGAGCAGATTGAAGGATACGTTTCTTCTGTGTTTTAGGCAGAGTTTTACTGCTATTTCGTTATATGCGGGAATAGTGCTGGAAATGCCTGGAAATGCCTGTTTTGAGATCTCTCCACAGAAAGCGTTTCCAGACTTCCCCTTCAACACACGAGTTTAACTCTGTAAGTTGAATGAACACATTGAAGACCGTTCTGTTAGGTAGCTCCGTTTTGGTTTTAGAAGCAGACAGTTCTCCTTACAGCATATACTCCCATTCACTGAGAAATGTCCAAACGCAGCACTTACCAGAAACGTGTTTCTAACTCCTGAATCTAAAGGGAGATTTAACTCACTTAGCTGAACAAACGCACAGCAGAGCAGATTGAAGGATAGGTTTCTTCTGTGTTTTAGGCAGAGTTTTACTGCTATTTCGTTATATGCGGGAATAGTGCTGGAAATGCCTGTTTTGAGATCTCTCCACAGAAAGCGTTTCCAGACTTCCCCTTCAACACACGAGTTTAACTCTGTAAGTTGAATGCACACATTGAAGACCGTTCTGTTAGGTAGCTCCGTTTTGGTTTTAGAAGCAGACAGTTCTCCTTACAGCATATACTCCCATTCACAGAGAAATGTCCAAACGCAGCTCTTGCCAGAAACGTGTTTCTAACTCCTGAATCTAAAGGGAGATTTAACTCACTTAGCTGAACAAACGCACAGCAGAGCAGATTGAAGGATACGTTTCTTCTGTGTTTTAGGCAGAGTTTTACTGCTATTTCGTTATATGCGGGAATAGTGCTGGAAATGCCTGGAAACGCCTGTTTTGAGATCTCTCCACAGAAAGCGTTTCCAGACTTCCCCTTCAACACACGAGTTTAACTCTGTAAGTTGAATGCACACATTGAAGACCGTTCTGTTAGGTAGCTCCGTTTTGGTTTTAGAAGCAGATAGTTCTCCTTACAGCATATACTCCCATTCACTGAGAATTGTCCAAACGCAGCTCTTACCAGAAACGTGTTTCTACCTCCTGAATCTAAAGGGAGATTTAACTCACTTAGCTGAACAAACGCACAGCAGAGCAGATTGAAGGATACGTTTCTTCTGTGTTTTAGGCAGAGTTTTACTGCTATTTCGTTATATGCGGGAATAGTGCTGGAAATGCCTGGAAATGCCTGTTTTGAGATCTCTCCACAGAAAGCGTTTCCAGACTTCCCCTTCAACACACGATTTTAACTCTGTAAGTTGAATGCACATATTGAAGACCGTTCTGTTAGGTAGCTCCGTTTTGGTTTTAGAAGCAGACAGTTCTCCTTACAGCATATACTCCCATTCACTGAGAAATGTCCAAACGCAGCTCTTACCAGAAACGTGTTTCTAACTCCTGAATCTCAAGGGAGATTTAACTCACTTAGCTGAACAAACGCACAGCAGAGCAGATTGAAGGATACGTTTCTTCTGTGTTTTAGGCAGAGTTTTACTGCTATTTCGTTATATGCGGGAATAGTGCTGGAAATGCCTGTTTTGAGATCTCTCCACAGAAAGCGTTTCCAGACTTCCCCTTCAACACACGAGTTTAACTCTGTAAGTTGAATGCACACATTGAAGACCGTTCTGTTAGGTAGCTCCGTTTTGGTTTTAGAAGCAGACAGTTCTCCTTACAGCATATACTCCCATTCACTGAGAAATGTCCAAACGCAGCCCTTACCAGAAACGTGTTTCTAACTCCTGAATCTAAAGGGAGATTTAACTCACTTAGCTGAACAAACGCACCGCAGAGCAGATTGAAGGATACGTTTCTGCTGTGTTTTAGGCAGAGTTTTACTGCTATTTCGTTATATGCGGGAATAGTGCTGGAAATGCCTGTTTTGAGATCTCTCCACAGAAAGCGTTTCCAGACTTCCCCTTCAACACACGAGTTTAACTCTGTAAGTTGAATGCACACATTGAAGACCGTTCTGTTAGGTAGCTCCGTTTTGGTTTTAGAAGCAGACAGTTCTCCTTACAGCATATACTCCCATTCACTGAGAAATGTCCAAACGCAGCTCTTACCAGAAACGTGTTTCTAACTCCTGAATCTAAAGGGAGATTTAACTCACTTAGCTGAACAAACGCACAGCAGAGCAGATTGAAGGATACGTTTCTTCTGTGTTTTAGGCAGAGTTTTACTGCTATTTCGTTATATGCGGGAATAGTGCTGGAAATGCCTGGAAATGCCTGTTTTGATATCTCTCCACAGAAAGCGTTTCCAGACTTCCCCTTCAACACACGAGTTTAACTCTGTAAGTTGAATGCACACATTGAAGACCGTTCTGTTAGGTAGCTCCGTTTTGGTTTTAGAAGCAGACAGTTCTCCTTACAGCATATACTCCCATTCACTGAGAAATGTCCAAACGCAGCTCTTACCAGAAACGTGTTTCTAACTCCTGAATCTAAAGGGAGATTTAACTCACTTAGCTGAACAAACGCACAGCAGAGCAGATTGAAGGATAGGTTTCTTCTGTGTTTTAGGCAGAGTTTTACTGCTATTTCGTTATATGCGGGAATAGTGCTGGAAATGCCTGGAAATGCCTGTTTTGATATCTCTCCACAGAAAGCGTTTCCAGACTTCCCCTTCAACACACGAGTTTAACTCTGTAAGTTGAATGCACACATTGAAGACCGTTCTGTTAGGTAGCTCCGTTTTGGTTTTAGAAGCAGACAGTTCTCCTTACAGCATATACTCCCATTCACTGAGAAATGTCCAAACGCAGCTCTTACCAGAAACGTGTTTCTAACTCCTGAATCTAAAGGGAGATTTAACTCACTTAGCTGAACAAACGCACAGCAGAGCAGATTGAAGGATACGTTTCTTCTGTGTTTTAGGCAGAGTTTTACTGCTATTTCGTTATATGCGGGAATAGTGCTGGAAATGCCTGGAAATGCCTGTTTTGAGATCTCTCCACAGAAAGCGTTTCCAGACTTCCCCTTCAACACACGAGTTTAACTCTTTAAGTTGAATGCACACATTGAAGACCGTTCTGTTAGGTAGCTCCGTTTTGTTTTAGAAGCAGACAGTTCTCCTTACAGCGTATACTCCCATTCACTGAGAAATATCCAAACGCAGCTCTTACCAGAAACGTGTTTCTAACTCCTGAATCTAAAGGGAGATTTAACTCACTTAGCTGAACAAACGCACAGCAGAGCAGATTGAAGGATACGTTTCTTCTGTGTTTTAGGCAGAGTTTTACTGCTATTTCCTTATATGCGGGAATAGTGCTGGAAATGCCTGGAAATGCCTGTTTTGAGATCTCTCCACAGAAAGCGTTTCCAGACTTCCCCTTCAACACACGAGTTTAACTCTGTAAGTTGAATGCACACATTGAAGACCGTTCTGTTAGGTAGCTCCGTTTTGGTTTTAGAAGCAGACAGTTCTCCTTACAGCATATACTCCCATTCACTGAGAAATGTCCAAACGCAGCTCTTACCAGAAACGTGTTTCTAACTCCTGAATCTAAAGGGAGATTTAACTCACTTAGCTGAACAAACGCACAGCAGAGCAGATTGAAGGATACGTTTCTTCTGTGTTTTAGGCAGAGTTTTACTGCTATTTCGTTATATGCAGGAATAGTGCTGGAAATGCCTGTTTTGAGATCTCTCCACAGAAAGCGTTTCCAGACTTCCCCTTCAACACACGAGTTTAACTCTGTAAGTTGAATGCACACATTGAAGACCGTTCTGTTAGGTAGCTCCGTTTTGGTTTTAGAAGCAGACAGTTCTCCTTACAGCATATACTCCCATTCACTGAGAAATGTCCAAACGCAGCTCTTACCAGAAACGTGTTTCTAACTCCTGAATCTAAAGGGAGATTTAACTCACTTAGCTGAACAAACGCACAGCAGAGCAGATTGAAGGATACGTTTCTTCTGTGTTTTAGGCAGAGTTTTACTGCTATTTCGTTATATGCGGGAATAGTGCTGGAAATGCCTGGAAATGCCTGTTTTGAGATCTCTCCACAGAAAGCGTTTCCAGACTTCCCCTTCAACACACGAGTTTAACTCTGTAAGTTGAATGCACACATTGAAGACCGTTCTGTTAGGTAGCTCCGTTTTGGTTTTAGAAGCAGACAGTTCTCCTTACAGCATATACTCCCATTCACTGAGAAATGTCCAAACGCAGCTCTTACCAGAAACGTGTTTCTAACTCCTGAATCTAAAGGGAGATTTAACTCACTTAGCTGAACAAACGCACAGCAGAGCAGATTGAAGGATACGTTTCTTCTGTGTTTTAGGCAGAGTTTTACTGCTATTTCGTTATATGCGGGAATAGTGCTGGAAATGCCTGGAAATGCCTGTTTTGAGATCTCTCCACAGAAAGCGTTTCCAGACTTCCCCTTCAACACACGAGTTTAACTCTGTAAGTTGAATGCACACATTGAAGACCGTTCTGTTAGGTAGCTCCGTTTTGGTTTTAGAAGCAGAGAGTTCTCCTTACAGCATATACTCCCATTCACTGAGAAATGTCCAAACGCAGCTCTTACCAGAAACGTGTTTCTAACTCCTGAATCTAAAGGGAGATTTAACTCACTTAGCTGAACAAACGCACAGCAGAGCAGATTGAAGGATAGGTTTCTTCTGTGTTTTAGGCAGAGTTTTACTGCTATTTCGTTATATGCGGGAATAGTGCTGGAAATGCCTGGAAATGCCTGTTTTGATATCTCTCCACAGAAAGCGTTTCCAGACTTCCCCTTCAACACACGAGTTTAACTCTGTAAGTTGAATGCACACATTGAAGACCGTTCTGTTAGGTAGCTCCGTTTTGTTTTAGAAGCAGACAGTTCTCCTTACAGCGTATACTCCCATTCACTGAGAAATATCCAAACGCAGCTCTTACCAGAAACGTGTTTCTAACTCCTGAATCTAAAGGGAGATTTAACTCACTTAGCTGAACAAACGCACAGCAGAGCAGATTGAAGGATACGTTTCTTCTGTGTTTTAGGCAGAGTTTTACTGCTATTTCCTTATATGCGGGAATAGTGCTGGAAATGCCTGGAAATGCCTGTTTTGAGATCTCTCCACAGAAAGCGTTTCCAGACTTCCCCTTCAACACACGAGTTTAACTCTGTAAGTTGAATGCACACATTGAAGACCGTTCTGTTAGGTAGCTCCGTTTTGGTTTTAGAAGCAGACAGTTCTCCTTACAGCATATACTCCCATTCACTGAGAAATGTCCAAACGCAGCTCTTACCAGAAACGTGTTTCTAACTCCTGAATCTAAAGGGAGATTTAACTCACTTAGCTGAACAAACGCACAGCAGAGCAGATTGAAGGATACGTTTCTTCTGTGTTTTAGGCAGAGTTTTACTGCTATTTCGTTATATGCGGGAATAGTGCTGGAAATGCCTGGAAATGCCTGTTTTGAGATCTCTCCACAGAAAGCGTTTCCAGACTTCCCCTTCAACACACGAGTTTAACTCTGTAAGTTGAATGCACACATTGAAGACCGTTCTGTTAGGTAGCTCCGTTTTGGTTTTAGAAGCAGACAGTTCTCCTTACAGCATATATTCCCATTCACTGAGAAATGTCCAAACGCAGCTCTTACCAGAAACGTGTTTCTAACTCCTGAATCTAAAGGGAGATTTAACTCACTTAGCTGAACAAACGCACAGCAGAGCAGATTGAAGGATACGTTTCTTCTGTGTTTTAGGCAGAGTTTTACTGCTATTTCGTTATATGCGGGAATAGTGCTGGAAATGCCTGTTTTGAGATCTCTCCACAGAAAGCGTTTCCAGACTTCCCCTTCAACACACGAGTTTAACTCTGTAAGTTGAATGCACACATTGAAGACCGTTCTGTTAGGTAGCTCCGTTTTGGTTTTAGAAGCAGACAGTTCTCCTTACAGCATATACTCCCATTCACAGAGAAATGTCCAAACGCAGCTCTTGCCAGAAACGTGTTTCTAACTCCTGAATCTAAAGGGAGATTTAACTCACTTAGCTGAACAAACGCACAGCAGAGCAGATTGAAGGATACGTTTCTTCTGTGTTTTAGGCAGAGTTTTACTGCTATTTCGTTATATGCGGGAATAGTGCTGGAAATGCCTGGAAATGCCTGTTTTGAGATCTCTCCACAGAAAGCGTTTCCAGACTTCCCCTTCAACACACGAGTTTAACTCTGTAATTTGAATGCACACATTGAAGACCGTTCTTTTAGGTAGCTCCGTATTGGTTTTAGAAGCAGACAGTTCTCCTTACAGCATATACTCCCATTCACTGAGAAATGTCCAAACGCAGCTCTTACCAGAAACGTGTTTCTAACTCCTGAATCTAAAGGGAGATTTAACTCACTTAGCTGAACAAACGCACAGCAGAGCAGATTGAAGGATACGTTTCTTCTGTGTTTTAGGCAGAGTTTTACTGCTATTTCGTTATATGCGGGAATAGTGCTGGAAATGCCTGGAAATGCCTGTTTTGAGATCTCTCCACAGAAAGCGTTTCCAGACTTCCCCTTCAACACACGAGTTTAACTCTGTAAGTTGAATGAACACATTGAAGACCGTTCTGTTAGGTAGCTCCGTTTTGGTTTTAGAAGCAGACAGTTCTCCTTACAGCATATACTCCCATTCACTGAGAAATGTCCAAACGCAGCTCTTACCAGAAACGTGTTTCTAACTCCTGAATCTAAAGGGAGATTTAACTCACTTAGCTGAACAAACGCACAGCAGAGCAGATTGAAGGATACGTTTCTTCTGTGTTTTAGGCAGAGTTTTACTGCTATTTCGTTATATGCGGGAATAGTGCTGGAAATGCCTGGAAATGCCTGTTTTGAGATCTCTCCACAGAAAGCGTTTCCAGACTTCCCCTTCAACACACGAGTTTAACTCTGTAAGTTGAATGCACACATTGAAGACCGTTCTGTTAGGTAGCTCCGTTTTGGTTTTAGAAGCAGACAGTTCTCCTTACAGCATATACTCCCATTCACTGAGAAATGTCCAAACGCAGCTCTTACCAGAAACGTGTTTCTAACTCCTGAATCTAAAGGGAGATTTAACTCACTTAGCTGAACAAACGCACAGCAGAGCAGATTGAAGGATACGTTTCTTCTGTGTTTTAGGCAGAGTTTTACTGCTATTTCGTTATATGCGGGAATAGTGCTGGAAATGCCTGGAAATGCCTGTTTTGAGATCTCTCCACAGAAAGCGTTTCCAGACTTCCCCTTCAACACACGAGTTTAACTCTGTAAGTTGAATGAACACATTGAA